>JANAVB010021600.1:37287087-37657792 GCA_029216955.1 Iris pallida | reverse complement strand
TGTCCTGATCACCATAGTTTCTTCCTACAACCATCATGTCGTTTGAGTACATTTTCGAATGCAGATAAAAACGAATATTCAATTTTTTGCCAAGTGTGAGAACGGATGGCTCAGAACACAACCCAAAATTTATTCTAGCATATATTAGAGTGAATCATCTATGCTCTGTACATATGGTGTAGTATATGTTCTTATCGTATCTAGTATATGAAGAATGTAACAGAATCAAGATGAACTCGCATAATGTATACTAAACATCATCTACAACTATATAAGATATAGTGATAGGTTGTCATATCATCATTGTCGAGTTTTGATTGTCGGAGGACAGTCAACTTTATCTACGGCTACATATTTCTGCCTCGCCAGTCGAATGACTGCAGGGACATGTCGATGACAGTCAACTTTATTAATAGTTATTCGTTTTTCGATACCAAAAATCCGATACTCTGATCCGAAACCACCGATATTCCCGATACCCCCCCGATCCGATACTCATAATTATGGTCCGATAACCGATACCGATTTCGATTCGATACCGATTCTGATACCCCCTCCCCCCGATCCGATACTCATAGGATGGTTCGATCCGAAACCACCTATCCCCCTCCCCCGATCCGCTACACCGATCCGTAACCACCGATACTCATAGGAATGGTCTGATCCGAAACCACCGATACCCCCCACCCGAAACCCTACCCCTGCCCGAAACCCCACCCCGTGTGTCCCACCCGAACCCCTCCCCCACCTACCCCCCCTCCTCCACCCCACCACCCCCCTCCCCGCCCCCTCTTCTCCCGACAGCACCCCCCTCCTCCGACCCCCCTCCCCGACAGCACCCATCCCCCCTCCCCGACAGCACCCATCCCCCCTCCCCCGACCCACCCCTCCCGATAGCAAACCCCCACCCCACCCCTCCCCCCGACCCCCTCCCCTCCACCCGCAGCAAACACCCACCCCCTCCTCCTCACCCTCCGACAGTAAACCCTAACTACCCCCCGTCCCCCGTCCCGCACCCAACACCATCCACCCCCCGCCCCCATCATCGCCGGCCCCCGCGACAGCCGGCCCACTCCCTCATGACCCGAACCCTACCCCTGCCCCAAAACCCTAAACCCTACCTGCCCCCCGCCCCTCAACAACCTCCCCCCCGCCCCCCCACTCCCCACCCCTCCACCCACCCCGCCGTCCCCAACGACAGCCGACCCCCCACCAACCCGAAACCCTATATTTTATGCTAAACAGAGAGAGAGAGAGAAGAGATAGAGAGAGAAGAGAGAAGAGAGAGCATACCTGAGAGAGATATCCCGTCAGAAAGAGCTTCGCCGGAGAATATGACCCGTCGGAGAGAGCTCGCCGGAGAAAGAGAAGAGAGAGAGAGAGAGGAGGGGAGAGAGAGTTTTTTGGGGGGAAAGAAAAATTTTCTTCCATCGATTCAATTTAAGTTAGGTTACAGAATTTAGCGACGGATTACCGAATAGTCGCTAAATACCCACTGGATTACCGACGGAACGTCCGTCGCTAGATAGACGCTAATTTAGCACACTATTTTTTATAGATTTTGCCGCCACAATGTTCGACATATTAGCGACGGACGTGAATCCGTCGCTAAAGTTTCGTCAAATGAGCGACGGATGTGCGACTAATTTTGACACAAAAAAAACTAAAAAAATTATCCATTGCTTTCTGACGGTAGCACGTCACAAGGTAGTCACAAGGCCGTCGCTATGGCCGACGGATATGGTCCGTCGCTAATTTTCCATCGCCAAAATGCTGTATTTTAGTAGTGAGAGAGAGAGAGGATGAGAGATGGAAAAATTTTAGAGAGGGAGAGAAGAAAGGAGAGTGGGAACTCACTTGTGTCGCTGCTCAGAGCGGAGATCGGCACCGCTGAGGAGAATCTGGCAGGCACTACTCCGAAACTCGTTGGAGCTCCAGTTGCCGAGGCACGGCACTGATCTGGCACATGGGGGTTCGAGAAGTGAGGGGTCTATGGTGGCACGGCGCGACGGTCGGCGCGCTGGCGCCGGTGGTCCCGGAGTCTCGTCGGAGGACAACGATGGGCCGGCGCCAAGCTCGGCAGGAGGAGGGGAAGGAACGGACGACGCGAAGGCTCTTTCGGCGGAGGAGTGTACGTGTGGCGGTCGGCATGATTGGAGGTGGGCGGTCACCGCGGGGGCACGGCGAGCGGGGTTGGTCTCTAGGCGACGGCAGGTTGGGTTTTTCTCTTTTTTTTGTTGGATGAGTGGTGATGTTGATGTGGGTTTTGGGGCGACCGTTGACCGGAGTTGGCCACAGCGGGGTGGTGGTCAGGCGATTCTGTGATGGTGGCGGAGAGCGGAGGTCGACCAGGCAGTCGAGGGGTTATGGAGGTGGGCCGCCGGAGGTGGGGAGCCGATCGCGGTGGCGGGTTTGATGATTACGGTGATGGTGGTGACGATGTGGATGTTGACGGCAATGGTGGTGACTGGATACGAGGAGAGGGTGTGGCGATGATGACGAAGATGGTGGTGGCAGTGTTGACCGGGCTGTTCCGGAAGGGAAAGAGGAGGATGGTGCCTGAGGCGCCGAGGAGGTCGAGGAACAGGTGGTGGTCCTGAGCATGTGTGATGTGTCGGATTGGTCGATGTCGGGGCTCTGGGATTGGGTTCGTCGTTGTCGGGAGTGTCCGACACGATATGGGTTGATGTCCAGGGTTGTTGGACACAGGGTCAAAATTTGTATATGTAAAATAACGGATAGTGGATGGAGAGTGGCGACTACACCGACACGATGCACATCTGGATTGTGGTAAAAATTTGTGGATTAATATTGTTATGGAGAATAACAATGGAGGTCTCCTTATATAGGAGGTGGAGGACCCAGTTGGATATAGATTATGATAGTTTAAATTCCCCAAGAGATAAATTTCCTATTTATTCAAACCAATTTAAATCTTATTTCAATGAAATCTAAATCTAGGTTAATTATAGATAATCCTCTCTTTAATTTGAAAGCTATTTTAAAATAACGTAAATAAAATATTTTCTAAATTAAATCACCATAATAAATCAAATTAAAATTTAAATAACTTTTTCGAATTACTAAAATAACGAAAATAATAAATTTCGAAAATCTAAAAATATTTGAATAAGAATTTGTACATCGCATGCAAATAAGACATCTACATAAAATATAGTTTTTTTCTAAATTACTCATTATAAATAACCCTTTTTATGAAAAATAAAATGAATGAAGTTTGGCAATCCACGATGCGACGCATTTTACCACTTTAAGTAATTGAAAATATTTATTACTTGTTATTTGAAAAATCTAGCTTCTAAAATAAAATATTTTTTTACAACAATATGTACCTCGCACATATTCGCACTCGACGAGGCATATGAAAATTTGAACACATACGCGACGTTCAATACGGAATTCCGTACGCGACATATAATACGACTATACGACGTACATTTACAAAGTAAAAAAAATTATACCAAATAAAAGTTATAGTAGAAAATTAGAAGGTTTACATCCTACCCAACTTAAAAGAATTTCGTCCTCGAAATTTAGGAATAGATAGGGTAGGTAAGGTTGAGGTAATAGAAATTTGATCAAGTTAAAAGGTATAAATAATCGAATAGCTAGAAAAATGAATTCATGTGTATATAATATTCGATCAATCAAAATGTGTAACTCAATTAGGCAAGAATATCTTCCATCAACATCTAACTTGTTTTTGATATCGCCTTAATTCTCGACATAATCACCAAGGCCTTTTCTATATTCTATCGTCAAATTCAACTTGTGTCTTAATATTGTCATAACCCTCGATATAATCATTAATGCATTTTTGCATTCAACCTTTCGTCTATTATTCTTCACAAAATTTTTAAATCCCTCCTTTTTTTGAAATCTATTTTCCTTTTATTCTCTTTAGTTTATGTGCAAAGGTTACTCACAAAGTTTTGAATTCCGACTATATTTATATATCGAATCCGCTATCCGAACGATCGAAATTAGATAAGTCCAACAATAAATTTAAATTTACTTCTCTCAATCATATCTATATATACATAAATATTTTCTCTAAAAAGATTTCGCCATTCATACTCTCCTCAAAATATATATTCAATGAATCTCTATCCTTCTTTTCCAACATAAATATGCGCATTTCCTCAAGTTTTAATTTCCTTGAAATTCAAATTTCAACATATTTAATCAAGGTAGTTGAAGTAAAAGTCAAACTCTTCTAGGAAGTTAGATTTATAGAGAAAATTTTATACCTTATGCACCAAACAAAAACTTTATTTCAACTTTGGATTAATCTCAAACCTTTTGGCACTCACAAATATACTATCCTTTGATCTTCCCAAAACATAATATCACACCTCTTAATCAAATAGCACATTTAACTAATGTCTCATAATCACGTATCATTTTACTTGAGTAAGCCACTAATCTCCTTTATGATGCCTTCCAATCTAGTCCATGTCTAACCAAATCTTTATCTAAGCCCAAGGAATCACAAGAGCAAGGTTGCATGAATAATAGCAGAGCAAAATAAAATTTTCGAAGAGAAAATCAAAACGATTTAGAAGAAATTATTGGTTAGGCTCAATGGTCGTGATAGGGTTTGGATAATAAATACTAATTATTGAACGAAAATAAAATTTATGGGCCTAAGCAATTTAAGATAATGCACAAAAATAAAAGGTACGGGTTAACAATAAGCACAGGCTAAGCATTTAAGGAATTAAGTATAACACAGTCACATATCGGGTTGAAGGAATTGAGTCGTGATCCATGGTCGATAAATATATCGGTATCATGGTAAGGTTACAGTTTAGTCTTTTTGGCCCAAAAGTCATATCATGAAAGTAGAGTACAAGAAGACGTGTCTTAGTGGCACATGATATACCTACATGAAGGTGGGCTCGTCTAGGTCTTGCATATAGAATTTGTTGGCTGAAAAAATCTACTGTTGTGCTCCAAATATCCAAGTCATGGTAAATGACACAAAAGAATTTAAATAGAAAGTGGGAGTTCATGAGATAATGATTACGCACAAAATAAATGACCAAGTTAAAGCATGAAATAAAGATAATTCAGATTCTAGTAGATCGAGGTAAAATAAGTTAGGAATGCAGTTTCTAGAGATATAATAGCCACTTAGATGGCGTATGATCGAGGAACAATCTAATCACTTCTCAAGTTTCAAATGATTAGAAAGTCACGATAAAACCTAGATTTGAGGATATATCGAGTGAGTCAAGATTGAAATATAACCACATAATTTTGTAGATGACTAACAACACTTGTGTTTATACTACTATCATGGCCATGGGGCATATGGCACTTAGTGTGGAATCCTTCTAACCCATTAGGGTTATCTTGGTGGCCTACCATTTAAAACTCAAATTTCTTTCAAAAAGTTTCTAATTAATTTTCCAAAATGAACAACCAAAATTTGTATTTACTCCAAGCCGTCTAATTTAATCATGATTAAAAGTTTAATCCCTTCCATAATTCTCCAAGTGATCTTTCATCCCGTTACTACCAACTTTTTCAAGATTTAACGTTTTCACTCCAACCTTCGAACTCAAGAGTTCATAAACCATGAATCTATAAAAATTTTGATATTTCTTTATAACTTTAAAACTCCAAAATTTTCTCAAAAATCCTCAAGTTAAATCCTTAGCATATCATGAGCAATCTAAAATTTTTTCGCTCAATATTTTAACGCGCGCATCAATCATAACTTCAATTCTAAGTCATTCAAACATAATCTCAACTTCTAAATGGTAATTCCTTTACTCAATCAAAATGGCTTTTCATCACATCGTTAGAAACTTTTACAAAAAATTAATATTAGCAATTCAATTTTTTAAACTCAATATTCAAAAGAATTTTTTTTACCAAAATTTGATATCCATAATCACAACTTTTTAAACCCAAAATGTAAATAGATTTGTAAATCCTCAATCAAATGACACGATTTCAAATTTAAAATTTTCCTCAATAATCGTTTCCATTTCTTTCAAATATTTTAAACCAGAACTTCAATATCATTACTTCAAACTTGAAATTCAAAATTTCATGAATTTATTAATTGTGAACCCAATTTAAAACCTTAGGAGTTTACCAAGCTTTATCAACCGCCCTCATAAATCTTACAGCAGCATTTAAATAAAATAATTTTTTTTTCTACTATCTTTATATCTCTTCAAGGATGTATAGCTATAATTCACTGAATCATAAATATTTTTCAAATACCTTCCAAAATCAAAACTCAAAAATCAATTCAATTTTCTTTCTCAATTGTATATTTATTCCACTATCATTTTGTAGATAAAATTCTAACAATCCTTCGAAGTTATTAATGTTGCTACTACCCAACTTGGAATTAACTAATCCCTAAGTTTATACTTCTTAAAAATATGGTCCCTCTTATCCTCATATCTTTATAACTCAAATAGGATCTCAATGCATACTAGTTGTCAATGTAATCCTTCTAGCCATGTGGTTGACCCATGAGCATATATTAGTGTAGTCATCTTCCTACCAAGTGTGAAAATAAGGATTACGGTAGAAAGAACTCAAGCAAGATGTAGATCAATAAAGTTGAACAAGTGATTCGAAGAATTTAGTTAAGGAAGAGGGTCAAGCAGGTGGATGAGATCCTAGATTCTAATCCTATATTGCAGGCCCGTTCGGTACAGTCATGTAACCGAAACAGCAATCTTGACCTGCATGGGCCACCACAAAAATATGTAACGCCCCAGTCCCAAAATACTTGGGGCTAGATACATATCATGCCAGCTGTATACATACAAGTAAATGAAAGGCTCGTATGTATACATAAGCTATAAAATGTAGAAAGCCATGCTCAAACTAAATCTCATCCACAAATATAAAGTTTTAATGATATAATCAAATAGTCATTGGTACAAACGTTGGACGGAGACATATCCACTACCAACAAGTTTAAATAAGAAAGAAATATACAAATAACTAATTTGGTCGAGCGAAACAAGTGACGAGTCCAAGAGCCATCATCGCGAAGGAAGAAAGACATGGCCTTAACTAGAGCACCTGCAAGAAATCACGAAACACACCCCTGGAGAGATCACCAGGTCCTCAGAGGGACGTAACAAGACACATAATATCATGCCATAAACTGAATAGTAAGAGCTCAATAGAAAATATACATGAGTAAAGGTTCCTAACCATTCTAGGTAGAATAATGCACTTTAGAAGACAACGTTCTACGCAGGAGCTTAGGCGTTCAGCATAGATGGAGAGAGAGAGAGTGGCAGTAGGTTGCGCTCATAAGAGACACTATCGGCCATGGGCAGAAAGTAGTGCTCATCCGAGTCACTATCGGCCCCGGAGCAGTAAGTAGCGCTCATACGAGACACTATCGGCCCAAATCTATGTGTGTACTGAACATGTAGCCCCTACGCTAATAACTGTCTCCTCCCTCCCATGATACTATACATGTGTCGACTCTACGATACTGTTTGATCCTTAATAACTGTCAAGTCTTCTACACAATCTATTGGCAGTTATATCCTAACGCACGACCTGTACGCACCGATGTACGGTCGATACACAAGACCGAAGCTATATATGACTCACAACTCACACACAACCCGTGGCACATCGTGACAGTTTATGAGATGCTCTAAACTTATGGTAGTCCCTTAACTCTAAGCCAATTGCATAAAATATAGTAATTTGCATCTATATATAGTTTTGAAAGAACAACTTGGTAAGAAATAAAATATGCATGATATTGAGCAAGAAAGTAAACAGTAAAGGCAAGGTGTCTTGCCTGGAGTGTCGCCTGGTGTGGTGCAATGATCCAACAAGTCCTGTTCTGTCCAATAGCCATGGTCAATGCAAGATGGTCCGAATTCACGAGAAAAGATGAATTTAGAATTAGTTACGATTAAGGTTGACAGACAGTGAGGATGTGCGAAGAAAAGTATTTATACCCTTTTATAAAATATTCATACTACTTGAAAATATCTTTTATTAGCCAAAATAATTTTAATAACTACTTGAAAATAATCTATATATACATATCACAATTTTTAGGAAACTACATTTTTATTATATATCTATATAAATACTTGAAGAAAATGGAAAAAATTATTTTTAACCTAAATTGTAAGTTCGTAAAAATATAAATTTATTGGTAGAAAAACTATATTTTATTAGCTAGATAAGTATTCAAAAAAAATAATACTAGAATTTATTTTATAATTTGGGAAGCAACATTTATGGGTCAACAAGTTTTTAGGTAAATATTTACTTTATATATTTGAAATATAACAACAGAGACTTCAATATATCTAATAATAATAATAATAGTAAAAATTTAATATTAATAATAATGATAATAAAAGTAATAATAACACTAATAATAATAATAATATTAATGATAATAATAACAATAATAATAATAATAATAATAATACTAACCCCCCTAAACATCTATACTGCTCCAAAAAGTAAAAATAAAATACAAAACCAACAAAAACTCCCTATGCTCTTTTAATAGGAAAGTAAGAGAGAGAGAGGATGAGAGATGGAAAAATTTTAGAGAGGGAGAGAAGAAAGGAGAGAGGGAACTCACCTGTGCCGCTGCTCAGAGCGGAGATCGATGCTGCGGAGGAGAATCTGGCAGGCGCTGCTCCGGAACTCGCTGGAGCTCCAGTCGCCGAGGCACGGCGCTGATCTGGCACATGGGGGTTCGAGAATTGAGGGGTCTGTGGTGGCGCGGCGCGGCGGTCGGCGCGCTGGCGCCGATGTTCCCGGAGTCTCGTCGGAGGACACCGATGGGCCGGTGCCAAGCTCGGCAGGCGGAGGGGAAGGAACGGGCGGCACGAAGGCTCTGTCGGCGGAGGAGTGTACGTGTGGCGGTCGGCATGACTGGAGGTGGGCGGTCACCGCGGGGGCATGGCGCGCGGGGTTGGTCTCTAGGCGGCGGTAGGTTAGGTTTTTCTTTCTCTCTTTTTTGTTGGATGAGTGGTGATGTTGATGTGGGTTTTGGGGAGGCCGTTGGCCGGAGTTGGCCATAGCGGGGCGGTGGTTAGGCGATTCTGTGATGGTGGCGGAGAGCGGAGGTCGACGGGGCAGTTGAGGGGTTATGGAGGTGGACCGCCGGAGGTGGAGAGCCGGTCGCGGTGGCGGGTTTGATGATTACGGTGATGGTGGTGACGATGTGGATGTTGACGGCAATGGTGGTGACTGGACACGAGGAGAGGGTGTGGCGATGATGACGAAGATGGTGGTGGCAGTGTTGGCCGAGCTGTACAGGAAGGGAAAGAGGAGGATGGTGCCTGAGGTGCCGGGGAGGTCGGGGAACAGGTGGTGGTCCTGAGCGTGGGTGATGTGTCGGGTTGGTCGATGTCGGGGCTCTGGGATTGGGTTTTGTCGTTGTCAGGAGTGTCCGACATGATATGGATTGATGTCCAAGGTTGTCGGACACGGGGTTAAAATCTGTATATGTAAAAATAACGGATAGTGGATGGAGAGTGGCGAGGACACCGACACGATGCACATCTGGATTGTGGTGAAAATTTGTGGATTAATATTGTTATGGAGAATAACAGTGGAGGTCTCCTTATATAGGAGGTGGAGGACCCAGTTGGATATATATTATGATAGTTTAAATTCCCCAAGTGATAAATTTTCTATTTATTCAAACCAATTTAAATCTTATTTGAATAAAATCTAAATCTAGGTTAATTATAGATAATCCTCTCTTTAATTTGAAAGCTATTTTAAAATAACGTAAATTAAATATTTTCTAAATTAAATCACCATAATAAATCAAATTAAAATTTAAATAACTTTTTCGAATTACTAAAATAACGATAATAATAAATTTTAAAAATCTAAAAATATATGAATAAGAATTTGTACATCGCATGCAAATAAGACATCTACATAAAATATAGTTTTTCTAAATTACTCATTATAAAATAACCCTTTTTATGAAAAATAAAATGAATGAAGTATGGCAATCCACGATGCGACGCATTTTACCACTTTAAGTAATTGAAAATATTTATTACTTATTATTTGAAAAATCTAGCTTCTAAAATAAAATATTTTTTTACAACAATATGTACCTCGCACATATTCGCACTCGAGGAGGCATGTAAAAATTTGAACTCATACGCGACGTTCAATACGGAATTCCGTACGCGACGTATAATACGACTATACGACGTACATTTACAAAGTAAAAAAATTTATACCAAATAAAAATCATAGTAGAAAATTAGAGGGTTTACAGACGCGGCCCTGGGCATTGGGGCGTCGATTTTGGCCATTTTATGGCGTGGTCGGTGGAGCCCGAGGTGCTTGGCCTCAGTTCTGTTGGTGTTGTGGGGGGCGTTGGGTAGACCCACCTTCAGGGAAGTTGCGTGCGACATGCCCTACTCGACCGCCCCAGAAGCATTCTCCAATTTTCAACAAGCACTCATTAGCTATGTGTCCCACCTTGTGGCAATGATTGCAAACTACTCGGTTCCTTTCCTAGTTGCTATAAAACCCCTAAATTTCTACTATATTTTTTTATTATATATTTTGGTACCGAATATTTTTTTGTATTTGTACGTCTCGATAACGTATTGTACGTCGCGCGCGCAATATACATTACGTATTGCTCGTCGAGTACGAATATGTGCGAGGTACATTTTTTAGAAAATATTTTAATTTTATAGAAATATAGTTTCAAAATAATATATGCTAAATATTTTTTATCGCCTAAAGTTATAAAAAGATCTCGTCGAAATTTTCCAAAACAATTAATCTATTTTAGAGTTCAAATATGATAATAGCATAAATAATTGCATGCAAGTACATGAATCTAATTCATGTATAAATTTTAATTGCTAATTTTCGAAATTATTATTATATTATTTTTACAAGTCATAAAAAGATATTTCTAAAATTGTTTATGGTGACTTAAATCGAAATTGATTTTACTAAATAGTTTTTAAATAGTTTTAAAATTAAAAGATAAGCTTATCTAGTTATATTTGGAGAGATATTTTGAATTGAATTAAAGTAATTTAAATTGATAGATGGATTATTTAATGGGAAAATTAAACTACTCATAATCCTTATCCAACTGAGAATTTCCATCTCCTATAAAAGGCAGATACTCATCCATAAATTTCTATTCTCCATAATTTTCTCAACCACAAAGTGAGTGCCTCGTGTCCATGTCCATATCTTATTCCATATTACATCTACATTATCTCCTTTTCCGTGTCGGACACATCCCGACATCATCAAATCCCTAACCTAACCCAGTCAGCCACCGTCTCCACACCCTATGGACACTACCAGTCCTGCACTCCTCTACCGCCATCACCGACGCAGCCGTCATCCAACCACTACCCGGACCATCACCTTTACCGTCCCCAGTTCCTGACTAAAACCCCCACACCACCGCCACGGCCACAACCAGCAATGGCCGCCCACCATACCAAATACCCGTAACCCCAAATCCCAGGCGGCCACCATCACCACCGCCATCACCACTTTCCCTTCCTGTCAACATCACCACCGCGACATCCAACACCACCGCCCTCGCCATCATCAGCCAACCCCGTCTCCATCCCAGGAACACCACCGCCAAAAAAACAAAAAACAAACACCACACAGTAATAAGGAAAGGCTAAACCCTTACCTATCCTTGGCCGCCGCCGTCCCCGAGCCACGTCGCTGCCTCCTGTTGCCATAAGCCACGACATTGCGACCTGCGGTAGGAATCGACCCGTTGCCTCCCGTGAACCGGAGCCACCCCCGGAGCTCTACCGCTACATCGGCCTCGATCGCCGCCCCGACCATCTGATCCGAGCCGAGCACCGTTGCGCCCATACGCCCCGTCGTGAGCCCTCTCACCCACACGCGCCCATGGGACTGGTCGCCGGCTCCGACGTCCAGCCGTCTGTGCTCCGTCGGTCGAGCCACAGGGCGAGCTTCCTCGCATCTGTCGATCCACCGTGCCGCCTCACCGTCCACGGAGCTGCGTTGTACTCCACCGCGCTCGCCTGATCTGGGCCCCGAACAACCGCCTTCGACTTTTTGCTCCGCCGTCGAGTCAGCCGCTCCGCCCCCGCGCGCGACCGCCCCCTCCGAGCTACGCCGGAGCCGCCTCAGGTAAACCCCCTCGTTCCTTCACTCTTTCCACCTCTCTCTCTCTCTCTTACTGTATAGAATTTGGGGGGAGGGAGGAAGCAGTATATATTTTTGGTTTGTATTATTATTAACATTATTATCATTATCTTTATCATTATTAGTATTATTATTATGATTATTAGTATTATATATTACTGTTATTATGATTATGATTATTATATATTACTGTTATTATAATAATTATTGTTATTAGTATTATTATTATATTTATTATTATTATTTTTAGTTTTATTATTAGAAATGTTATTTCGTTTCTGATGGTGTGGGTATTATTATTAATATTATTTATCATGCTAGTAGAATTATTGTTGTATTAATAATTGCATTATTTTAGGACTTCTAGAAATATATATTTTTGTAGATTTCAAAGATAGTTTTCTATCTAAAAGCTTTATTTTGATAAATGTGGAATTTTAGTCCACATGCCATTTGTGCTTTTCGAGGATATCTCCAAAAATATTTTTACTAAAAGGAAAGGTACTTTTCAAAGTTATAAAAGATTTCTAGTATTCCCTATATTTATCTAAATTATATTTTTAAATTATTTTTTATATAATAAAAAAAATAGCTTTTAAAACTAGAAAAATCTATTTTAATGAACTTAGATTTTTCCTACAAATATAATCTTGAATTTCACGTATTTGTGTAGAATATTTTTCTAATAAAATTTGTCTTCAAAATAATAAGAGAAATTTCTAAAATAGTATGAATATCCAATTACTCCTAAATTTCTCGAATATCAATCTTGACCAAGACTAAATCCAAATTCCTCGCAACTTCAGACTACTGACCATCGATCACGGCTAATGGACAACCGAGACTTGTCAGATTATCGCATCATATCAGGCGTAACACCAGGCAAGATACCTTACCATTATACTGTTTACATTCAGTCTGTATTTTATTACATATTACTGTTCATTATTTCCAGTTATTACAGTTCTTGATTTACTACATGCTCAGTGATTATTAGTTACCTTGTTACTATCCTTTGATTGCATATGAACCTAGAGTTAGGGGACTATCGTTTGTAGTGTATTGTATATGCCTTGATACAGTTGTACCACGAGGATGTATGAGACGAGTAGCACGTAGGGGTCCTTGCGTATGGGCTGATCCCCATGTGCATGCGTTAGGGCTAACTGCTAATAGAGGCATGTTAGGAGACTTAGCAGTTAGTAGAGGTATATGAGACATGGATGTGACTCTGTTAGGCATTGGATGGAAAGAACAGTTCCTTAACGTATGGATCCTTTATGCACTTTCCTATTACTGATCCTGCTGGCCTCTGACATTCGAGGAATATTATGCTTTGAGGTCCCTGGTATCCTGATGGGACCATACCTGAGATTACTGTTCCTGAGCCAGATGCCCATGCATTGGAGGTTTGTTCATAACTGCACGAACACAGTAGTAAGGTTAGATTACCTTATTGTTGTCTTGTCATTTTTTTGTGGCATATTTTGTATTCAGTATTTATGGCATGTTCTTCATGTATCTTGTTACGTCCCTCTGAGGACCTGGTTATCTCTCCAGGTATGTGCTTCTATGATATTGCAGGTGTTCTAGTCGAGGTCACGATTTTCTCTATTCATCGAAGATGACGTGTCTTGGGTCTTTCTTTGCTACTCCTGCCAAATCATTTCCATTTCTATGTATATTTTTTCTTACTTATTGCTAGTGGATTTGTCTCCGCCTAACGTATTGTACAAAGACTTATTACAGTTGATTATATGATATCTTTTATTCCTTATTTGTGGATGAGATTAGATTACTCTTGGTTTACTGCATTTTACAGCTTATGTATTCATACGAGGTTTCCATATATTGGAGTATACTTCGTATGTATGCAGCTGGCATGGATACGTACCTAGTCCTAAGTATTTTGGGACTGGTGTAACACCCAGTTTCTAGAATGAGGGTAATTTTGAAATTTTGTATTTTAATTTATTTAATTATGATATTTAAATAATAATATAATTTTTTATGATTTTTAATTATTTTAAAACTATTAAATATGATGACTTGTGAATTGGTGTGCAGCTAGTAAAACCGTAGAGACTGTCTGCCCTAAAGCCTAGCCATGTCATTAGGATGATCTAATTATCATTTTTAGCCTAGGGGTAATTTGGTCATTTTGACTTATTTGAATTTTTGATGATTTATTAAATTGGTGAATTCCTAGTTGGGCTTTGACTAGTTTGAGACTTGTAGACTAGCCTAGAACCTAACCCTAGCTATGGTAACCTAGCCTAACTTGAGTTAACCCATTTTAGTCATTAGAGGTTGGTTTTAGAATGAGGGGATTAGGTTTAGTGAAATTAAGTCATGACTTATGGTTTAATGCAATGACTTATGATTTAATGACTTGTGAATTGAACCATAGGCCCATGACTTAAGCCCAAACCCCAACAAGCCCACCCATGGCAGCCAACCTAGGGTTTCACATCCTATTTAATGCCTCTTCCATTTGTTCTTGCCTCTTTTATTTATTTCTCCAAGTTTTGAAGAAAGAGGTTTGTCCATTCTTCCCAAACCCATATATTATTTATTTTAATTCCTTTTCCACTCTAGTCTTTTGCATTAGTTCCTAATCCAGCGCTATTTCATGCCCATGAAGAGAAATCTCAGGTTTGGACCAATTTGGAGCACTTGGCCATCAAGAAGAAACCCCCCTTTTTGAAGCTTTTTCATGCAAATTGAACATATAGGTAAATCCCTATTTCCTCCACCAAATTTCATTTTCTTTGCATGGATAGGAAGCCCTAGGTGTCCCCTAGCCATAGGTATTGGTTTTGTGTCAATTCGTATCCGTTTGGTGTCCGTATCGGACACGTATCATGTTATGTGTGCATGTGTTTGATGAAATGTCACAAAGGATTTTATTTTCTATTTTTAAAAAACTAATTACATAGATACCTAGGTCTATATGTGTATGTTAATGTTTGTGAAGACTGAAATAAATTTTGTGTCTTATTCGTGTCGAAATTGGACACGCACACGCGCGCAGCAGGCTGCGCACAGTGCCCTGCTGTTCGGGCAATGTAACGGACACGACACAGCACGTATGGATACGAAAATTTGTGGACACCTAGGCCACGTGTCTGACACTACACTGACAAAATTTCAGCCTATCTTATCGAGCAGTTTGAGAGAAATCCCGCCCGCATCGATTTGATACTGCACTGTCACACGCAAAAATTTGCGTCTGATACGACTCTTTAACTCCTGACACGACTCACTTGGACACAATACAGACACATATACACGTACCCCTAGTCCCCCTCTACCCCTAGACATGAGCACGACGTGTCACGTGTCATGCACACGACTCGGTGACACGCCCGCACGAGACTGTGCAGAGCAGTCGTGTCTGTGTGTGTTCCCTCTGTTTGGACACTTCGTGTCCAGTTTCTTGGACACGAACACTCCTCCCAGACACGTGTGCACTCACTCGACACCTGTGCATGTTTAAACATAAATTTAAACGTGCACAGATGGGTGCACACGTGTCTGGGAGGAGTGTTCGTGTCCAAGAAACTGGACACGAAGTGTCCAAACAGAGGGAACACACACACAGACACGACTGCTCTGCACAGTCTCGTGCGGGCGTGTCACCGAGTCGTGCGCATGACACACGACACGTGACACATCGTGCTCGTGTCTAGGGGTAGAGGGGGACTAGGGGTACGTGTATATGTGTCTGTATTGTGTCCAAGTGAGTCGTGTCAGGAGTTAAAGGGTCGCATCAGACGCGAATTTTCGAGTGTGACAGTGCAGTATCAAATCGATGCGGGCGGGATTTCTTCCAAACCGCTCGATAAGATGGGCTAAAATTTTGTCAGTGTAGTATCAGACACGTGGCCTAGGTGTCCATAAATTTTTGTGTCCATACGTGTTGTGTCGTGTCCGCTACAGTGCCCGAACAGCAGGGCACTGTGCACAGCCTGCTGCGCGCGTGTGCGTGTCCAATTTCGACACGAATAAGACACGAAATTCATTTCAGTCTTCACAAACATTAACATACACATATAGACCTAGGTATCTATGTAATTAGTTTTTCAAAAATCGAAAATAAAATCCTTTGTGACATTTCATCAAACACATGCACACATAACATGATACGTGTCCGATACGGACACCAAAAGGACACGAATCGAAACAAAACCAATACCTACGGCTAGGGGACACCTAGGGCTTCCTATCCATGCAAAGAAAACAAAATTTGTTTGGAGGAAATAGGGATTTACCTATATGTTCAATTTGCATGAAAAAGCTTCAAAAAGGGGGGTTTCTTCTTGATGGTCAAGTGCTCCAAATTGGTCCAAACCTGAGATTTCTCTCCATGGGAATGAAATAGAGCTGGATTAGGAACTAATGCAAAAGACTAGAGTGGAAAAGGAATTAAAATGAATAATCTATGGGTTTGGAAAGAATGGACAAACCTCTTTCTTCAAAACTTGGAAAAATAAATAAAAGAGGCAAGAACAAATGGAAGAGGCATTAAATAGGGTGTGAAACCCTAGGTTGGTTGCCATTGGTGGGCTTGTTGGGGTTTGGGCTTAAGTCATGGGCCTATGGTTCAATTCACAAGTCATTAAATCATAAGTCATTGCATTAAACCATAAGTCATGACTTAATTTTACTAAACCTAATCCCCTTATTCTAAAACCAACCTCTAATGACTAAAATGGGTTAACTCAAGTTAGGCTAGGGTTACCATAGCTAGGGTTAGGTTCTAGGCTAGTCTACAAGTCTCAAACTAGTCAAAGCCCAACTAGGAATTCACCAATTTAATAAATCATCAAAAATTCAAATAAGTCAAAATGACCAAATTATCCCCAGGCTAAAAATGATAATTATATCATCTTAATGACATGGCTAGGCTCTAGGGCAGACAGTCTCTACGGTTTCACTAGTTGCACACCAATTCACAAGTCATCATATTTAATAGTTTTAAAATAATTAAAAATCATATTATTATTTAAATATCATAATTAAATAAATTAAAATAAAAAATTTTAAAATTACCCTCATTCTATAAACTGGGTGTTACAAGTCTACCCACCTTAGAAAAATTTTATCCTCGAAATTAAAGTGGTAGTAGTCCTTCTAGGTCAAACACCCCACAATCAAAGTCTCAAACATATCGTCAGATAATCATATGCGTCTTTCCAAAATCATGATAGTCAGAATCTTCGTCGTGTTAGTGAGCAAGGCTACGATAATCACAGAGTCCTCGACTAAGGCACATACCTCTAGAATCATGGTATTTAAAATTTTCGTATTGCCGTATGCTTGGCAGCAGTCGATAACCCACATTGCAATAGTTCAATACACATGTATAGGTGAATTTAACATGAAAATTAAACAAGGAAATAGTTTAAACAGAGAATTAAACTCAGGTTTTCAAAAACTGTATCGCGTATCAGTCCTCCTGGGAAACCCGAGTTCGAATTGTGAAATATTAATTAAACATAAATTTAAACGTGCACAGGTGTCGAGTGGATGCACACGTGTCTGGGAGGAGTGTTCGTGTCCAAGAAACTGGACACGAAGTGTCCAAACAGAGGGAACACACACACAGACACGACTGCTCTGCACAGTCTCGTGCAGGCGTGTCACCGAGTCGTGCGCATGACACACGACACGTGACACGTCGTGCTCGTGTCTAGGGGTAAAGGGGGATTAGGGGTACGTGTATATGTGTCTATATTGTGTCCATGTGAGTCGTGTCAGGAGTTAAAGGGTCGTATCAGACGCGAATTTTTGCGTGTGACAGTGCAGTGTCAAATCGATGCGGGCGAGATTTCTTCCAAACCGCTCAATAAGATCGACTGAAATTTTGTCAGTGTAGTGTCAGACACGTGGCCTAGGTGTCCACAAAATTTTGTCTCCATACGTGTCTGTGTCGTGTCCGCTGCAGTGCCCGAACAGCAGGGCACTGTGCGCAGCCTGCTGCGCGCGTGTACGTGTCCAATTCCAACACGAATAAGACACGAAATTCATTTCAGTCTTCACAAACATTAACATACATATATAGACCTAGGTATCTATGTAATTAGTTTTTCAAAAATCGAAAATAAAATCTTTTGTGACATTTCATCAAATACATGCACACATAACATGATACGTGTCCGATACGGACACCAAACGGACACGAATCGACACAAAACCAATACCTACGGCTAGGGGACACCTAAGGCTTCCTATCCATGCAAAGAAAATGAAATTTGGTGGAGGAAATAGGGATTTACCTATATGTTTAATTTGCATGAAAAAGCTTCAAAAAGGAGGGTTTCTTCTTGATGGCCAGTGCTCCAAATTGGTCCAAACCTGAGATTTCTCTTCATGGGCATGAAATAGAGCTGGATTAGGAACTAATGCAAAAGACTAGAGTGGAAAAGGAATTAAAATGAATAATCTATGGGTTTGGGAAGAATGGACAAACCTCTTTCTTCAAAACTTGGAGAAATAAATAAAAGAGGCAAGAACAAATAAAAGAGGCATTAAATAGGGTGTGAAACCCTAGGTTGGCTGCCATGGGTGGGCTTGTTGGGGTTTGGGCTTAAGTCATGGGCCTATGGTTCAATTTATAAGTTATTAAATCACAAGTCATTGCATTAAACCATAAGTCATGACTTAATTTCACTAAACCTAATCCCCTCATTCTAAAACCAACCTCTAATAACTAAAATGGGTTAACTCAAGTTAGGCTAGGGTTACCATAGCTAGGGTTAGGTTCTAGGCTAGTCTACAAGTCTCAAACTAGTCAAAGCCCAACTAGGAATTCACCAATTTAATAAATCATCAAAAATTCAAATAAGTCAAAATGGCCAAATTACCCCTAGGCTAAAAATGATAATTAGATCATTCTAATGACATGGCTAGGTTTTAGGGCAGACAGTCTCTACGGTTTCACTAGCTGCACACCAATTCACAAGTCATCATATTTAATAGTTTTAAAATGATTAAAAATTATCAAAAATCATATTATTATTTAAATATCATAATTAAATAAATTAAAATACTAAATTTCAAAATTACCCTCATTCTAAAAACTGGGTGTTACAACTGGGGCGTTACATATTTTTGTGGTGGCCCATGCAGGTCGAGTTTGTCACTTCAGTTACGTTACTGTACCGATGTGAGCCTGCAACATAGGATTAGAATCTAGGAATCTCATCCATACAGTTTGACCTCTTTCCTTGGCTTCAAATTTTGAACTCTCGTTCGACTTCCTTGAATTGCATCTTGCTTGATCCTTTCTACCGTTGATTCTTATTTTCGTGCTTAGTGTCAACTAGGAAGATGACTACACTAGTATATGCTTATAGGTCAAACACATGGCTAAAATGGTTATATTGGCAATTGGAATACATTTAAGACTCTAATTGAGTTTAAAAGGTTTTTCTTTTAAAAAAAATGATTTAATGATTAGTAATTTGTAAAGTAGGATATTACCAAGGAAAGTTTTAATCTTGAGATTTCTAAATAGTAAACACCATAGGATTAATACTGTAGGTAGGAATATATATATATATATATATATATATATATATATATATATATATATATATATATATATATATATATATAGCTAGAATCTTTATACCATTGATTTAAGAAATTGATTAGATTTTTGAGTTTTGATATTTATGAATCATGGGGTTATAGCTATACATCTTTTAACAAATATAAAATTGATTTAATTTTCGAGTTGTGATATTTATGATTTATTGGGTTATAGCTATACCACTTTGAACAAATATAAAATTGATTTGATTTTCGAGTTGTGATATATATGATTTATTGGATTATAGTTATACACCTTTGAACAGTTATAAATTGGTTTGAAAATGATCTTAGATTTTAATTGTGGCAGAAGGAATTATTTAATTTGAGTCGTACAAGTTACGGTTAATATGTTTATTAAAATTTTAAAAAAAAATTTGGTAGAAGTAATGATTTCTAAATTTTTGGTTTAAAATATTTGAAAGTTATGAAAACAATTTTTGAAATTTTTTCTTTATTTTAAATTGTGTCCTTTGATTGAGGATTTACAAATCTATTTAGATCTTGGTTTTTTTTAATTTTTTATTTGGATATCAAATTTCGTTAAAAAAATGATTTTATGACTGATAAGATTATTTGAAAATTTAGTTTAATGTTGGATTGCTAATATCACAAATTTTGAAATAAAATAAAAATATATTAATTATGTGATAAGGTTGTTTTGATTGATCTAATAAAGTTACCATTTAAAAGTTGTGATTATGTTGGAATGACTTAGTATGAATAGAAGTTATAATTGATGAGTGCATTAAAATATTGAGCTAAAATTTTAAGATTGCTTTGTGTGTGCTAGAAATTTTATCTGAGGAGCTATTAATTTTTGTAAAGTTTTAAAGTTAAATTGATTATGGATATTTTATATATAGATTCATGATTTATGAACTCTTGAGTTTAAAAGTTGATTTGAAAATGTAAAATTTTGAAAAAGTCAGTAGTAACATGAAAAAAAAAATTTGCTTTGAGATTTATGAAAGTGATTTAATTTTTTGTCATGATTAAATTTAACGGCTTGGAGTGAATACGAATTATGGTAGTTCATTTTTGAGAATTTATTAAGAAACTTTTTAGAGGGAAACTCGAGTTGAAATTTTAATGGCAGGCCACCAAGATGACCCTAACGAGTAAGAAGTATTCCATACTAAATGTTATGTCACTCTTGACCATGATAGTAATATATACACAAGTGTTATCAGTCAGCTACCAAACTAGTGACTGTATCTTAACATTGACTCACTCGACCTTCCCTCGTGACCTACTAACCGTTTGCAATTTGAATAATGAATTGATCGTTCCTTAACTGTATTCATTTAGGAGACTATCTTCTCTCTGGAACTGTATCCCTAAAATTATTTTACTGGATTCTTAATTAATTTTACTTCATGCTTCAACTTGATCTTCTTTATTTTTGTGCATTAGTTGTCACCTCATGAACTCCTACTTTCTATTTTAGATCTTTTGGCGTCCCTTACCGTGACTTGGATATTTGGAGCACAACACTAGACTTTTCCTTCCAACAAATTTCATATGTAAGTCCTAGACAAGCCCACCTTCATGTAGATATATTATATCCCACTTAAATACGTCTCCTTGTATACTATTTTCATGATATGACCTTCTGGTCAAAATGGCTAAACTATAATCTTTACCATGATACCGATATATTTTTGACCACGGATAGGAATTCAACCTCGACTCAATTTTTTCGACCCGATATGTGATTTTGTTCTACTAATTCCTTAAATGCTTAAATTTGTGCTTTATTTTGATTGCTTGACCCATTATCCCATAACATTACTATCTTAACTCTTGTAAGTTAGGTAGAATACCTCACAGCCTAACAAAGCCTTTGTCCTTGTGATCCATATTGATAAGTTTACTTAGACTATGGAATCTGAAGGATTCTAACCCATTTAGCCAACCAAGCCATAAGTGAAGAAATACTAGGACAATTGTATAGGCCCACACTTCGGGCAAGACTTTATTTTAAAAGATCTTGGACTCATTAAATTCCTTCGATATTACCTCCCTTACTTATATTTCAACAACCTAATGCTGCTAATTTAGCCTTAGTTTTGCAAGCTTATCTTTTTCGAGCTTGATCATGACATATATTATTGGGTGCACCCTCTAACATATTGTCTAATCAAAACCAGTACATAATGGTATGATCAACCAAATGCACTTTGGTTCGCTTTTGTCTATTATTCTACGTGGATGGAACATAATTAAACTTGGCCTTTAGAATCCCATCCACGACTGCCTTGACAATTTCTTTGAAATTTATACGGCCGCCTTTGAACCACGTATTCGTAATTGATGGCGTCGTCATTGAACTCCTTATATCGCTTTCAGCTTCATCGATTTTGGAAGGACGAAGGCACTTGTACTTGGATTTCCTCCAGCTATCCTACCAATTGTGACCATCACCACTCACGGTTGCTATGTCTTCATCCTAAACTCCTCGTCCTCTTTCTCGGCCCTATATTTACTACCATGACCCTCTAATCACTTAATTTAGAGGTGAACCTAATCCGCTCTCTTAAATCATGCCCTCAACCTACTTTCAAAACATAACTTTTAGGTCTTTTATTTATTCTCTTGATACCATATTACTCCTTTGCATGTTATCATGACTAACTTTAACCCTTAACTTTTAATTGTTGCTTTAAACTCATGACCCTCATTCATTATCCACGGCCATACCCGTATTATTTTCTATGATCTAGATCATGATTCTTACGGCATGATTTTGTTGAGCATTGTGATTGATTATTCCCCATCGATATCCCCTTGTGTTATCTCACCCCCTACTAATTCTTAATTTCGAGGACGAAATTTTTTTAAGTTTGGTAGGATGTAAAACTCCTAAATTTCTACTATATATTTTTTTACTATATAAATTGGTACCGAATATTTTCTTGTATTTGTACGTCTCGATAACGTATTGTACGTCGTGCGCGCAATATACATTACGTATTGCTCGTCGAGTTCGAATATGTGCGAGGTACATATTTTTAGAAAATATTTTATTTTATAGAAATATAGTTTCAAAATAATATATGCTAAATATTTTATATCGCCTAAAGTTATAAAAAGATCTCGTCAAAAATTTCCAAAACAATTAATCTATTTTAGAGTTCAAATATGATAATAGCATAAATAATTGCATGCAAGTACATGAATCTAATTCATGTATAAATTTTAATTGCTAATTTTTGAAATTATTATTATATTATTTTTACAAGTCATAAAAAGATATTTCTAAATTTATTTATGGTGACTTAAATCGAAATTGAATTGAAGAGATATTTTGAATTGAATTAAAGTAATTTAAAGTAATTTAAATTGATAGATGGATTATTTAATGGAAAAATTAAACTACTCCTAATCCTTATCCAACTGGAGATTCCCACCTCATATAAAAGGCAGATACTCATCCATAAATTCTATTCTCCATAATTTCCTCCACCACAAAGTGAGTGCCTCGTGTCCATGTCCATATCTTATTCCATATTACATCTACATTATCTCCTTTCTCGTGTCGGACACACCCTGACATTATCAAATCCCTAACCTAACCTAGTCAGCCACCGTCCACCGTCTCCACTCTCCATGGACACCACCATTCCTGCACTATTCTACCGCCATCACCGACGCTGCCGTCATCCGACCACCACCCGGACCATCACCTTCACCGTCCCCAGTGTAGGAACGAAATCGTAAAGCACAATACTCTAGAGGGGGGGTGAATAGAGTTGGCAGCGGAATAATGCTAATTAAAAAATGTTAGCAGCAAGATCACAGAATAATAATCACAACTAAGTAATGTAAAGGCAGAGATAAGAAAGCAAACGCAAAGACAGCGATGTATACTGGTTTCCCTCTGTTGAGGACTAATCCAGTCGGTAGAACTCTTGCTACCAGTTGAATCCACTATTGGCAAAACCGCAAGTTTTCTTACGAAGTCCTTGCAACTTCTACAACGCGAGCTTTGATACGAAGAACTCGTCCAACTTCAATTGTAAAGAGGTATTCTTCAATCAAGCCTTCTGATTACAATCTCTCAGAAACTTCTAGACCGCACCGTACTGGCAAATCGACTAGAGGATTATAATTGGCTTGGGATCTGAAATTTAAAGCTCAAGAAAACTCTTTGGAAGACTGAAAGCTTTAGATATAGAAAAGATTGAAAGTGAATGAGTGAGTTGAAATGATCGAAATCCTTCTCTATTTATAGGAATTTCAAAGACAGAATTCTGGCAGAATTCGGGCAGAACTCGATGAGGAAATCTCGATCAAATCCGCAACTGCAGGAGGACCAAGTTCCAGAGAATTCAAAAATCAAAACGGCTACCAACCGAACTCTGGCCGAACTCTGGCCGAGTTCTGTCAGGGTTAGGTTAGGTATTTAAAAATAGATTTTGGGGATTTTGGAAAACCTTTTTGAAAAACCTTTTTGAAACTTTTGTTAATAAGAATGTTTTTCAAAACAAAGGACATTTTAAAAGACATTTTGAAAACATTTTGGAATAGCCTATTTGCCAGTACGACTCGGTGTACAACGTATTCCTCAATAAAATAAAAAATACATTGCTCAAAGAAATACAAACTCGAACAGGCAAACAATGCTTCGGTCTTGAACTGAGTAGATAGCCATTCTTGATTATGTCCAAGAGTCCGATATATCCTGACTAGCTTCATATATCGAGACAGAGTTCGATCAATTATTAAAATCAGTTTAACCATGACCAATGGGCCAACACCCAGTTCCTGACTAAAACCTCCGCACCACCGCCACGGCCACAACCACCAACGGTCGCCCACCATACCAAACACCCGCAACCCCAAATCCTTGGCGACCGCCGTCACTACCGCCATCACCACTTTCCCTTCCTGTCAATATTACCACCGCGACAGCCAACACCACCGCCCTCGCCGTCATCTGCCAACCCTGTCTCCATCCCAGCAACACCACCGCTAAAAAAAATAAGCACCACACAGTAGTAAGGAAAGGGTAAACCCTTACCTATCCTCGGCCGCCGCCGTCTCCGAACCGCGTTGCTGCCTCCGGTTGCCATACGCTGCGACATGGCGACCTGCGGCAGGAATCGACCCGTTGCCTCCCGTGAACCGGAGCCACCTACGGAGCTCTGTTGCTCCATTGGCCTCGATCGCCGCCCCGACCATCTGATCCGAGCCGAGCACCGTTGTGCCCATCCACCCCGTCGTGAGCCCTCTCATCCACACGCGCCCATGGGACTGGTCGCCGGCTCCGACGCCCAGCCGCCCGTGCTCCGTCGGTCGAGCCACCGGGCGAGCTCCCTCGTATCTGTCGATCCACCGTGCCGCCTCACCGTACACGGAGTTGTGCTGTACTCCGTCGCGCTCGCCAGATCTGGGCCCCGAACAACCGCCTCTAACTTCCCGCTCCGCCGTCGAATCAGCCGCTCCCGCGCGCGACCGCCCCCTCCGAGCTACGCCGGAGCCGCCTCTGGTAAACCCCCTCGTTCCTTCACTCTTTCCACCTCTCTCTCTCTCTCTCTTACTGTATAGAATTTGGGGGGGGGAGGAAGCAGTATATATTTTGGTTTGTATTATTATTAATATTATTATCATTATCATTATTAGTATTATTATTATGATTATTAGTATTATATATTACTGTTATTATGATTATGATTATTACTATTATTATATATTACTGTTATTATTATTATTAGTATTATTATTATATTTATTATTATTATTTTTAGTTTTATTATTAGAAATGTTATTTCGTTTCTGATGGTGTGGGTATTATTATTAATATTATTTATCATGCTAGTAGAATTATTGTTGTATTAATAATTGCATTATTTTAGGACTTCTAGAAATATATATTTTTGTAGATTTCAAAGATAGTTTTCTATCTAAAAGCTTTATTTTGATAAATGTGGAATTTTAGTCCACATGCCATTTGTGCTTTTCGACGATATCTCCAAAAATATTTTTACTAAAAGGAAAGGTACTTTTCAAAGTTATAAAAGATTTCTAGTATTCCCTATATTTATCTAAATTATATTTTTAAATTATTTTTTATATAATAAAAAAAATAGCTTTTAAAACTAGAAAAATCTATTTTAATGAACTTAGATTTTTCCTAAAAATGTAATCTTGAATTTCACGCATTTGTGTAGAATATCTTTCTAATAAAATTTGTCTTCAAAATAATAAGAGAAATTTCTAAAATAGTATAAATATCCAGTTACTCCTAAATTCGTCGATTATCAATCTTGACCATGACTAAATCCAAATTCCTCGCAACTTCAGACCACTGACCATCGATCATGGCTAATGGACAACCGAGACTTGTCAGATTATGGCACCACATCAGGCATAATACCAGGCAAGATACCTTACCATTATACTGTTTATATTTAGTCTGCATTTTATTACATATTACTGTTCATTATTTTCAGTTATTACAGTTCTTGATTGACTACATGCTCAGTGATTATTAGTTACCTTGTTACTATCCTTTGATTGCATATGAACCTAGAGTTAGGGGACTATCGTTTGTAGTGTATTGTATATGCCTTGACACAGTTGTACCATGAGGATGTGTGAGACGAGTAGCATGTAGGGGTCCTTGTGTATGGGCTGATCGCCATGTGCATGCGTTAGGGCTAACTGCTAATAGAGGCATGTTAGGAGACTTAGCAGTTAGTAGAGGTATATGAGACATAGATGTGACTCTGTTAGGCATTAGGTGGGAAGAACAGTTCCTTAACGTAAGCATCCTTTATGCACTTTCCTATTAATAATCCTGCTGGCATCGGACATTCGAGGAATGTTATGCTTTGAGGTCCCTGGTATCCTGATGGGACCATACATGAGATTACTACTTCTGAGCCAGATGTCCATGCGTTGGAGGTTTGTTCTTAACTGCATGAACACAGTAGTAAGGTTAGATTACCTTATTGTTGTCTTGTCACTTATTTTCTTTGTGGCATATTTTGTATTCAGTATTTATGGCATGTTCTTCCTGTATCTTGTACATCCCTCTGAGGATATGGTTATCTCTCCAGGTATGTACTTCTGTGATATTGCAAGTGTTTTAGTCGAGGTCGCGATCTTCTCTATTCATTCGAAGATGACGTGTCTTGGGTCTTTCTTTGCTACTTCCGCCAAATCATTTCCGTTTCCATGTTTATTTTTCCTTACTTATTGGTAGTAGATTTGTCTTCGCCCAACGTATTGTACAAAAACTTATTACAGTTGATTTTATGATATCTTTAATTCTTCATTTGTGGATGAGATTAGATTACTCTTGGTTTACTGCAATTTACAGCTTATGTATTCATACGAGGTTTTCATATATTGGAGTATACTTCGTATGTATGCAGCTGGCATGGATACGTACCTAGTCCTAAGTATTTTGGGACTGGGGCGTTATATGTTTTTTTGGTAGCTCATGTAGGTCAAGTTTGTCAGCTGGCATGAATTTGTCTCCGCCCATGCAGTACTTTGGAGTATACTGGAGTATACTTCGTATGTATACAGCTAGCATGGATTTGTCTCCACCCATGCAGTACTTTGGAATACGTAGCTGGGCTAGTCCATCTCTACTTGCCAGTATTCTAGTTCTAGGACAAGACATACTAAGGGACTGACTAAAACATAGGTGTAGGGACTGAACAAAGAAGGGGGGCAGTCCACAAGTGACTGTAACAGTCCACACTCTAACCTTTCACATCTCATCCCAATCCCGAGCTCACCACCTGCACATCCAATTAGTGACCATGATTCTATAATTGATACTCAGGGGAGCTGTTACATGGTAGGGTCAAAGCAGTGAAGAAATATACTGATACTTAAATGTAAAGGACTGAACCTACTCTAAACAGGACAGAACTAAATGAGGCACGAATTGACTGATCATGATATCTTGGATTGAAACATCAAAGTATCAGTGGACAGTTGTAAAACCCTTTTTTTTAAAAGCAAACCCAACCCAACACCTCACAGCCATTCTTTCTCTCCCCCATGTTTCTCACACCCTCCCCAATTTCCTCTCAGCCACTTATCACCCCCTATTTCTCTCCAAAAACTCCTCCCCTCACTCTAAAACCACCACCACCATTACCATTCCTCTCCTTTAACTCTTCTACCAGCAGACTCAAAACCTATCGGTGTCCAGCGACGACCCCCTTTCGGCTGCTTTTTCGACCAACCCCGACCACCGGAGCTCTCGCCATCTGCGCGCCCTTAACGGCGCCCGACCCGGGGGACCCCCTCTCGCCGCAGGCGCGCCCCTACGCATCCGACCTCCCTGCGACCTCGCTGTCCCCTCGGCCAACCTCGTGGCCGACCTATGTTTCGTACGCCTCTCCGCGCGGGGACCCCCTGTCCCGTCGGCTGTCCCCGCTGGCCAACGCCGCCGGCCAGCACCCGTGCGCCGCTTCCCCGGCCGCGCCAGTGTCCTCAGGCCGCTTTCCGACCACGTCAGCACATTCTTGCGCCCCTTGCGGGGTCCCGCGTGCCCGTGCTTGCACTTCCCGCGTGCGTGCGCTTTTCGTGTGCGTACTGAGTCCGAGGCCTCCCCTCGGTTCTCCGTCATCAACCATCCAGTATGCCCTGACCACCCTTCTGTGTATTTTACAGAATGCAAAAAACAAGTTCCTGTTCCGACCGGAATTGACAGAATAAAGCTCTGTCAATTCCGGGATAGATAGTAGTAGTTTCCTAATTGAGACCAAAGGTTTTGTAGTAAATTCTTGTAATTTATTAATATTACGGATAGATTGTATATTGATAATGATTATGCCATAATTTTTTATAGAGTGTTATATTAATTTGTAAGTTATTAGGTTAATGGTTGCTAAACGTTTAATTACGAATATCATAGGAAAAACGTTATTCTTAATATACGATTAGTAAAATTTTAAAATTAGTTTCAAAAAAATAGTTTTATATCAAAACCTATTCTTAATATTGGAAATAGAAATTTTAGGCTGAAACCCTTCTATTTACTATTTTGGGGTAAAATATTAGTTAACTTTCAAAATAGTTTTTTATTACAAAAATGATTTTTTTAGATAATAAATGCTAGATATTCTCCATGGAAATCTTTAAGTTATTTAATTAAATGATTTTCTCACTAATTATTAATATAAAATATTTTCGTAATAAAATCGTTAAATTATTTTAGTAAGCCTTACCTTATTAAAAATAAAAGTTTAGACAATATTTTAATAAAAAAATTGGAATAAGTTTCTAAAAACCTTAAGTTTTATTAAATAAATATTTTTGATAAATCATTTATTATCTACTAATAATTTAAGTATAATATTTCTTGTATTATTTACAAAATAATTGCTTTATTAGAAAAATCATTTTTATCTATTATTATACGCGATTTAATGTATTAAATAATTATAGCCTTGTTTCTCTGAAAATATTTTCTTATAACTAAAACGATTGTTTATTATCATTATTAGCGGTTTAAACCCTTGAAATGACTTCTAAAACAGAGTATTAATTAATGTAGATTCAGATCTCGGATTTTAGCCCGAACACTTTCATGTCGTCACCTACAGCACCGAAAACACCGAGGCAAGTTCATACTTATCAAAACTTATGTTTTAGTTAATAATTATTTTTATTGCATAGTAGAACTACTGAATCTATACTTGACTCACAGGATCCCTCTCGGATCATACTGACTGCTTGACTGAATCATTGACTCGGGATTTGGGGAATAGCGTTAACACTTGTGGTCAAAGCCCCCTTACTGAATCACTGTGGATAATAGAAGCCCAACCCACTTGGACCAAAGCCGGACCGTGTTCACTAGAAAACTTACTGCCTCCACTCCTAGCCAGCCACAGGATGTTACGTGCTCACACACTATTGCTAGCTAGATTGCATAATTTTCCTTTCTAGAGTTCTATTGCATAGCTGCTTATTTATTTATTTATTATTTAGAAAATATATTTCTGCTATAAACTGCTTCTTATCTTATTTTTAATTACTAAATAAGATGCTGGAATGGATTTGTATGTTCTTGTTTCCCTCCTGACTGGAGACCAATATTTTAGGTTACTGCGACGACGAGGAGCTGGCCTATAGTTCTTTCTCCGGATCCTACTTGGATTCTGAGGAGTTAGCTGAAACAGGACAGAGAACCAAGAGTCCTAGTTGCACCCTTCTGTTTATTTTCTTTCTTTGTCTTAAAAGTTGTAATAAGTAAATAAGTTGTGACAACTGGATGTTTGTTCTGTTATATTATTTTAATTAGACTCTAGTTCATTTCAAAAGTTTAATAAAGTTTAATTTTTGTTTTAGAATGTTATTCCTGTATTATTACTGAATGACATAGCTTACTGTCGCCGTCTCACAACGGTGCAGACTGGGCATGATCCGACTGGACCCAGTATCTTGGGATCGGGTCGTGACAACAGTACACTAAGGGATTGGAATTGAAATTACAAAGACAGTGGACTGAATATCTAAGGTAATATGGAGACTGAACTCAGGTATGCATCTGCACAGTACAAGGATTAAGTTAAATTGATACAATGGTAGGTAATGGACTGCACAATCCAATTTAGGACTGAACATTAGGAAGTAGGGATTGAAATGTTGTTATGAGGGTTGATCCCTAAACAAGGACTGATACCTGTGTGATACAAGATAACATCATGTGTAAGTAAAATTCCCAAATAGAGACTGATCAGATGCAGGATAGAACAGTAGGAATATGTGTATAGACTGATATATTTGATATCATGGATTGAATCATATAAATACAGGGCTTTGACTGAATGAAAGTAGATACAAGACTGAAAGTTAGATGGAATGAAACATATAACTGGTAATTGAATGTAAAGATGAATAATAGGACTGAAAATACCAAATACTAGGACTAAGCAATAGGAAGACTGCCCCTATTTGTAATCACTGATGCAGAGTATGAATCAAATGAAGGGGAATGAACTTAGAGTTCAAAGACTGAGCAATAATGAATTTTCGAGTCATTAACCTTCCCTTTAATCTGGACAGAACATACAGTTCAATAGAACTGAACTATATGGCTGCACAAGATGTGATGTAGGACCAGGGACTAATATGGATCTTAACTTGGAATTGATTTTACAAATACAGTGAACCGAACAAAACTAAACAAGGCAAAGACTGAAACTTCTAATGGAGATTGGACATGTAGGCTTCTTACATGTCATATGGACTGATACAGAGATACTTTGATAGATAGGACAGACCAATGTTATGGACTGAGACATTAAGCTAAAGATACGACTACACCTATCACTAAAAGATGGAACAATATACATAAGGGGACATGGGCAGCAGAAAAATGGGCTGATACTAACTCACATGTGGACTGAAACCAAAGTCCCAACAGGGATTGATACTTCTTGGACATTAGAGCCAAAATACTGATACCAAACTGAAGGGTATAGCCCTCACACTTTTAACTAATGTGATACTCCTATATGGGACTGAACTTGAATATGGAAATGTGGACTGAAGTAAATGTAAGGGTGACTGAAACACAGTCCACACCAGTCCATATCTCATTCAAAATAGTTATTGTCCTCGTTCTCAATTAGAGTCAAAATTATAGTTATAACAGTAATTATTGTTTGCAAAAACAAAAAGTTTATAACAAACTTTAAAAGAATCGTACAAAGTACAAAGAATTCTGGGGAAGTACAACTTTAGGAATCTGATCAGAAGACAATCACTTTATCCCTTGGACTATGTAAACTTGAAGACTAAAGCCTCTGGAGAATGCAGCAACAATTTTGCAAGAACTCTCTTGATCTCTGTGATCTCTTAATAATGATTGGAAACTCTATTTATAGAGTTCTGGAAATAACTGTTTTAGCAATTATTCTGATGTGTGCGAGATTAAACTGCGCCACTTTGGGTTGCGCCAACCTTTAGTTATGCCAACTTCCATTCAGTTTACACAAACATGTACTAACTGTATTTAGACGCGTGGCATCATATGATTGAGATACGCATGGTCGTGTACAGAGTACTGGACACATTTTGAGAGAGTAGTGGCATGTGTGCCACGTCATCCTGCTTTAGAATGTAAGTTGTCTTAACTTTATTAGGTTGCACGAGCTTCAGTCAACGAGTCAAACTGGGCCTGATTAGATTGCGCCTAAGCGCAACTCAGTGAATAGGAACGTGGCATCATTTGGGTTACGTGTCAAACTGCGAGTAGAATTTGATTGAGTTGCGCGGAACAACTGTCAATCAAATCAGCTCGAGCGCCACGCTTTACAGGATTCAGAGATTTTTTTCGTTTATCGTGCTGTCAGTTGTCAGTACTGTCAGTTAATTATGGTAATTATTATCAGACGCCACGTAGACTTTGGCGCAATATGATAAGACACAGTCTGATATATGGCGCAACCTGATCAGTGGCACGGTTTGATCTCTGAGCTTCATAACAGTGGCATAACTTGATTTCTGGGGCACAACTTGATTGCTGAGTAGTAAAAACATGGCGCAACTTGATTTTTAGGCTCTACAACTCTTCAAAGTTTTTAAATTTTGAAATGTTACAAAACTTTGAAATACTTTGAATCATGATAATGACTGAGTCAAGTTGCGCCTATCTCGCGCAGTCTGTTGCAAGCTATTACGATTTTTTATGTGTAACTTAAGGTGACTGTTAGGATTTTGTCTTTAGGCTATACCCTTGTTTAACCGACTATAATTCTTTACTTTCACTTTAATCTTCTGAGAAAATACTTTGAACTCTTGCAACCCTCCTCTCCGACCATCTCCTCGACGACATGGCCTCCAAGAAGACTGCCGCTGACAAAGGGAAGAGCGTCGTCGCTCCTTCGACTCGTGCCCCGTCGACCCGTGCGCAACAGTATGCGCCGAACTCTTCTCGACGAGAGATGGCAAACGCAGCTCTGGAAGGTGACCAAGAACGAACACTATGGAAGCTGACTTGATATTCAATTGACTTGCGCCCCTCTTCTTAGAGTGTTTGGCACATCACGAACTCTGCGCCACCCCTTATTAGGGTGTGGTTGCTTTATTTGAGCACTGTTCGTTCTTACGAACAATATTGCGCATACTGTCGCGTAACTCAGTTGTTTGCGCAATCAAGAATATTGTGCAACCAAGTTGTGGCGTAACCTGTATACAGCGCAACCTGAGAGTTTGCACAACTTAAGTTTTACGCAACACAGTATGTCGCGCAACCCAAGTTGTTGCGCAACTCAGAATGTTGCGTAACTTATTTGTTGCACAACCCAGGATGTTGTGCAACCCAGAATGTCATGCAACTCATGATGTTGCACAACTTAATTATTGGCACAACCTAGGATGTTGTGTAACTTAATTGTTTGCTCTTTATAAAGTTACACACTCTTGTTGCCTCTAACTTTTGTTCATGTATGTCTTTGTAGTTGATCTCAGGGAAGACCCTAATGATGAAAGATTTGCTTCAACATTTAATGTCCCGGAGTACAAGAAGAATTTATCTCATGTTACATTCCCTCAGTACGATGGTCCTGAAGCACGAAAGACCCTCCTCATGGCCCAAGAAAACCAAACCCTGCTGAGCTTAATGAACGAAAAACCTCTGGAAAGTCTTGATAGTGTGGTCCACAAGAAGGTTGCCTTCCTTTTTGGAGATGCTATCAAGAAGACTTCCCAACCCAAGACCAGGAAAGAAGAGAGAGTATTCAGACGTGAAGACAAGATCATATACCTCACATAAATATCGAGGTCTATGGCTTTATCACAATATGAATTTACAAGCTATCCCATAAGAATATCATAGGATCTGACTCCAATCTAGCAGGCAAGTGTCGACAGAATCTGTTATAGAATGGGTTCGCAGCACAAGGACCTCTTTTACATTACTTCTGAGAAGTATAGCACCAACCTGAGAGGTTTGAAACCAGGCTGTATTCCTCCCGAGGATTCCTCTTTGCTCCTTCCAGTAAGAATATCCATATTTGCAAACATATTCGCAAAGGCTGAAGGAAGATACCCAGATCGCGGCATGCGCATGAATAGTCTGTTATACCCAGATATAAAACATTGGAGCAGCTTAACTATCTAGATTTTGGATCAGTTCAAGGATAGACTCCTCGATTTAGATCTTTATAATGCCATCTGGACTACAGTCTACGGCATTCGCCCGAACGCTCATATGTTCCTGGCCTTAGTGGAGAGGTATAATGAAAGTACTGGAACTTTCATGACTCCCCATGGAGAAATAGGATTTGCACTCCATGGGATGAAATATCTCTCTCATCTTCCGACGGGCGATAATCCATACGAAGAGTATGTGCCCACAAATAACGAATTGGATGCTATGGCGGAAGAGAATCCTCAGATGATCGTCGTCTTCCAGGAGCAATTGTGTCACTACAAAATCTGCTCTCTCTACTAGAAAAGTGCTATTGCAGGTACTTGTTATACCACGAAGTGGATGCCGTACCTCTTCTTGGGTCATGCAAGGGAGGACAAGCCACTTGATAGTCAAGCATGTGCTCCTCGTTTCTTTGAACCATTCGGTCAGAGCGACATGCAATATTTGATGGAGCAACATAATCCTGGAAATATCAGACTAGATAAGGACTCACATCCGTTTAGGGCTGGTGACACCCTCCAGAGTTATCTCAGATAGGGTTACAGACCCATGTCCAAAGAGGCCCAACTAGCAGGTTTTCTCTCTATATGGCTGCGACACATCATAGTTCCAAGAGCCAGCACAGTTGATAGATTCTATCGAGGTATTCTATTTGCTGCAGTACGTTTTGTTTTTGGATATTAGATAGATCTGCTATCGGCAATGACCTGTCGCTTGAACACAGGATTGCGTTCTTTTGTACAGACCATGCTTTACGACAAGGCGGCTAGGCAAGACTTTCCTTGCACCGAGATGCCTTACACCTATTTGTTCGGATGGCTATTGCTTCACTATCCCTGTTTGATAAACCCTAATATGGGAAGTATCAGCGGAGACTTCATCATACGCTACTCCAGTGCTCATTGGCAATACACTTCTCTTTCATAGTGCAGATTTGTATTGAATCGTGGATCGGGATGGAGATTTTAATGTGTTCAACCTGTAAGCCCCCTGAATTTCTGAGATTTATTTTCAAATTTTATAAATGAATTATTTTCAATAATTTATTTTGATTTAATTAATTTTGATCATTAAATGCTCCTTACCGTGACTTTGATTTCTAGAACATCAGGGATGCCAGTCTCTGAAAACTTTCTTCTTGAAGTTTGTAGTAGACGAGATTATCTTCATGTTAATATATCGTGTCCCACTCGAACTTGTTTCCTTGTGCTCCATTTGCTCTGTGCAACTTTCGGATCAATTTAGACCAATTTATCGTCTGTCGTAATTTGTGATTTGACTTTCAATTTAATTTAATTATTGTACCATGTCCGATTTTGACCCGATCCGGCTCAACCAGACCCAAACCCAAGCTCCATGTTGTCCTCTCATGACTATCCAAATACTCCACACAATTTCTCCTTTTCTCTATTTAAAATATCTCTTTATTTTTCTATAAATATCTTTCTCTCTTTTTCTAATATGTATATATATATATACATATATACAAATATCCCCCTCCTCTCAAATATCTCTTTCTTTCTCTTCCTTAAATAACTCCTACACACAAACACCCCCTATCTCCATGTCAGCACACACACCCCCCTCTCTCTAACCGACCTCTATCTCTCTCTCTCTAAATCTCTCTCCCTCTCTCTCTCTCTCTCTCTCTCTCTCGATATTTAATACACACACACACACTAAAACTCACCATCACACAATAGCCTCCTCCTTCTTTCTTCACATAGCCGAGCACTACCACCAGCAACTCGAGCTCCTCCTTCCACCACCAATGACCGACAATATTCTCCTGCTCCTTCACCACTCTCACCACCACCATCATTTACATCACCACCACCATCATTTTTATCCCCATAAATTGCTACCCACACCGCTATCGGGCAGCCTTGCCGTGCCCGCGCCGTACCACTATGACCCGCCCTGCCCCCTGGCTGTACCGTCGCCGCCGCGCCAGGCCGCAACAGCAGCGTGCAATGGCAGCCGCAACAGCAGCCGCGCGCACCGCTACCAGCAGTCGGCACCGCCGACGAGCCTCTCCTTGTTGGACGCACCCCCATGCACCTTCCCGTGGCGGCCACCGTCCTCCGGGATGCGCCGTCTAGGCGATTCGTACGTTTTGCATGGAATCCCGTCGACGCGCGCACGAACGAAATCCAGAAATGGCACCTCGTCGCAGCAACTTCACATACATTTTTCGGGAAATTCGACCATTGGATCGGCGATTTCTTTGCTCCGTCTCATTCTTGGTATATTCATCTTCACTCCCCTCAATTTTTGTCCTTTAATTTTTTCGTTTGATACATCAAAATCGGCTACAAAGTTGACGCTTTAAATTGTGTTATTTTTGGACAGTTTTGCAGAGCCAACTTCGTCGGTTCGTATCTCCTCCATAGCAGCTCCGTCTGGCGTGCCACTGGTTTCTATACATAGCTGGTATAACCCTCTTCTTGCCCCTTAAGTTTCGTTTCATTGTGAGCACGTTTGATTGGTTGAATTCGATGCCAAAGTTGGCCGTCCGAATTCGTAATTTCCAAGTTGTAAAATTCTATTTTTGAACTCGGGACTTTGGTTTCAATTTCTGACACCACCAGTAGACTCGTGGCATCGTTCTAGCACATTTTCATATAATGTTTGCTAGATTTGGAGGACGTGAGCCCCGACACGTATTTCGGTGCAAGACGGGTCCCACAGTCCGAGTCAACGGGACTTTTTGAGATCGGCTCATCGGAATCCAATTCTGGATATACCGTTGAGTTCGTATCGTCATTCTGGACTCGTTGACTTATAATTTGTTGAGTTTTATGGACATTGGCTCCGACACGCATTTTTGTGCAAATTGGATTCCAATATCCGGGTCAACGGGCCATTTTGAGATCGGCTCATCGGAATCAAATTTCGGATATACTGCTGAGTTCGTATCGTCATTCTGAATTTGTGGACATATATTTTGCTAGGTTTGAGGACTTTTTATTTCTGACACGTTTAAAAAAAAGTGGGTCCGACACGGATATCATTTTGACCCGAAATTATCTTTTTGCTCCTTTGTCCAAATTAGACTTATGGATAGGCTATCCTAGCTAATTTGACCATTTTGGACACGTTGGTGATGGTTATTTCACCATCCGACTACATTTGTAGGTTTTACCCTATTATTATAATCTTTCTCCTTTTGTTGTATTTTGAGATCCATCGATTTCGGTGATTTCACAACCACTGAAATTGAATGTGTTGACCCTGTAGATGTTTATAGAGGCTAGCCTTGACCCTGTTTGACCAGGGTTGACTGCTTTAACTGAACGTTAAAGTAGAGTCAATATTTGACCTAGTTTAACCTAGAGTTGACCGGAGTTGACTAGAGTTGACCAAAAGTCAACTGTAAGTCAACCTTTGACCCAGTTTGACCTAGTTTAACTTGGTTTGACTTCCTGTGACCTAGTTTGACCTAATGTGACTCAGAGTGACCTAGTTTGACTTAGTGGACTGAGATTGACCTTAATCATGCCTAACACTGTTGAACCCTAATTAGCTTATATATATCTTATCTTTAGGTCCGTGGCATCACTCTGAGCAAAGACCCCACTTGACAGCTCAGGACCGCAGGCGAGTACATTCTCTGATAGTAGTTCCTTGTCTTGATATTTTCTGTATCCGATTCAGTTATAGTATTTTACTTGATTCTCGTCATGATGGTACACGGACTAGTATACGGCGGATACTGGCATGGGATGTTATTCCTGGACTTTTTTGGTATATTGGTATATTTTCTGTCTTATTTCTTGTACTTGTATAGACATCGATTCCTGAAAGGGAGTAGCTACCCTCTTAGGAAATCCTGTGCCATGACGTGCTATGTCCGAATCCATATACTACTCGGGAATGGGGAATTTTATAGATAGTGTGATCAATGCCCATCTTGAGTTACTACTTGTATCATAGCTATACCCTCACCTCACGATGGGTATAGCCTGACCTGTGCTACTACTTGTTCCATAGCTTGCCATCCCAGCCGGGCCGAGTCCACGTACTTGTAGCCGGTCGGCTGGAAGCCTGATCTTGACCCTTACAGATCACATTATGCTATAATATTCGAGGCACATTTTACATTTATTACATCAGTTACATATTATAGTTCAACTTACTTTCCCTGCATGATTCACCTTGACATGATTTCTAGTTTATATATCATATTTTACTTACAGTCTTGATATATCATCTTGTATTCCATTATGATTGTCTCTTACATCATTTGTCAATACTATGAAACTGTTGTTAGTTTATGTACTCGTTTCTATCCTGACTGGATACGTTGATAATATTTTAGGAGTTGTTATGCCATTATTGGACTTCATGATGTTGCTAGCTGAGGAAGATCTCACTATTCTTCTATGTGAGTTGCCTGGTAGTTATCCTTAGTCTGTCTTATTTTTCCTTCTTTATTTTTCTGTCTTATGATTTCTTCTACTAGTTTCTAATTGTCCTTGTGCCTTAGTTATCTTTTATGTCTTATCTTCTTTAGATGTTGGGTTATGATTGAGTACATTTATAGTTCATGGACCTTCTAGATGTAGTGTACATCTATTGGGTACTAGACAGCGTTCTACCGTCGATATTACGGTGTAGGCTGGGCGTGGCCCACGTATTCGTATCCGTATATCCGGGTGCAGGTTGTGACACGTTTTTAGTGGTGGCCCATGCAGGTCAGTCTTTGTAATTAATGCGAAGTCGTGGTAGTACTTGAGCTTTTCTGTACTACTGCGAGCCTGCCCTAGGATTAAGGTTGAGTCATGGAATATTTTAGGAATTTGGTACTCAGTCTCATATTAGGAACTCTTGGTAGATTCCAGGGATGACCCCTGGGAATCTTATTTCGAACTTTTTGAAACTTTTTCCATTTGTTTCTGTCTGTCCTGATTTCTGAAACATCTGTCCGTTATCAACTTTATTCTTTCTTGGAATGAGTTTGTGGACCCCAGAGGGAAGGTATAAATTGAACTTATATATCTTCTAGGTTGAGACAAAAATATGATTTGCCAGTCTCATATCTGGTTGAGATTGTTTTAGATTATATTCCAATGATTTCCTTTATCTTGACCAAGATAGTACATTTGGACATCTCTTGAGAATTTTCTTCTAAACTCTACATCGGGATCTGTTTCTGCTAGTTTCCATCTACTTATCCTTGATTCGTTGTTGAAAATTTTGAATCTTTATGTTCGTAGTTGACTTCGATTTTGATTCTGTTTGAAGATAAGTTTCTCTGGATTGAGTTAGGATATTTTGATAAACATATTTGATGAGGACGATGAGAACGATAAATGTCTACTTTATTTATGGAGTTTAGGATTTATCGCAGTCATATTAGCTAGCCTGACAAGAACATGGAGCCTGATTTTGGATATACTATCCTAGTTATGGCATTTAGATTCTCTTGCAGCCATACCGGTTGGCGTGGTAAGAAATCTAGATGATATGATTATAGGGTGTATACCTTACTTATGGACTCCATCGTTTATTGCAGCTATGTTTACTGGCGTGGCATAAATTCTGGCAACGTAATTTTGGATAGACGTGTATGGTTATCAGGTCATATCTTAAATTGATTCACTTCTTTTACCAATTGAGCAAGATAATTCCTACCATTATTTCTTGTTTATCATTATTTTCTCTCCCATCGCATGATGATTTTCTCATCTTACCGTCATTTCCTTTGCCTTGTTTAACTATGTCTTGATTACACCAATCAACTATCTCGTATCTACTTCTGTCATCTATACTTTAAAATCTTTTTGAGCTATTGTATCTTTTTATCTTGGGAAAAGTCGAAGAAGTATCGTAATCATCTGTTTGAGTAGACGTGGGATCTTGGTAGTAGTCGAAGCAGAGCGAGATAATTACCCCAACTTCCTTCTACAATCCTATATTTGGGTTTTCTTCCATAATAGAAGAAATTTAATTCCTTATCCTTGAACTGTTTCTTAAAATTCAATATCGTAAGATTTGATCTTCTCTGATTTTGACCAGTCGATTTGGTCATCTTGTTATTCGTGCCAAAGAGTCTTGGTTGCTGACTAGACTCTAGATGACTTCAAATTCCTTTGTGACTGGATTTTCATCCTTGGATGCTCGTGCCTAGCCTTCGCTGATCTTATTCTCCATCTTGCTCAAATTCTGATTTACTCAAAAGTTGATCAACTTAGATCGTGTTGAGATAAATTTCTTTATCGTGGTTGAATTTCAATGCTATTAACCCTCGTGCAGTGCCTTCTGATTTTAATCATGTTTGGATTTTGAATACTCGTGTCTAAAATCTTTTCGACCCTGATTTAATTTTCTGATTATACCTGAACTCATTGTGCTTAGTCGTACCCAGATGACCTGGCGTGACTAAGCTGACTTGAATCATTTGATCGTGATTTTAACGATCATAATTATATATTTTATCTTGCCTCAAACTCGTGCCTAAAATTTTAACTTTCAATCACGACTAACTAGTGTGACTATGAAATTAGTCATGTTTGAATTAAACATGTTTGACTTTCTACCGTGCCTAATTGACTTGGGTTCCTTCCTAAATTGTGCTTTTAGGACCTTGATTTCGAATTCATAATTTTATCGGCATTCACAACTGAACTTGGACCTTGATCGTGCTTATGTGACCTATAATCTAATTTCTATCAAATCTTAATCCTCAAATCGTGCTAAAATCTTGAACCCTAATCGACTGTATCGAAATAGATCTCCTTCGTACTTAAATTTTGATTCTCTAGTCACTCGTGCTCAGGTTTCATTCCTGATCATGACTAGGTTTGCAATTTTTGTCGCTCTACTCTACATCGTGCCTACGTGGTTATTCATTCCAAAATTCTTGAACGCGTCTGGGTCTTGATTTCACTCATGACCAGGTGGTTAAGTTCTTGATCAATGTTCGTGCTAGGCATTATTTATTCTAAACAATGCCTAATTACATCATTTTCAACTTGATCGTGCCGATCTACCCAAAAATCTAATTTCTTCGACCTGGATCATATTTATCGATGTTTTAACCTGATTCTGACTTGTTCATAATCGAACGATTCTTGATTTTTCTAGTCGCGGCTTTGTGCTTACCTACAAAATGTGACTATAAATCCCAATCATGCCAAATCTCGTTTTGGTCATGGTTAGCTTTTCATCTTGATCGGGACTGTACGACTTTCAGGTTGATTTTTCATCAACCTAAGCCCTACAGATCATCCCGTACTTAAACTTCATTTATATCTTCGATTCTCCCAATCGTCTCTAAAATCGTTCCCCAATGACTTGACTTATTTCTGAAATCATTCACATATGATTTTGTTCGTATTATGATTCTATCGTGCCAAAATCCCTCAACGTGCCTGAACAATTTTAAATTGATTATCTTGATCGTGCAAAACTCGTCATTCTTGGATCGTGCCTAAAATATTGCCTAAATCTTCTATCCTATTTTAACCCCACTACCAACCTTTAATTTCGAGAATGAAATTTTTATAAGGTAGGTAGGATGTAAGCCCCCTGAATTTTCGGAATTTATTTTCGAATTTTCTAAATGAATTATTTTCGATAATTCATTTTGATTTAATTAATTTTGACCAATAAATGCTCCTTACCGTGACTTTGATTTCTAGAGCATCAGGGATGCCAGTCTCTGAAAACTTTCTTCTTGAAGTTTGTAGTAGACGAGATTATCTTCATGTTGATATATCGTGTCCCACTCGAACTTATTTTCTTGTGCTCCATTTGCTTCGCTCAACTTTCGGGTCAATTTAGACCAATTTATCGTCTGTCGTAATTTGTGATTTGACTTTCAATTTTATTTCGGGACCCGACATCGATCCAACCTGTCAACCCAAAGTATGGACATGGCCCACATGAAGCCTACTACCAACATGACACTTGTGTCCCATTTATTGGAGTCCCCATATGTTACTTATTTACCCATGATCATAAATATCTATTAAATTTAATTATTGCACGATGTCCGATTTTGACCCGATCCGGCTCAACCGGACCCAAACTCAAGCTCCATGTTGTTCTCTCATGACTACCCAAATACCCCACACAATTTCCCTTTTTTCCTATTTAAAATATCTCTTTATTTTTCTATAAATATCTTTCTCTCTTTTTCTAATATGTATATATATATATATATATATATATATATATATATATATATATATATATATATATATAAAATATATATATATATATATATATATATATATATATATATATATATTTTACAAATATCTCTCTCCTCTCAAATATCTTTCTCTCTCTTCCTTAAATAACTCCTACACACAAATACCCCCTCTCCCTATGTCAGAACACACCCCCCCTCTCTAACCGACCTCTATCTCTCTCTCTCTCTCTAAATATATATATCTCTCTCTCTCTTTAGATATTTAACACACACACACTCAAACTCACCATCACACAACAGCCACCTCCCTCTTTCTCCCCATGGCCGAGCGCCACCACCAGAAACCCGAGCTCCTCCTTCCTCCTCCCATGACCGACAACACATTCTCCTCCTCCTTCACCATTATCACTACCACCAACATTTACATCACCACCACCATCATTTTCATCACCACAAACTGCCACCCCCGCCGCCGTCGGGCAGCCTCGCCGTGCCCGTGCCGCACCACCACGACCTGCCGTGCCCCCTGGCTGCGTCGCCGCTGCCGTGCCAGGCCACAACAGCAGCATGCAATGGCAGCCGCAGCAGCAGCCGCCCGCGCCGCTGTCACGCCCCGATCCGAGAAGTCGCTCGTCCTCGCTAGATTTTACCCGAATCATCGTCCTCGCTGGGGCGTGATGCCGCACGAGCCTGGAGTTGCGCTCGTGCAAGGCAAGATAACAGATTCACATAGAACTATCTCAAATCGATAACATAAGCAGCGGAAGGAAACAAAGTATAACACAAGAATCTCTTTTATTCATAATGAACTGAAGGTTACAAAGGCTCTGAATAGCCCAACATAAAATGCCAATTGGCTACAACGCTCATGATCTCTCTAGCTCACAAAGGATTACATTATTCCATACATTATGCCTCTTTATAGCCACCAAGTAGTCTTCGGCTGAACATCTCCATGTCGCAAGTCCGAACGCCTATGCGGTGCTTCTCTTGAACGCCAAGGACTCCATGCCTCGACACGTCCAAGCCAAGCTCCGTCCCGAGCCGATCATAACCTGAGCCTGCACATAAACTAGTGGGGGATTAGTGCTTTCGTCCTCGCTTCGCACTGATCAAGACCCGCTCGCACCCAAATCAAACACTAAATCAACTTAGTGAGCATGCATCTTAATTTGTGATCTTTCTATTTAGCCTTAGGGTCCATTACATGGCAATACTCATGCATAGCAACATATCTTAAATGTGTCCCATACCGTGTTCCTGCAGCAGATATAGTTAGCCATAATATGAACATAACATAGTGTTCGTGCTCATCCCGTCCCATTTTCCTTAGCCTGCAGTGGTTAGAACTTAACATAAGCAAACATACGATTCGTGCAACCGACCAATCATAAACATAACATATGCATAATGGGTGGCAGGCCCTGCGCCTGCACCCAGCTCTCATCTCAGCCCACCGGCCCTATCTATATGAAGGTTACGGTGTTTCGTACCGAAATGGACTTGGCATCTCATATGTGTAAGCCTACAATCGCTTCGATACGGGTTGCTAGCCCAGTACCTGAAGGATCCCAAACTTACGGATATCATAGCTTATCACAGCACTGGACGGTCGCAATCCGTCCGAATGCTGTGCACCATAAATACCACACATAATTTCCTCCTAGGCCGAGCGTGTAATGCCCCGCTCCGCACGAGGCATTTGGTTGGCTTGTTGGATGGGATCAGAAAGTTGGACCATGACTTATGTTGAGAACCAAGAGAGTTGAGACTGATGTAGTCTTTCTTAGCTGGCTAGACGGAATAGGTATTGGAATGTGGCTCGCTGGTGGAGCTACGCTTAGTGGGATTGGAGCAGGAAGACCGTTATATAAGGCAAGTGGAACTGTCCTCCTTCCTCCTTATTCCCGCATGCTTAATAAATGGAATAATGTGATGCTATGAATATGTCCCTAATGTCTCTTACCTTGAATGTTGAATAATTGTGATGCGATGCTTTAGTTGCTAAATTGATAGAGATTCATATGCTGGAAATCATTGAATGAATAACACATGAACTTTGAATTGCTGAACGAATCGCACTCGAACTGCTAATATAATATGATGCCTGAGATTGAATTCATAATGTCCCTTATGCTTAAGATCGATGAAATGAATGAATCACTTGAATAATGAGATGCTGCATAAATAATTCATGAGAAAAGAATTGAATATGCTATTGTCCCTATGAAATGAATGAAATGCTACAGGTCCCTTTCAAATGAATGAATACTGTTGTTCCTCCTTAGAAGGAACAAATGAGAAATGTTGCAATGAAACAATGAATGAGAATTGATGAGGCTTGGGATCGTTGAGATCACCAAATGAAATGATGGTAATGTTGGGAATGAATAAGTCATTGAACATGACTTGAATGAGATAAATGATGATGCACTGTTGTCTTTACTTCAATATTTTACCATGCATTTTATGTTCACGATTGAGATGGACACGCATTCGCATGGTCATAGGACAACTTATGCATAAGTGATGGGGATATGTTTTCTCGGACGGTACCCCGGGACGTTAGGGCGACCGATCCGGCCTAGGAGAAAACATTGGCGTGCCAGTAGGGGCACGGGTTTTGTGAGGCATCCTTTGGGGCTAGCTACCTTCTCTGGAGTCATCGCATTACCCATGAAGACCTATATGGCAACGTCCGTATGGTTAAACACCAGTGACCATGTAGTCAGGATGCATGCTAATAAATGTCTTATGCAGGCAGAGTAAGTATATCTGCTAACCTGTATTTGATGCAGGTATGAGGGAGTCGGCTATCGGTAAGAAATCACTTAAATGTGATAATTCAATATATGTGTTGGTTTAACTTGCATGCTTATATTCCAAATAAGTTTGATGATGCTGTATGTAGCCTTTCAGTATGAGATCCTGCTTAACATGTTAAGTTCAGTATGCTAAGAAAGATGCCTTGCTAATCATTGCTCAAACACAACATACATGCTAAGTGATGCTTGAAGTGAGAACTGTCATAATGTTTAAGATGTTAATGTTAACGATGCCTCAATGATGCCTTTTCATGATAACACCTAGTATGCCTCAATGATGCCTTTGCATGATAACACCAAGAATGTTAAAAAGATATGTCCACATGAATGCTACAAAGAATATGTTTACATGCTTCACTCTGATTATTGCCCATGAACTGTAAACTGATGCTAGGCCCCAAGTAGAAAGACCATTCTAATAAATGTTTGCTTAAATGATCACTTTAAATGTTGGTTTATGCGAGTGGGTTGGATTCTACTCGCCAGTACATAGATGATGTGCTGACCCACGTTTTGTGGGCAGGTGCTCTTGCTTGGAATATTCTACACACGAAGATTGGCTTGATTGGTTCCGCGGCATCGAAGATTTGTTGGGCATACAGAAGCTCTCCTTGTACAAGATGATGTCTTCTGTTTATAAAGGGCATAATGTATGGAACATTGTAATCAGTTGTACCAGTGAGATTGTGAGCCAAGTCGGTATATCGAGTTGTCATCCATTGTATCCAAATATCAAATGTAAGCTGTATAGCATTGTTCAGTTGATTCCAATGTAAAGAGAGATGTGCTGTAATCATTGTACTTCAATACAAGCCTTGTACTCTTCTTCAACTATCAATAAAGAGAATAAAGTTCTATATATCTCTGTGTGGCTTTAAGTTACTCTTTTTCTCCGCTGCTATAAAGAAGTGATTTACTTCTATTCAATGAGAAAGATTGTCCTCACTAAATTCAATTTATCTGCTTCTGCCGCTGCGATGTGTTCCTATTTGAAGAATAATTAAGTATGTACCATCTTTGCCTTGTACAAGTGTAATACCAGACTTGTACGGCATCACGCCCAAGCGAGGACGATCGATTCCAAGAGATAAAATATGTGAATAAATGACTCTATGAATCGGGGCGTGACAAATTGGTATCAGAGCACGGCTTTACGTCCTTGGTCTCTTCTTTGATTCATTTCAAATCAAAGTTGCATCGATGATTAACTAAAGTTGCTTCCGCGATAACTCAACGTTGCTTCCGCGATTAAATCAAAGATTGCTTCCGCGATTGTGCTATTGTTGTTCGGTAATTATCCTTATGTATCTGTGCTTGAAAGTTCGTTGACCCTCTTGGCTGCTCACTGGATGTTCCATACAATAAGTCTATATACATTGTGATGCCCCTGAATGAATGATTGTTGTTGGTTTGGACACGAATAACCCAACAATGACTCGATGCCATAGTATGCTATATTGTGAATGCTGTTTGGAAATGTGGGAATAAAAGAAAGGTGGCTATGTATGCTGCGACAAGATGAGAATTGCATGTGATGTTGGAAAAGAATTGTGAATGGGGTAATTGATGGATGAGTTTGACAGAACTGGTGAATTGACTCATGTGTATTGCTAAGTGCTTTAGAGACGCTAAGAATGTTGGCTTATACTATTGAGACCCCGAGATGTTGGCTAAGTGTTGTGATCATCATAGATCACGAATGTCTGGAATAGAATTGAGTTGGTATTGTTTAAGGATGGCTTCATTTCTGAGTGGTATATTGCCTCTACCACCTCAGAACTAGATGTATTTTGACCCTTTCCATAGGATAGCAATGAGACTATCTGTGAGTACTGGATAGTGCCGAGACTTAGCTGGAAGTCATGTATTGTGGCTAGATGACTCGAGTGTCCCTTGACGGTGATGTTATGTTGGATAGCGAGATTGTCGAAAATTATAATCGGTGGCATGGTTAGAAATTATTTAGTCGAGTGCTGACTCAGACTAGTAAGACCGTTAGTATGCTATGAGTAAATGGATTTGGCTAGAGAATGTTGTGGCTTAGAATATCTGAATGTTGATTTCGATTGGTTGGATGCAAATTATTTGTGGCTAATACAATGTTGATTGCTAAGATAAAAGTTTTGGAAAAAGTTGTCGGTGACCAAAGGAATATTAGAGATTTGTGCCTTGACCCTAAGGTGTAATAGATGTTAACCCATCTAGATCACCAAAGGATATTCGTTGCTTATGCGCATATATGCTCAAGAATTGAATGGTACCAGAAAAGTGACAAGTAGCAACCCTGAACCCTTGTGTTGCATAGAGGATGGTTAATTGATACATGAATTATCAGATTGAATGGAATGAACTACTGGACCCTTGAGGTAGAGAATTTTAAGAATGTCCATATAAGATTTTGGCTGGAAAAGGAACAAAATTTAAGAATGCCCGTAAGAGGGTTTAATGATTGAGAAATGAATGGGAACAAGAAATTTCAAACGTGTTGGATAATGTCGATATAGGTGATTGTTGGTTGGGATATAGATTGTTGGCTTATGACTTAGTGGTGCAACCTTGTCATACAGACCGAATAGTATGATTCTATAGTTATATTAAAACTATCGGAATCGATGACCCTTGAATAGTTAACCTTGGTTATGGGTTTATGTGGGTACGAAGGAATTGGACCAGAAATTGAATCATTGGAAATTTACTTGATGGATTATTAGAACGATGAATATCGTATGTCGGATTTGGAATTGACCGTAATGTTGATAGATCGATTTTAGTCGATTGTTGGGTAAGTCTAGAATGAGCCTCTGTGGGAATTATTTCCTTGAGGAAGACCCTGAATAGATAGACTTGACCCTAGCGACCAGTTGATGATTTACCAATTGCTGGCTTAGCCCAACTGGCGATTCATTATTCAGACTGAATTGATACCCATAGGTTTGGGTAGAGTTCCTTAGAACTGCCGGTTGCTTGTTGGCCCTAAGAAACAGAAACTAGTATAACCCTAGTAGTCGTCCACTCTAGGGGAGTCACCTGAATGATTAGGTATAGCTGTCGGTATAGCTAACCATTGAGACTGGACCGAATAATAGATGGCCGTTGGCGACCCATAGAATGACCTTGTGGCATTGAACGAGAGATAGTGATGAGTATGATCTAAGAATGATAAGTTGTAAGTATATGCTCCAATATGAACCTTAGAGATGTTTGACCCTTGAGAATTATGTGTCGGCCTATAGCGGGAAATGGAATCGTGGGATGAGACTTGATTTGTATGTATCGAATAGTGAATTATTATATGAGATGGAATTGACTGCTCATGACGGAAATGTTGGATAATTATCTATAGTCGGGTAGCTGGGTTAACCTTGACTGTTGCATAGAATTATACCCTGACTCGGATAATCGATAGCTGGTGATGTTGGATTGTATCTTTTAGAAAAGATGAATTGCCTCGGTGAAAAATGTTGTTGGATTTGGGAAGGAAAATGATTGTTGTTGTGAAACCTTGATATGATTGGCTCTAAGTTAGACCCTTGATCGAATGTTAGAAATGTTATGCTTGGATGGAGATTGCCCCTGATGTTAAGTGGTGGCCTGGAAAATAGTGATTGTGGCAAAGTGAATAAAGTGATAAGTCAATTGAAAGGATACTAAGTCTGATTGGAAAAGAGAGTTATATCGTGGCTGATCGAATTATACTATCATGGAAGTTGGTTGAAGTACATATGTTTTGGGGACGCCTAAAATATGTGTATGGATACAGCCGAAGTGATAGGTTGCGACTGAGATAATGTTGTTGGAAGAATTTATCGCACTAGCGCAGACTTTGGCTGAAATGCATATATTTTGGGGACGCCTGAAATATGTGTATGGATCCAAATGAAGTGATGTGTTGCGACCAAGATAGAATGCAAGAAAAATATTGGTGAATCAATGAGAAGTTGCAAGCATTTGGAAAAAGAGATAGATGGATTGAATCGTTGATTGATTAAAGTGATACTGTTGGACAGCTATTTTGAAATGACCGAGTGGGCTGAAATGAATATTGAATTGAAGCTGAATGAGTAACTCATTGTGATTAAGTGAATCTAGTAGATGAGTTGTTTTCTTAAGTTTCGAGGACGAAACTTTTTCTGAGTGGTATATTATGTAATGCCCCGCTCCGCACGAGGCATTTGGTTGGCTTGTTGGATGGGATCAGAAAGTTGGACCATGACTTATGTTGAGAACCAAGAGAGTTGAGACTGATGTAGTCTTTCTTAGCTAGCTAGACGGAATAGGTATTGGAATGTGGCTCGCTGGTGGAGCTACGCTTAGTGGGATTGGAGCAGGAAGACCGTTATATAAGGCAAGTGGAACTGTCCTCCTTCCTCCTTATTCCCGCATGCTTAATAAATGGAATAATGTGATGCTATGAATATGTCCCTAATGTCTCTTACCTTGAATGTTGAATAATTGTGATGCGATGCTTTAGTTGCTAAATTGATAGAGATTCATATGCTGGAAATCATTGAATGAATAACACATGAACTTTGAATTGCTGAACGAATCGCACTCGAACTGCTAATGTAACATGATGCCTGAGATTGAATTGATAATGTCCCTTATGCTTAAGATCGATGAAATGAATGAATCACTTGAATAATGAGATGCTGCATAAATAATTCATGAGAAAAGAATTGAATATGCTATTGTCCCTATGAAATGAATGAAATGCTACAGGTCCCTTTCAAATGAATGAATACTGTTGTTCCTCCTTAGAAGGAACAAATGAGAAATGTTGCAATGAAACAATGAATGAGAATTGATGAGGCTTGGGATCGTTGAGATCACCAAATGAAATGATGGTAATGTTGGGAATGAATAAGTCATTGAACATGACTTGAATGAGATAAATGATGATGCACTGTTGTCTTTACTTCAATATTTTACCATGCATTTTATGTTCACGATTGAGATGGACACGCATTCGCATGGTCATAGGACAACTTATGCATAAGTGATGGGGATATGTTTTCTCGGACGGTACCCCGGGACGTTAGGGCGACCGATCCGGCCTAGGAGAAAATATTGGCGTGCCAGTAGGGGCACGGGTTTTGTGAGGCATCCTTTGGGGCTAGCTACCTTCTCTGGAGTCATCGCATTACCCATGAAGACCTATATGGCAACGTCCGTATGGTTAAACACCAGTGACCATGTAGTCAGGATGCATGCTAATAAATGTCTTATGCAGGCAGAGTAAGTATATCTGCTAACCAGTATTTGATGCAGGTATGAGGGAGTCGGCTATCGGTAAGAAATCACTTAAATGTGATAATTCAATATATGTGTTGGTTTAACTTGCATGCTTATATTCCAAATAAGTTTGATGATGCTGTATGTAGCCTTTCAGTATGAGATCCTGCTTAACATGTTAAGTTCAGTATGCTAAGAAAGATGCCTTGCTAATCATTGCTCAAACACAACATACATGCTAAGTGATGCTTGAAGTGAGAACTGTCATAATGTTTAAGATGTTAATGTTAACGATGCCTCAATGATGCCTTTTCATGATAACACCTAGTATGCCTCAATGATGCCTTTGCATGATAACACCAAGAATGTTAAAAAGATATGTCCACATGAATGCTACAAAGAATATGTTTACATGCTTCACTCTGATTATTGCCCATGAACTGTAAACTGATGCTAGGCCCCAAGTAGAAAGACCATTCTAATAAATGTTTGCTTAAATGATCACTTTAAATGTTGGTTTATGCGAGTAGGTTGGATTCTACTCGCCAGTACATAGATGATGTGCTGACCCACGTTTTGTGGGCAGGTGCTCTTGCTTGGAATATTCTACACACGAAGATTGGCTTGATTGGTTCCGCGGCATCGAAGATTTGTTGGGCATACAGAAGCTCTCCTTGTACAAGATGATGTCTTCTGTTTATAAAGGGCATAATGTATGGAACATTGTAATAAGTTGTACCAGTGAGATTGTGAGCCAAGTCGGTATATCGAGTTGTCATCCATTGTATCCAAATATCAAATGTAAGCTGTATAGCATTGTTCAGTTGATTCCAATGTAAAGAGAGATGTGCTGTAATCATTGTACTTCAATACAAGCCTTGTACTCTTCTTCAACTATCAATAAAGAGAATAAAGCTCTATATATCTCTGTGTGGCTTTAAGTTACTCTTTTTCTCCGCTGCTATAAAGAAGTGATTTACTTCTATTCAATGAGAAAGATTGTCCTCACTAAATTCAATTTATCTGCTTCTGCCGCTGCGATGTGTTCCTATTTGAAGAATAATTGAGTATGTACCATCTTTGCCTTGTACAAGTGCAATACCAGACTTGTACGGCATCACGCCCAAGCGAGGACGATCGATTCCAAGAGATAAAATATGTGAATAAATGACTCTATGAATCGGGGCGTGACAGAGCGGTCCCGGCGCCCCGGCGTAACCGTTCGAGGGAAGCCGTACCCGTGCACGGGCCATCCGAGTCCATTGTCCATGCAATGCACGCCATATCATACAATCCATAGCATACCAACCGATCTCGTATTCCATAAACATAGTCTCGCACATAAACGGTTTCCCGTGCCATAAACATAATCCACCATTCATATGGGGAGCTCCGTCGGCGTTATGCCCCAACACATCCATATTGATGCACGACGCCCAACGGCTTATTCATCTCATACTCGTATTCAACGCGTACCATTCGTAAGTTATTCTCATAGCATAATTCTGTAATTACTTAGTCTTTTCGTAACATAAGTGCCCGAAGGCACACTCAGCACCGTATTCAATGTTCTACGCCTAGTGTTCAATGTTCTCGGAGCCGTGCACATGATGCACATCTCAATATCATCTTTCAATGTTCTACCATCATTGCCCTATCGCGACTCGTATACTTGATGCACGTCGCTTCAATTGTTCGATTGTTCAATGTTCTACCTTAGTGTTCAACGCATACTTAGACCCGTAATCCGTCGCCGAGCCACGCTCGCTAACTCGATAACATCTTACGCATACCATAACATATTTTATTAGACGTGAAGGAATAGGGAGAGAGAGTCAAGAACCCGTCCACCTTAAGCCGATACGCCTTGCCGTCTCGCTGATTGAAGCGTTTCGCTTCCATAACTCGATCCCATAGCTAACTCCCGAACTTAGCCATTCCTTTGAACTACTCGGTTGATTTGGCCTATCGCGCCCATACCACGTTCCGTAATCCAGCATAAAGGCATAGCCTGCACACCAGATCAACTAACATTAGCACTTGCTCAAACGGGACTTTTCCTTTGCATCGATTCGATTCATAGATTCCAATCGACTCAAAGCTTACCTTTGGCCAACGTAACTCTCGTATCGATTCGCATCGATACTTCATCGGGTCAACGCAACTCTTCGAGTCAACGACTCATCATAATGCACCGAGCGGAGCGGAGCATTACATAATATACCACTCAAAATCAGGTTCGTCCTCGAACCGAAACCAACACTTAATCTAAGTGCCTCGCATAGATCGCTTCACGATCTCGTGCTACTATCGTTGGAATCATACAACTTAGTTTGGATCATACACATATTTTAGGCGTCCCACCAATATATGCATTACAGCCAAGCTCAGTTGTAGGATATCGGGACAACTAACAAGCTCAACTTAAATCCTCAAGCATCCATCGGTCCGTACCCGACTTAGTCAAATCTTAGCGCCTATTCCCAAAATACTCTTCGTATACATCATCCCATAACATGCGATCATCTTCCAACATCTTGTACATAACTTAATTCAACCATAACTTCGATCTCGTAAGTTTCTCGCCGGCCACCTAACACTCGCATTGCATTGAGTCATTGCGCATCCGATCGCAACAATTCTCTGCAACGCCTGTTCGCCCAACCGTTTACCTATCTCTCACATAACTCAAGTCTTTCATCCAATCATTCATAACACTTTGCCTCTACGACATGGACTAAGTCAACATGTCACAAATTTCTTTGTCTACCATCTGTATAAGCCTCGCACACAACTATTCCAATGCGACCACGCTCTCGAATTGCCTATGCATCGCGTCTGGGGCTACCCCCGCTAGGTAACTTATCTAGACATCATGCTTAATCTCTCCCGACACAAGAGGTCAACTTGAGTCTACGATGCTCAAAGGCAACAATCTTTCCGACCCAAGGTCTCTTACGATGCGCCTATCTCCGATTCTCGACCAAGTACGAATCCTTTACTCAAACTTCGATTCAATCCCGACTAATTCGTCTCGTAACATTAATCGTGCGCTCAACACACATAGCCTAACCGTTACTCAATCGGTCTGCGACACAACTCTTAAGGTCATTCTTATTATTCATCGCTCTCGCATATTGCAAAATTCTTGCAATCGCCTTACCGCATCACTATGCTAAGCACGTTCCTCGACATCTATTCGATCCAACATAACTTTTTTTTGACCATATCATTCTAGTCGACGGTTACTCGCTAACTTTCGAAACACAATACTCACTCGCTTAGACTTATCCTCAACATGCACTACACTATCTTCATCTTGGACGAACTTTCTTACGCGACTTCTTTAGGATCATCCTATGGGACTTCAACATTCACTTGATTTAGCGGTCAAGTCTTCTAGGGTCATCTGCCCCGAAACTACGCTCGATAATTGAAGATCATCAACGAGGGACAGTTACAACGAACCATGCTATGTCCTATTGCGGAGCCAAATCAATTCCTGACAATTCCTATGGGACTTTATCCAATCCGACATACCAATCCATAATTTATCCATTCCCGCGCAACTGATGCGCCGTTGCTACTCGAATGACTCCTGCGCTTGTGCGCCATTACTACTCGAATGACTCATATATTACCGTCGACTATCCTTGCCAATCATATGACATCTACTCGCCTCCAGCCCGAGTTTACCTATCCGTGATCATAGCTCGACACATTCCGTACTCATCAAAACCATCCTCGAACAACTTTCGCATCAAACCACAAGTCCACATCAAATTTGCCACGCCTTGCAAGTTCGATCATCCCCGCTGGATGAATCACTATACCAGCGCTCACGCAGAATGATCGTTCTAATTTGACGTGACGCATGTACGATGCTGGTGTTGCGCTCGTTCAAGACAAGAATGTCAACATTGTGGTTATCTTCGAAACAATCAAGCACTTTCGTTTTCTTTCGAGTAACATCCATCGACTCCCAAATTCTTCGAAGCATTCCTACCGTTATCATCCAAACTGCCATAACTTAACTTGCATCTTATTCATCCAACAACAATGCTCAACAAAATTTTCGTTCATTCGATCAGAGTATCCCCGAGTTATTGTATATCGTCTTTGATACGCCTCAATACTATCGTCGATATGCATAACTTGAACATCTTCCTTTCTCATAAGCTCAAACCCGTTGCAATCATTGCCATTATCCGAACTCGAATACGAATCAAGTCTCGCACTTATCAAGATTCATTCCGTTATAACTCACCACCATAGTCGCGACTCAATTTCCAATCTACATATCCATTCTCATATCCCTAACTCGTACTTCCAAATCGTGCTACCGACTCCTCGCGCTAACCCAAATCTGTTCACACGATTTCTCCGTACATACTCAACATAAATTCGACCGAATTGACTATTTCCTCAATGCAACATTCCTTCACTATGCTCAGCCTATCGTTCGACTTACGCTTAACGAATTCTCGTCCGACGTATCCTCCATAGGTACGACTTCACACGTAATCGTTCAACTTAATTCACCGACGCATACTTGCATCGACTTCTCTCAAGTCATTCCCACTCCAGTCTCGGTATTACTCCGTCCGTTGCGGACAAACCTATCGTAACAACAAAATCGTCTCGACGCGATCTATCGCAAGTCACCAAGCGGCTTAACATAACTATCGCCAAGTGGTATTCTATATACCACTCAGGATCGAGCCTATCGTTATCGATACAATACTTCACTATACTTGCTCGCATAATTGGTATTGCATATACCACTCGGAATCGAGTCATTACTCGACATCACACTTCGCATAGGTCCGACTTCTATCTCAACTTAACCGTCCCGTATAGAGATCCTTCCGATCCCAGCTCTAACGTTAGCACAAGTTTGACACACATTCGATCTAACCGTACCATGGCGATCGTATCGATCATGCCCGCAACATTCGCTTACTCGCAGCTCAACGTGACATACGGCCAACATAAACGTTCGTCTACTCAAACTCGACTTAGCGACCATCTCGACTCTTACTATCGAGTTCGCGATCTTTCTGAATCTCGTTCGTTGCAACTCGTACAACAACTCATTCTCGATACTCAAGCACTTTACTCGATCTGCGCAACATATCGCTATCCATCCGCATAGCCATACAATACGCATCATACCATATCGACTCATTGCACCGATACAACGAACGATTCACGACTTGCTGCACTCCGTGCGACCAACAACACCTAACCATTCGCGTAGCCACATAATACGCATCGTCTCACATATTGATCCGTTGCACTTCGTGCAACCAACAACACATATCTCCTCACACTTCGTACGACCAACAACACATAACTCCTCGCACTTCGTGCGACCAACAACACATAACTCCTCGCACTTTGTGTGACCGACAACACACATATCATTGCACTTCATGCAACCAACATCACCATATTCGTTGCACTTCGTGCAATCAACGACTCATAACTTTCTTACACTTCGGGAAACCATAATCTCGTAATCCGTTGCACTTCGTGCAACCAACACTCCATAACTCGTTGCACTGCGTGCAACCAACGTTCTCCGATGGCACCCGGAGATAGCGTGATAGTCACGACATACTTGTGGCAGACGTACGCACTTAATATAGACTTATTGTATGGAACATCCAATGTAGCGTCGAGCAGATCCATGAGCCATGCGGTTGCGGAAACAACTTAGAGTCAACTGAATTTCGATATCGAAGCAACTGAGGGTCAAAGAGATTCACGTACAGTCCAAAGGATGGAACCGCTCTGATACCAACTTGTCACTCCCCGATCCGGGAAATCGCTCGTCCTCGCTAGATTTTACCCAAATCATCGTCCTCGCTGGGGCGTGATGCCGCACGAGCCTGGAGTTGCGCTCGTGCAAGGCAAGATAACAGGTTCACATAGAACTATCTCAAATCGATAACATAAGCAGCGGAAGGAAACAAAGTATAACACAAGAATCTCTTTTATTCATAATGAACTGAAGGTTACAAAGGCTCTGAATAGCCCAACATAAAATGCCAATTGGCTACAACGCTCATGATCTCTCTAGCTCACAAAGGATTACATTGTTCCATACATTATGCCTCTTTATAGCCACCAAGTAGTCTTCGGCTGAACATCTCCATGTCGCAAGTCCGAACGCCTATGCGGTGCTTCTCTTGAACGCCAAGGACTCCATGCCTCGACACGTCCAAGCCAAGCTCTGCCCCGAGTCAATCATAACCTGAGCCTGCACAAAAACTAGTGGGGGATTAGTGCTTTCGTCCTCGCTTCGCACTGATCAAGACCCGCTCGCACCCAAACCAAACACTAAATCAACTTAGTGAGCATGCATCTTAATTTGTGATCTTTCTATTTAGCCTTAGGGTCTATTACATGTCAATACTCATGCATAGCAACATATCTTAAATGTGTCCCATACCGTATTCCTGCAGCAGATATAGTTAGCCATAATATGAACATAACATAGTGTTCGTGCTCATCCCGTCCCATTTTCCTTAGCCTGCAGTGGTTAGAACTTAACATAAACAAACATGCGATTCGTGCAACTGACCAATCATAAACATAACATATGCATAATGGGTGGCAGGCCCTGCGCCTGCACCCAGCTCTCATCTCAGCCCACCGGCCCTATCTATATGAAGGTCACGGTGTTTCGCACCGTAATGGACTTGGCATCTCATATGTGTAAGCCTACAATCGCTTCGATACGGGTTGCTAGCCCAGTATCTGAAGGATCCCAAACTTACGGATATCATAGCTTATCACAGCACTGGACGGTCGTAATCCGTCCGAATGTTGTGTACCATAAATACCACACATAATTCCCTCCTAGGCCGAACGGTCCCGACGCCCCGACGTAACCGTTCGAGGGAAGCCGTACCCGTGCACGGGCCATCCGAGTCCATTGACCATGCAATGCACGCCATATCATACAATCCATAGCATACCAACCGATCTCGTATTCTATAAACATAGTCTCGTACATAAACGGTTTCCCGTGTCATAAACATAATCCACCATTCATATGGGGAGCTCCGTCGGCGTTATGCCCCAACACATCCATATTGATGCACGACGCCCAACGGCTTATTCATCTCATACTCGTATTCAACGCGTACCATTCGTAAGTTATTCTCATAGTATAATTCCGTAATTACTTAGTCTTTTCGTAACATAAGTGCCCGAAGGCACGCTCAGCGCCGTATTCAATTTTCTACGCCTAGTGTTCAATGTTCTCGGAGCCGTGCACATGATGCACATCTCAATATCATCTTTCAATGTTCTACCATCAATGCCCTACCTCGACTCGTACACTTGATGCACGTCGCTTCAATTGTTCGATTGTTCAATGTTCTACCTTAGTGTTCAACGCATACTTAGACCCGTAATCCGTCGCCGAGCCACGCTCGCAAACTCGATAACATCTGACGCATACCATAACATATTTTATTAGACGTGAAGGAATAGGGAGAGAGAGTCAAGAACCCGCACACCTTAAGCCGATATGCCTTGCCGTCTCGCCGATTGAAGTGTTTCGCTTCCATAACTCGATCGCATAGCTAATTCCCGGACTTAGCCATTCCTTTGAACTACTCGGTTGATTTGGCCTATCGCGTCTATACCACGTTCCGTAATCCAGCATAAAGGCATAGCCTGCACACCAGATCAACTAACATTAGCACTTGCTCAAACGGGACTTATTCTCTGCATCGATTCGATTCATAGATTCCAATCGACTCAAAGCTTACCTTTGGCCAACGTAACCCTCGTATCGATTCGCATCGATACTTCATCGGGTCAACGCAACTCTTTGAGTCAACGACTCATCATAATGCACCGAGCGGAGCGGGGCATTACAGCCGCTGCCGGCAGCCGGCGCCGCCGTACGCCGCCGCTGCTGCCGACGAACCCCCCTTGCTGGGCGTACCCCCCAGGCACCTTTCTGTGGCGGCCACCGTCCTCTGGGATGCGCCGTCTAGGCGATTCGTGCGTTTTGCATGGAATACCGTCGACGCGCGCGCGCGAAGGAGATCCAGAAACGGTGCCTCGTCGCAGCGACTTCGCGCACATTTTTCGAAAAATTTGACCGTTGGATCGGTGATTTCTTTGCTCCGTCTCATTCTTGGTATATCCATCTTCACTCTCCTCAATTTTCTTCCGTTAATTTTGTCGTTTGATACATCAAAACGGGCCACAAATTTGACGCTTTAAATTGTATTATTTTTGGACAGTTTTACGGAGCCAACTTCGTCGGTTCGTATCTCTTCCATCGCAGCTCTGTCTAGAATGCCACTGGTTCCTATGCGCAGCTGGTATAACCCTCTTCCTGTCCTTTAAGTTTCGTTTCATTGTGAGCACGTTTGATTGGTTGAATTCGACGCTAAAGTTGGCCGTCCGAATTCATAATTTCCAAATTGTAAAATTCCACTTTTGAACCCGGTATTTCGATTTAAATTTTTGACACCACCAGTAGACTCGTGGCATCTTTCTGGCACATTTTCATATAAAGTTTGCTAGATTTGGAGGACGAGAGCCCCGACACGCATTTCGGTGCAAGGCGGGCCCCACTATCCGTGTCAATGGAACTTTTTGAGATCGGCTCATCGGAATCCAATTTTGGATATACCGTTGAGTTCGTATCGTCATTCTGAACTCGTTAACACATAATTTGCTGAGTTTTACGGATGTTGGATCCGACACGCATTTTCGTGCAAATCGAATTCTAATATCCAGGTCAATGGGCCATTTTGAGATCGGCTCATCGAAATCCAATTCCGGATATACCGTTTAGTTCGTATCGTTATTCTGGATTCGTGGACATATATTTTGCTAGGTTTGAGAACTTTTATTTTTGGCATATTTTTTGGTACAAAGTGGGTCCGACACGGACACCATTTTGACCCGAAATTACCTTTTTGCTCCTGTGTCCAAATTTGACTTATGGATAGGCTATCCTAGCTAATTTGACCATTTTGGACACGTTGGTGATGGTTGTTTCACCATCCAACAACATCTGTAGGTTTTTACCCTATTATTATAATCTTTCTTTTTTTTTGTTGTATTTTGAGATCCATCGATTTTGGTGATTTCACAACCACTGAAATTGAATGTGTTGACCCTGTAGATGTTTATAGAGACTAGCCTTGACCCTGTTTGACCATAGTTGACTGCTTTGACTGAACATCGAAGTAGAGTCAACATTTGACCTAGTTTAACCTAGAGTTGACCAGAGTTGACTAGAGTTGACCAGTTGACCAAAAGTCAACTGTAAGTCAATCTTTGACCTAGTTTGACCTAGTTTGACTTGGTTTGACTTCATGTGACCTAGTTTGACCTAGTGTGACTCAGTGTGACCAAGTTTGACTTAGTGGACTGAGATTGACCTAGATTAATCATGCCTAACACTGTTGAACCCTAATTAGCTTATATATCTTATCTTTAGGTCCGTGGCATCACTCTGAGCAACGACCCTACTTGACAGCTCAGGACCGTAGGCGAGTACATTCTCTGATAGTAGTTCCTTGTCTTGATATTTTCTGTATCTGATTCAGTTATAGTGTTTTACTTGATTCTCGTCACGATGGTACACGGACTAGTATACGTCGGATCCTGGCATGGGATGTTATTCCTGGACTTTCTTGGTATATTGGTACATTTTCTGTCTTATTTTTTGTACTTGTATAGATACTGATTCCTGAGAGGGAGTAGCTACCCTCTTAGGGAATCCCGTGTCATGACGTGCTATGTCCGGATCCATATACTACTCGGGAATAGGGAATTTTATAGATAGTGTGATCAATGCCCATCTTGAGTTACTACTTGTATCATAGCTATACCCTCACCTCACGATGGGTATAGCCTGACCGGTGCTACTATTTGTTCCATAGCTTGCCATCCCGGCCGGGCCGAGTCCACGTACTTGTAGCCGGTCGGCTGGAAGTCCGATCTTGACCCTTACCGATCACATTATGCTATAATATTCGAGACACATTTTACATTTATTACATCAGTTACATATTACAGTTCAACTTACTTTTTCTGCATGATTCACCTTGACATGATTTCCAGTTTATATATCATGTTTTACTTACAGTCTTGATATATCATCTTGTATTCCATTATGATTGTCTCTTACAGCATTTGTCAATACTATGAAACTGTTGTTAGTTTATGTACTAGTTCCCATCCTGACTGGATACGTTGATAATAGTTTAGGAGTTTTTATGCCATTATTGGACTTCATGATGTTGCTAGCTGAGGTAGATCTCACTATTCTTCTATGTGAGTTGCCTGTTAGTTATCCTTAGTTTGTCTTATTTTTCCTTCTTTATTTTCCTGTCTTATGATTTCTTCTAGTAGTTTCTAATTGTTCTTGTGCCTTAGTTATCTTTCCTGTCTTATCTTCTTTAGATGTTGGGTTGTGATTGAGTACATTTGTAGTTCATGGACCTTCTAGAAGTAGTGTATATCTATTGGGTACTAGACAGCGTTCTACCACCGATACTGCGACGTAGGCTGGGCGTGGCCCACGTATTCGTATCCGTATATCCGGGTGCGGGTCGTGACACAACCTCCTCACGGATACGAGAATATGCCTCCACAGCTGATGGATCTAAATGCAGAATCACTCCGCCTCAGTCCACCCATCTTTTCATGGTTGCAAGCGATCCGTCCATCCCACTTGTCTATAGATTTGAGGAAGAATGTTATTTAGAACCATACTTGCCAAGTCGATTTGTACGACAGTTCGGCTACAATCAGCTTCACGTGGGTAACGCCACCTCTTGCCTACAGGCTAAAGGTTATCTGATCGATGGGGCTAGGGCTTAGAGATATTACAATGCCAGGGATACTAAAGTAATATTTTCTATGCCCTTCAATCTTCAGCAAGGCCCGCGTATGTTATATACATACGCAAACTTTTATACTTCAGCAAATATATTAACTGAAAGCTTCCATCCTGCACATAGCTTTGCAAGTGAGAAGAGATCCAAATTAGGGAAACATACTGCTCACTCTTTTCGGGATGCAGAGGACAGGGACCCTACAGATACACCACAGGAAGCCTCCATTTTAAAGAATTATCCCGATGAAGTTCAAGATCCTTTGGATGTATCCTTAAAAGTACGAAAAGAGAAATCCTCTGCCAAGGGGTTGAAGAAAAGAAAAGCTAAGGAGACTACAATCCTCCCTCAACTGGATAGTAGACCTGCCTCACCAAAGGCTCCGGAGAAGAAGAGAAGGGCGTCCTTGGTTATAAATGAACCAACGACTACAAGAACGACTCGTTCTCAGTGAAAACAGATGCTCCTCAGTTCTTCCTCCGACGAAAAGAAAACCACTCCTTCTTATATTCAGAAGCAAGGAAGAGTCACAGAAGGAGGAATGTCTACCACTTTGATCGATCTGGAGGATGATCGCACCGGAGCTGCTGAAGAGCCGGTTGCATAACCACACAGAGAGGTCAGGAGAAAGTTGGTAATTGCTGAAGAGGTACCATATCAGGAAGGTAATATCAAGATTGTGACATACCCTAATATATATTTTCTCTCAAAGATGTATATTAAATTGATTTCTTTCTTTGCAGTGGCTACTTCAGCGGATGTTCGGCCGCCTACTACCACCGTAGAAGCCTCGAGATCAGAAGCTGTGATGGTACATATTTTCGTAAATATACTTGCTGCGGCAGGAATAACGGTTCCATCTCCAACTCCTATGACTCCAGAAGCCATCTCTCCAGAGAAGGATTTGCTTCCACAAGAAGAAATGATAAATTCTCCAAATGAGCAATATCATACTCATTCTGAAAAGGAGATGATTGAAGCCTTAGCCGATTGCGACTTTGGTGATGAATCTTACGATGATGATTGGAATAACACCACTAAAGAGGGACAAACTTTAGTGGATATACCATCACCTCAGGAACTTCTGGCTGATGAAGACCACTCAACTGCTGAGGACAAGAAAAATGTGGTTATCGATGAAGGACATACCAATCCCAAGATCGATGAACCCAAAATATCTGAAAATCCCGAGGTTTCTGGAGTGGTAGCAGAATTGGCAGATCAAACTCCAATGACTCTGTCACTTCAGACTGAATCATGAGCAGGCAGTAGTCAAGCCACTATGTCTGCAGACACCCTATCAAAGCTTCAGCCGGAAATATCGAAACCTCTTGAGACTCCTCATGCTATGCCCAGCTCAGGTAAATTTGTAAACATTATCTATTTGTCGTAGCTCCTTCAGCATTGTATATTGCTCATACAAATGACATATGTAATTTGCAGAAGGACCCACAGAAACCGTAGCAGGAGAAGGAAGCTCTTCCCACATCAGCGCTCAAGATGAAGTGCCTCCACATGTTAAAACTGTAAAGACTCCGGCAGAAGTGATATCTACCCCAGGAGCCGTAGCAACTAACAAGTTCGTGGTGGCCTCCTTCACGAAAGTCTTTTTCACATCTCTAGAGCCTTTAGTTCATCGAGTGATGGAGAGAGAAGATGTTCCTTTTAGTACAATCAGAACTCCCTCTTCATTCTTGATCAGAGGCATCTGCAGCCAATGAGACGAGGCTCAGGCTACCTTCTTGGAATATATTTTGGATGAGCTAGAGGCATCTATTAAAGCTTATAAGGAGCTTAAAAGAGGGGATATCGAGCAGCTAGTAAACATAGAATATGAGACTATGGCTCGAGAAGCAGCGACTAGTAAAGCCAATTTTGAAACATTTTTACTGGCTTTTACTAGCAGACAATCCTCTGAACTAGACATTCAAATTGCAGATGCAGCTTCTATTGCTGAGAGTCATAAGATTAAGGCTGTAGATGAAGAAAAGAAAGTTGCTGATCTGGAGGCAAAAATTGCCCGACTACAGGCAGAGCTTAAGGCTATCAAGCAGAACTTAGAATTAAAAAACTCAGCTACATCAAGCTGTTGTTATCCAAATAGATGATTTGAAGCACCAGAAGAATGAATTTGAACAGCTACAGAATGAAGAACTAGCACGTCAAACTGCTGCTCTGCACCCATTCGATCTCGAGTCAGGAAGGGTTGAAGCCAGCTAGCGGGTGCTAGATTCTTGTAATAAAAGAGCCCAAGTTTTGAAGAAGCGAATTGTAGAACTTATTACTTATCCTTCAGAATAGAATGAGCAAAACTTGTTGTCTTTTTCATTATGATGTATCTTTTTTTAAAAATAGAAATAAAATGAGAAACTTTTTATGTGGTTCCATGACTTGTTGTATATCTTGTTATAGATATAAGTAATAGAATAGAAAATATATTCAGAGGTACTGGACATGATATATTTCTTGATTTAGAAAATAACGATATTTATTATATCTGCTCAGAGGTAATGTGAACGTGGCAGAATATAATGTTTAGAAATACTGTTATTTCAATAGACAACTTTGTCAGAGGTTATATGGACGTGACAGGTTGCAGATGTAGATAATCGAAACTCAGAGGTATGGAGGACGTAAATTCTTTGTATTTACAAGAAAATAAATAAAAGACAATAAATGCCAAGACTGATGAATGGATGAACAATTATACTCTTTTTAGGGAGAAGAAATGAGTGAACAGTTACCTCAGTTTTCGAGGAGGAGACACTGAATGAATGAATAGCCATCTCGATTCTCGAGGAAGAGAATGAATGAATGAACAATAATCTCTTTTAGGGGAAAGAAATAAATGAATGAACAGTTAGACTTCTTTTGAAGAGAAAAAGTCACATCGGTTCTCGAAGTCGATCATCTAGTCATTCTGTCTATAAATAGAACAAAACTTCTGTAGATATCGCCAACTTCTTTTCTTTTTGTACAAAATGTCTTCCGAAGATTTGCTCACTCCGAAGATCAAAGATATGACTGAGACGCCTCATGCTGAGCCCCTGGTTCCTCCTCAGAAAGAAATGGATGAAGGCTCGACCATTCCTGCACCAGAGTAGGACCTGATTGCCAAGTTGGTGGAGCCTGGAAAGACTGCTGAAGAAGAAGTTGTAAGGATGGCCGCCTGTGAGTTGCTAGTGTGTTCAGACAACGAGATGTTTGAGTTGCTGGCAAACATGTATTTAATCATGAAGGATCGGGTCCACGTCCCCGTCCTTGATATTATGTAACTCTTTCTGTTTTTAAAATAAAATGAGTTTTATTTACATCATTTCTTTCAATAAAGAACATTTTACTTTTATACATAATATTTTTTGAGAAATTTGCCATTGATAGGCATCATAGCAACTCTGCCATCCATATCTGTTAATTGATATGCTCCATTTGAGAAAACCTTGTTTACCACATACGGACCTTCCTACTTCGCTTCGAATTTGCCTTTGCTCATGTGGGTCATAGTCATAGGACGTTTGACCGTAAGAACTAGTTTGCCTTCCTGAAATGTTCGCACTTTCACTTTACGATTGAAAGCTTTTGAGATACGGGCTTGATAAAGTTCGATATGTTGTTGGGCCAATAGCCTTTTCTCATCGAGCGCCTCCAATTCATGAAGCCGAAGACGATCATTGTTTTCTGTGGTAAATTTATTACCAATAGCAATTCTGTCACTCCCTATTCCCGAAATACGTAAATTTTTGATTTTTCATGTATATGGTATCTGGCACCTGTATCTTTATTGCATATATCCTGTATTTGTAACTGGCCATGGCATGGAACAGTATCTCGTCGCGGATTAGTGTGCCACTCCTTGTCCTTGTCTGGTTGTAGGCGTGGTTCACTGTTTCGATGATAGGATTTCTGAACCGTGTTGTGGTTATGATTTTATTTAATTAATTTAATTAGTTGTATCATGTCGCAATTAACATGTCATTAGTCACATGGTTAAGAGCATGCTTAAGCTTAGGATTTCTTTGAGTCAACCCAACCCCTATATATATTCTCTTCCACACTCTCTCTCTCTCCTCATTCACTCTTTCATTTATTTTGCTCAAACAACATTTAGGCAAGTACATCTTACACCAAATGGAGAGATTCTTGCATTTTTTATTTCTTAATTTTTCTTAGATATTATTTGTCTATATTGTTCTTCTCTTCATTCTCTACAAGTTTAGTTCTTGGAGTTTTTTATTTTAATGGCTAGTTTGGTGTAGATCTAAGTTTTTATAACTACAGTTTTATGGATTTCCATAGTTTTGATCTATCAAACTTGGTTGTTTTCGAAAACTAATGGTCCTATGTTGTAGGGAATTTAATTCTACCCAATTTTTATTTTTGAAAAGTTAGATTTTGACTTGTTTTGAGGAAGTTACGGCCAAAACAATATTTGGACATTTTTTATGTCATCTACCCTAGTTTTGGCAGGGATGATGAATAGTGCCACAGCCGCATGAGATGAATAGTACCGCAGGAATAAATAGTACCGCAGCCGCATGAGATGAATAGTACCGTAGCCGCATGGAATGAATAGTGACGCAGCCGCATGAGATGAATAGTGCCACAAGAATGAATAGTACCACAACCGCATAGAATGAATAGTGCCACAGCCGCATGAGATGAATAGTACCGCAGGTTAAATAGTGCCGCATGGCTTGAATAGTGCCGCATAGTGCCTATTTTGGCTGTTTTATGTCCTATTTGACTGATTTGTGGCCAGAATTTCTCCCAACTCCCAACATGAAAGTTGTAGATCTTTGTATTGGCTTCAAGGGCCCTCATGTCTCACTTTAACCAGAATTCATATGTGACTTTTATGTCACGAGGAGTCCGAGTGACTTCCTGACTTGACCATGTTCCAGACCTGATTACCTGTATACGTGCTGGTACATGTTCTAAGTGTATTGAGATACAATATTAGTATGTACTGCGGTGCCATTTAATGAGTGCACTGAGGTGTGACTCTACATGCCAAGTGATCGTTCGTGTTATACGTCAATACATGTGTACCTTCTAGTACAGTCATGGTAATTGGTCAGTAATAGTGTCGTGGTATGTTGATTGTTGTTTGAAGCATTACACTAAGCATGGATCTAGATTGGGCCGATGTGGATTCATACTTAGGGTACGCGTACTATGGTATGACATATAGGAGGATGACCATATGACCACGACATGTAATTCCATATCAAGATAGGGTTAATCTAAGAAACTTAAATTGGTAGATGCATTGGGTGGGAAGAATTTCGAGATCGTGCCATACTGGCCACCCCAGGTCCTGTCCTGACGTGTCGGGTTGGCCGCCACGGATACAGTTTTATCTGCCTATAGTGGATGACTATATCTGACTCCTACGTGCTATGTGTTATATGTTTTAGCACGGTGGCCTTACGAAGGACCGGTGCATAATCAAAGTGCTATGTGTATATGTATATTATATGGTTTGGCTAGCCCTGCTGGGTTGACACGAACTGAGAATTTCTATATATGCATTACTGGGATAATCCAGGCAAATCATAGAAAGCCGTAGGATTGATTGGCCGCTTGTAGGTTGACTTATTTTGTGATATGTTTTCGTCTGTTAGCAACCGAGGAACATAGACTATCGTGGTGCGTAGTCCAACCCATGTCCTTGTTTGGTTGTTGGGTTGGGCTGTTGTGCTGCGATAGGCTATGGACCGAAGTCGCGAATCAGAAGCCCTTCACCTGCCCATGGTTATAGGATATATCTTATCTCGGTATGATATTGGCACCGTTTGTCCTTGTTTGGTTGTAAGGGTGTCGTATTGTCTCGATGATATGGTATAAGCCTATAACTCATGAATCAGGTCTTATTATTATGCTTGGATTTTATCTCACTCTTTTGTGTTCCCTTGTGGTACTTGCTATTCGAGGCCTGACCCCGCTGGTTTTGTTTGGCCAGATCTCGTAGCAGCTCTAGAGGATCCAGCCTTCCATTCGAACAATGGTACACACCAGGAGTATGGACGCCAGGGACCATGAGTGGGTTTCTTCTTCACTGCTCTGATATCTTCTATTTTGTACTTGGCATTTAGCCACCGGTACCTGTTTAGCCGGCTGTTCTGGACATTAGTTTCCTTTTATATTATTGTAATTAAATCAGACTGCAGCTGACTACGGTTATGTACTATTGACTCTCCGACTAGCTTATCATTTTGTATAGCTAGGCTCATGAATCATTTTGATGAAGCGTCGGGGACGCCTTACTGCTTTGTCTTATATGATCATTATTTACTATTTCTTGTTTTGATTGATTGAGACATAGATGCTCTATGGGACCATAGGAGACTTGATTGTAGCATGCACTCCCTTGTCTCTTGACAGCTACGATCGCCATATTACGTTTATATACCTCATATGGAGTAGCTGGCCTAGTCCGTCTCAGTATTCCGGTACTGGGGCGTGACAAGGTTTTATTGGTAGCCCATGCAGGTCTGATTTTCAGACTTGTGGGGTGTTATTTTTATAGGAGTCTCAATCAAAACTTGTTTTTTTTGAATCTCTTGCCTCGATTTCTCTTCCCTCACCTTGATTGATAAACTTGAATTGCATCATCGAATCTTCCTCGTCCTGTCATTTGATATCATGTATCTTTCCCTATAGGGGTGCTTCGTTCTCAGTAACTGGTGAGGCCAACATGGAGGAACGTCCAGTAGAGCATGGCTCGACGGGGCTGCAGCCGAAAAGAATACCTTCTCCTGACCAGATCCAAGTATAAGTGATATCAGAGCCAGTAGAACCGCAGGTTCTAGGAACTCCTGCACCCCAGCGGTGCCAGCAGCGATGCCAGTACCTGATGCTGCAGCACTCCTGGAGGTCATACGGGGATTCCTGGCCACTCAGCAGCGACAGGTGGCGGCTCATCACCAACAGAAGACCCGACAGCAAGAACAGAATATATTACTGAATCAGGGGTTACAGCTAACTCTTGAGAGGAGCGCCAGGAATGACTCGGAAGCGTCGGAAAGGTTTTGTCGGCTTAACCCGAGATACTTTGACGGCACGGAGGATGTCATCACGGCGGATGCTTGGCTTCAGGATATAGAGGCCATATTGACCACAGCAAAGGTTCCAGCAGAAGAGAAGGTTGACCAGGTCAGACTTTTACTTCAGGATCTCGCCCGCGATTGGTGGGCATCGGAAGAGGTTGGAATAAGGCATCCTGTTCCCTGGGATAGCTTCAGTACCAGATTCAAGGCCAAGTACTTTGGCGTGGTAGTGCGGTATGAGCTACAGCAGAGGTTTATCAGTCTCAAGCAGGCTGGTAAGACGGTGGATGGCTATGCAATGGAGTTCTGCAGGTTAAGTAGGTTTGCTCGGATGATGGTGGCGACAGAGCCAGAGAGAGCAATGAGGTTCCAACAGGGACTTCACCTAGAGATTTTGCAGCTGGTCGAGGGGCACGACAACCAGACATTCGGTACAGTATTGACGGCGGCTCGGAGGCACGAGCTTACAATTCAAAGGTTATCAGCAAGGACTGGAGGCCAGAAGAGGTCTCATACGTAGAGTGCTGGAGGAGGAGGAGCAGTACCTCGAACGTCAGCACCAGTACCTAGCGTCCGTATTCGTGATGCAGCACCAGTCACGATAATTATGACTGTATCAGTTCGACAGCAGCAACCGAGGCACCAGCAACGTCAGGAGGCACCAGTGGGTTGCACTTATTGTGGTAAGGGAGGGCACACTCGGAAAGTGTGTTGGTTAGCGAATGGGTAGTGCTTGAGATGTGGGGGTTCAGACCATCGTATAGCTACGTGCCCACAGATACAGAGGCCAGGAGGGGCAGCTCAACAGTTTCCGGCGTTGCCAACTCCAGAGGTAGCACCGTATCAAGGGCCAGCACTAGCAGTGAGGCCACTAGCCCAGCGCCCATTACTGACGCAAGCTCAGATGTACTGACAAGCACAACATCAGGTAGGACCGCATCAGGTTGGACAGCAGAGGCCACAACAGCAGGGCCAAGGAAGGCAGCAGCAGGGAGTCCAGCAGGGGCAGAGGCAAATAGAATTTAGAGTATTAGAGCAGAGGTTAGCTGAAGGCGGTCAGATTGTGGGTAAGTTTTGAGTATTATTCATTATAATTCCTTGAGTTTTATATTCGAAGAGTGAAAGCGACTTTCTCGTCTCACTCATCTGCTCTCGTATCATGTGATACGTGATATTCATCTTGTGTCTTGATTACGAGAGTACGTCCTGGCAGAGTCTCGTTCTTGATTTAGTCATTGGAACTGAATTGTCTCAAGCGTTGACCCTTGTCCACTTTGGGTGTCAGTGTAGGACCTCGAGGACGAATTCCTACCTGACTTGAGAGGCATATTTTATTCGTATGTCTCCGATCATTTCCTTCTAGGGTACGATTATTATTTGTGCTCTTACTTAATTATTCTTGCTTTCTTAAAACTGTTCATGTGCCATGTGTTGTTTGATAATTGTGCTTGCTATATGTCATGAGTGTATTTCGTGATCTGAGAGCGTGCTCGACTAGCCTTATCGAAATTCCGAGGACGGAATTTTTCTAAGGAGGGTAGAGATGTCACTCCCCATTCCCGGAATACGTAAATTTTTGAGTTTTTATGTATATGGCATCTGGCACCTGTATCTTTATTGCATATATCCTGTATTTGTAACTGGCCATGGCATGGAACAGTATCTCGTCGCGGATTAGTGTGCCACCCATTGTCCTTGTTTGTTTGTAGGCGTGGTTCACTGTTTTGATGATAGGATTTCTGAACCGTGTTGTGGTTATGATTTTATTTATTTAATTTAATTAGTTGTATCATGTAGCAATTAACATGTCATTAGTCATATAGTTAAGAGCATGCTTAAGCTTAGGGTTTCTTTGAGTCAACCCAACCCCTATATATATTCTCTTCCACACTCTCTCTCCTCATTCACTCTTTCATTTATTTTGCTCAAACAACATTTAGGCAAGTATATCTTGCACCAAATGGAGAGATTCTTGTATTTTTCATTTCTTGATTTTTTTAGATATTATTTGTCTATATTGTTCTTCTCTTCATTCTCTACAATTTTAGTTCTTGGAGTTTTTAATTTTAATGGCTAGTTTGGTGTAGATCTAAGTTTCTATAACTAGGGTTTTATGGATTTCCATAGTTTTGATCTATCAAACTTGGTTTTTTTTTCGAAAACTAATGGTCCTATGTAGTAGGAAATTCAATTCTACCAATTTTGACCTTTGAAAAGTTAGATTTTGACTTGTTTTGAGGAAGTTATGGCCAAAACAATATTTGGACATTTTATATGTAATCTGCCCTGGTTTTGGCATGGACGATGAATAGTGCCGCATGAATAGTACCGCAGCCGCAGAAATGAATAGTGCCACAGCCGCAGGAATGAATAGTGCTACAGCCGCATGAGATGAATAGTGCCACAGGAATGAATAGTACCGCAGTCGTATGAGATAAATAGTACCGCAGCCGTATGGAATGAATAGTACCGCAGCCGCATGAGATGAATAATGTCGCAGGAATAAATAGTGCCACAACCGCATGGAATGAATAGTGCCGCAACCGCATGAGATGAATAGTACCGCAGGATAAATAGTGCTGCATGGCTTGAATAGTGCCGCATAGTGCCTATTTTGGCTGTTTTATGTCCTATTTGACTGATTTGTGGCCAGAATTTCTTCCAACTCCCAATATGAAAGTTGAAGATCTTTGTATTGGCTTCAAGGGCCCTCATGTCTCACTTTAACCAGAATTCATATGTGACTTTTATGTCACGAGGAGTCCGAGTGACTTCCTGACTTGACCATGTTCCTGACCTGATTACCTGTATACGTGCTGGTACATGTTCTAAGTGTGTATTGAGATACAACATTAGTATGCACTGCGGTGCCATTTAATGAGTGCACTGAGGTGTGACTCTACATGCCAAGTGATCGTTCGTGTTATATGTCAATACATGTGTACCTTCCAGTACAGTCATGGTAATTGGTCAGTAATAGTGTCGTGGTATGTTGATTGTTGTTTGAAGCATTACACTAAGCATGGATCTAGATCGGGCCGATGTGGATTCATACTTAGGGTACGCGTACTATGGTATGACATATAGGGGGATGACCATGTGACCACAATATGTAATTCTATATCAAGATAGGGTTAATCTAAGAAACTCAAATTGGTAGATGCATTGGGTGGGAAGAATCCCGAGATCGTGCCATACTGGCCACCCCAGGTCCTGTCCTGACGTGTCAGGTTGGCCGCCACGGATACAGTTTTATCCGCCTATAGTGGATGACTATATCCGACTCCTACGTGCTATGTGTTATATGTTTTAGCACGGTGGCCTTACGGGGGACCGGTGCATAATCAAAGTGCTATGTGTATATGTATATTATATGGTTTGGCTAGCCCTGCTGGGTTGACACGAACTGAGGATTCCTATATATGCACTACTGGGATAACTCAGGCAAATCATAGAAAGCCGTAGGATTGATTGGCCGCTTGTAAGCTGACTAGTTTTGTGATAAATTTTCTTCTGTTAGCAATCGAGGAACATGGACTATCGTGGTGTGTGGTCCAACCCATATCCTTATTTGGTTGTTGGGTTGGGCTATTGTGCTGTGATAGGCTAGGGACCGAAGTCGCGAATCAGAAGCCATTCACCTGCCCATGGTTATAGGATATATCTTATCTCGGTATGATATTGGCACCGTTTGTCCTTGTTTGGTTGTAAGGGTGTCGTATTGTCTCGATGATATGGTATAAGCCTATAACTCGTGAATCAGGTCTTATTATTATGCTTGGGTTTTATCTTACTCTTTTGTGCTCCCTTGTGGTACTTGCTATTCGGGGCCTGACCCCGCTGGTTTTGTTTGGCCAGATCTCGTAGCAGCTCCAGAGGATCTAGCCTTCCACCCGAACAATGGTGCACACCAGAAGTATGGGCGCCAGGGACCATGAGTGGGTTTTTTCTTCACTGCTCTGATATCTTCTATTTTGTACTTAGCATTTAGCCACCGGCACCTGTTTAGCCGGTTATTCTGGATATTAGTTTTCTTTTACATTATTGTAATTAAATCAGACTGCAGCTGACTACGATTATGTACTATTGACTCTCGGTACTAGCTTATCATTTTGTATAGCTAGGCTCATGAATCATTTTGATGAAGCGTCGGGGACGCCTTACTGCTTTGTCTTATATGATCATTATTTACTGCTTCTTGTTTTGATTGATTGAGACATAGATGCTCTGTGGGACCATAGGAGACTTGATTGTAGCATGTACCCCCTGTCTCTTGATAGCCACGATCGCCGTATGACGTTTATATACCTCATATGGAGTAGCAGGCCTAGTTCGTCTCAGTATTCCGGTACTGGGGCGTGACAAATTCTCAAGGATGGAATTTGAATTTCCAGCGGTACAGCTTCACATCCATACACCAGAGAAAAAGGTGTGCAACCTATGGGATTACGGACTATAGTGCGATAAGCCCATAGACATTCTCCAAGCTTCTCACTCTAATTACGTTTGTTAATAAAAATAAACTTTTTAAGGAGTTTGATAATAGTTTGTTGAATGCTTTAGCTAACCCATTAGCTGCAGGATTATAGGCCGTAGAAGCAACATTATTGATTCTGTTGTCATCATAGAACCTAGTAAACTTCTGACTGACAAACTGTGGCCCATTATCATGGATGATTCGATGAGGTATACCAAATCTGTATATCACATGATGTTTGATGAAGTTGATGACACTGTTAGACTTCACTTCAGCTAAAGGTATGGCTTCAGCTCATTTAGAGAAATAATCGGTTATAGCTAAGATAAATCGATGTCCTTTAGACGAAGGGGGATTGATTGGACCAATTACGTCCATGCCCCAAGCTTCGAAGGGCCATGAGGTAGCAGTCGGATGAAGAAATTCTGACGGTTGGTGAATGAAATCTGCATGAATCTGACATGCTCGACACTTTCTTGCATAGTCAATGGCATCTGATACCATAGAGGGCTAGTAGTAGCCCAAACGTCGGATACGATCCTGTAACTGATGTGCTCCACAAACGCTGTCTTGAGCTTCGCGTAATATCTGTTTTGCTTCATCACCAGCAAGACATCTCAAAAGTAATCTATCAAAAGTTCGTCGAAAGAGAGTTTTGGTGGTATGATTATAGTAGAATCGAAGAGATCGTCGACGAATACTTGTAGCTTCTTTGGGATCTTCAGATAGTATGTCATGTACTGCAAATTCGATGATAGGTGCTCTCCAGTCTTCGCTAATGACATTGACTTCAGTTGAATTACTGAATTCAATGTTATGGTTGTTTTCAATACAAAACAGTTCTCTATTGGAGATAACAACCATTTATTATCTTTTGACCAGAATTGCTAAGACCACAGCCAGGTTAGCTAAGGCATCAGCTTCTGTGTTGTATGCTCGACATACATGTTCGATGAAGAACCCTTCGAACGAAGAAGCTATTTTGATTGTCTCTTCGTGGTATGGTACCAGATCTTGATGTCGAACTTCGTATCTGTCTCTAACCTGATTAACAATCAGCTTAGAATCACCATATACTTCGAGATATTCAATCTCCAGTTGTTTGGCTAATTGGAGTCCAATAAGCAAAGCATTGTATTCTGCTACATTGTTGGAGCATGACTCATCTAAAGAATATGCTCTCTGAATAGCTCGTCCATCTGGTGAAACAAGAACAATTCCCACTCCAGCGATAAGGGTGCCTCCAGGTCCAATTCTAAATGCTCCGTCGAAGACCAAATATCAAGTAGGAAATTCTTCTAAGATCATATTTGATTCTAATGTCTCGTCTGGAATCTTGTCATAAAGCTTTGATGTTTCGGGGATAGGATGAGCTGCTAAGAAATTAGCGAGTGCTTGGCCTTTTACAGACTTTTGTGGAACATACACCATACTATATTGTGCTAATAATATGGCCCATGTAGCAAGCCTAGAATTGAGTGTGCTGGATTTCTTCATTAAGACCCGAAGAGGATTAACTCGGAAAATGACATGAATGGTTTGGCCGATAATGTAATGTCTTGTCTTTTGAACAGCAAACATTAATGCTAAGTATTCCTTCTCTACCGGACTATAACGATGTTCAGCTCCAATCAACGTCCGACTAAGGTAGTAGATGGCTTTTTCATGACCTTCTTTGTTCTTCTGAGCTAGTAAAGCTCCTAGCGAATGGTCCATCGCCCGGACATACATCAAGAAGGGTATTCCTGAGATCGGTGGTACAAGGACCGGTGGACTCATCAAATACCACTTTATGTTATCAAATGCTCATTGACATTCTTCTGTCCAAATAAAAGATACACCTTTCTTTATTAACTGAGCAAATGGTTTGCAACGTCCAGATAAATTTGAAATGAACCTCCTGATTTAAGCAAGTCGAACCTGGAATCCTCGTAGCTCTTTTAGGTTGCATGGAGGACTCATCTCTTGAATGGCTTTGATTTTTTCGTGATCAACGTGTATACCTTTAGAGGTAATGACGAATTCGAGAAGTTTGCCACTAGAGACACCCAAGAAAGACTTGGTGGGGTTCATTTTGAATTGATGCTGGCACATTAGATTGAAGATAGTTCTTAAATCTTGGATGTGATCTTCCTTTAGACGACTTTTGACAGCAATATCATCAACATAGTATTCGACGGTCTTTCGCAAATGATCTCGAAAGATAGTACTTATTGCCTGCTGGTAAGTTGTACCCGCGTTCTTAAGACCGAAAGACATGACTGTATAGCAGTATACTTCGCGAGGAGTATGGAATGAAGTGTGTTTTTCATCTTCAGGATTCATCCGGATTTGATTATATCCAGAAAACCCATCCATGAAAGAGATTTGTTCGAATCCACAAGTATTGTCGATCATGACATCAGTAATTGGGAGAGGGAATTCATCTTTAGGGCAAGCATCATTGAGATCTCGAAAGTCTATGCACACCCAAAACTTCCCGATCTTCTTCAAAACTGGTACAACGTTGGCTACCCAGTCAGGATGTTGTTCTTCTCTGATAAAATCGCAAGCGATAAGCTTTTTGACTTCATCATCTATCGCATCCATCATCTCAGGCTTGAATCGTCGTTGTTGTTGTTTGACTGATTTAGCATTAGGCAAAATGTTAAGTTTATGAGTTACGACCTGGGGATCTAAACCTAGTATATCTTCATAACTCCAAGCGAAGACATCGATATATTCACGAATAAGGTGAATTAGTTCTTGTTTATCATCTTCCGGGAGATTTTTGCTGATGAAGATTGGTCGCGGTACATCTTTTTCTCCAACATCGATCTGGATTAATTGATCCTCTGTAGGTGGTTCTCGTTGTTCAAAATGGAGTTTCCACTGAGTGTCTATCTTTTGTGCCCAAGGATCTGCTTTAGGAGCTTCTTCAATATCATCCTCGTCATTGTCTGAGAACTCGGCAGACACCATATTAGAAGATACTGTCACTCGATGGACATGACCAATACCGGTGTCAGAATCCCATGAGATGGAATCATAAGAGTTAGATCGTTCTTCTTCATCAGATTCGGAAGCTTCCGGAGTCGAAATTGGTGAAGTATAACTTAGTCCCCGCTTCGTTTTATTATAGTATTGTTGTGATTTTCCTTTTGGAACAGAAATACAAATAGGATTTCGTCTTCCTTTACCGCGATTGAGACCAGCTTTGAAATCATAATCCATTTTACGGATGATTGCTTTGGATTGTGGACTATAGCGACGTAATTATAGCCTTCATGTATCATCCTTATTATCACTGTCTGGCATGATTTTTTGTTCTTCTCTTTTATTAAAAAGTATAGGAGTTTTGCCTTTCTTTTGAGACGGCACTAGGAAGTACGATTTTTGTATTGATTCCAGTGATACCATATTTTGGAGAGACGATACGACTCCTATTGTAAGTGGCTTGAAGCTATCTAGCATATCCAAATAACATTGAGTATAATAAGAGACATCAGTATACTGCAAAGGAGATGCTTTATTGATCTTTACATCATCATTACAACAGGACCTTTGGCCTTAACAGGCTTAGTCAGATTGATAACCAGAGGGGGAGAAGAAGAAGGAGAAGGAGGATGGGGATTTTTACGACGAAGGTCGATTACAAGTGGTTCAGAAGAGGTGAGCTCCCTTTGTTCCTGACTAACACCAGGAGGCTGCTTCTTGTGAGAAGGAAGGTAGATAGTCAATGTCTTGGAAGACTGAGGACATAAAGTACGCCCTTTGATAGGGATCACCAGAGTATCATTCGGCACGCCTTTCTGTTCTTCATCAGTATCCATTGCCAGTACCACCTTCATGAATTCCTCTTTGTACATGTGAGAGTCGTTGCAGTACGCTTCAACCCCCTTGAAAGGATTTAGGTCTGCAACTTCTTTCTGTACTTCTCCATTGCCATCCACATATTTGAAACATTGGTGGAGAGTAAAAGGTACAATATTGTGTTCACGGAGGAATGGTCTTCCCAATAAAGCATTATATGAGCCATGATTATCAATCACATAGAAAGTCACCTTTGTACGAAGATTGTCGATTTGAAGTTTCAGGCGTATCCTCCCTAAAAGTTCACTTCTTCCTTGATTGAACCCCAAGATAGTAGTGATAGTTGTAAAAAGGTTGTGCACTGGGATCTTCAAGGCATCCAGCAAAGTCTTCGGCATGATACTAAGAGCAGACCCTGGGTCAATCAGAATGCGATCGACTTTCATGGTGTCCACATATCCTGTGAAGTAGAGAGGATGATCATGACGATTGTCTTCTAACAGTATGTCATCTTGTGTAAAAGTAATATTGGGCATTAGTTCAAATACACTATTACAATGTGTACAGTTGACAGGCTCCTTTTCAGGCTTCTTGAGGAGAGTAAGACAAGCATCAACCTGCATCAAAGCTTCACTTAACATTTTTCAAGTTTCTTTAGAGAGACGTAATAGTTCGAAGATTGACAATCTCGCTGGGGTGTTAGCCAATTGAGCCAGTATGTCAAAATTATATGGCTTCTCAAGTCCAAGAGATGAGGACTTCTTCAATGCTTTGTCAAAGCGGACAGGTTGTTTTCCCTTGTCTGTTGATATTGGTTTGGAAAGAATTGGTTTCACTACTGGCGAGGATGTAGATGGTATATTCTCAGCAGGGGAAGATGATATAGGAAGAACATCAGAAGATGTGACAGGATTCCCTTGAGTTTTGGAATACTCTCGAAGATAAGGTTTTTCAGATCTGGTGTCGATTAGAATTTCTTCTTCTGCTACTGGTTCAAAGGATACCATGTTGCAGTTCTTTGATTTAGTTTTGGAACGCTTCTTTTGATTGGAAGAAGAAGGCGCTTCAAAATCTGCTACTAGATCTGGATGAATCCACATGATTTCTCCTTTATCAGTGGATAACGGAACGAGACCTTCATTTTGGGGAGGTAGAAGATTCACGATCTCGAGAGTAGCCCTTGGAATGGAGACAACACCATCTTGTACCATTTGTGGTGGAAAGTCACCAAATTGCACAGAGACGACATTGGCCGTCATAGTCTTCTCATCTTGTTGGAGAGTAACTGCTCCAGAGTTGACCATTTCTTGGATTTTATCTTTGAGCATGTAGCAGGCTCGAGTTGGATGCCCTATAAATCTGTGATAAACACAATATTTAGGATGGTCGGTCTTACCCACTTCCTCTGGCCGTTTTGCCTCCGACAGTTGAAGCTTATTGCTCTTGATCAAGCAATCGAAGATCCTCATAATATCATCTTCATCAAAAGAATACTCTTCTTTTGGACGAGGTACTTTCTGTGGTGGTGCTGATGGAGTGGGTGTAGTCTGAGCAACATTGACAGCCAATGACTTCTTGTCCTTAAGATTGATGGCTAATGTTTCCTTTCCCTTGCAATTGTTCTGGCGATTATTGTTGCCAGAGGTCGGATGTTCATCTTGGTTTGGATTAGCCATTTGATCTCCTAGTTGTTTGAACTTCTCAGCAATGACCTCCGTCGCTTTGGCATTCACATTGAAAGAAGGCCAATCTTAAAATTATGTCGATCCTGTCCACATGCTGATAATAGACAACAAGTTTGATTTGCAAGTGTCTATTATTAGAGGAGATGGAGTTCCTAGAGGCATTTTAAGTGCCTTCCGGCAGAACCTTTCAATAAAACTCTCAGTAGTTTCATTGTGTCTTTGTTTAATTTTGATAAGGACAGACATAATCATATCGTTAACCCCTTCATAGAATCGTTCTAAGAACATTTGCTTGAAACCAGCAAAGTAAGTTATGCAGCCATCAGGCAAACTACAGTACCAGTCGTATGTCGCACCGGCTAAACAACCGACGAACACCCTAGTAAGAAGAGCATCATTTGGCTACAATTGATCAGTCATCACTTCAAAGTGATTGATGTACTGACTTGGAGAAGTGCTGCCATCAAACAGCATAATGGTAGGAAGCTTATATTTAGGAGAAAATTAAACCTCTTTTCATTCAGCCGGATAAGGTTATTTTATCCCAAGTCTTTGTAGACCATCCTTCTGCTTAAAGGCCTCAAACTGGGTGCGTAAGAGTTTTACGACCTCATTAGCATCCCCTGATGTCTGTGAATTGGTGGATTGATTTGAATTATTAGGAGGAGGAACAGCATGATAATTACCACCCCAGCACCAGACTGACTGGGAGCGGCTTGAATTGGTACAGAAGCAACCTGGGAAGACGGTACCCCCAGACTGACATTAACAGGTACAGAAGATGCTATGAGCTCGGGATTCGTAGCAGGATTTATAACCGGTGGCACGACATATTGAGCCACGATTATAGTATGCATACTTGCGACCATTTCAGCCATGGTCTTCAATTTATCTTCCAGTGCAGCAATTCGTTGTTCTTGACTTGTTGAACTTGAAGCATCTTGGTCTTCTGTAATGGCATATGCTGTTACCTCTCTTGCCATTATTGACGAGATAGTTTATTCAGAGCTTTCACTATCTGCGTCAAAGTCGGACAAAGAATCATCTTCTAGATGAGTGATGGGAAGATCTTCCTGATTAAAAGCATCCTGGTCCAAGTTCCGATCTTTCGATCTGGTATGTTGAAAGACCCCTTTACTAGATTCATGGAGTTGACCCAAGTATTGCTGACTCAGATTACGAGACGTGCCCCTTTTTGAAGTTTTCTACCCCGGTGTCTCGGAAAGTCATATTGACAGAAGCATATAACAACTCATCTTCATCTCCCATAATAGGTTCAGTAGTTGAAGCATAGTTCAGACGATCGAAGACAGATTGTTTAGCTGATTGACAACAACACTTGATGACCACTTCATGAAGGCAGTTGTAGTGCCCCGTCCCGCAAAGTCAATCAGAGGAATCGAAACGCCGACGGCGTTCGGACTTAGCCTTACAACGACTACTCGAAGGCTCGCTCGGTTGAGGTGACTCCTCGCACAGGTGGGGTAGTTTCGGTGAACTTGCCTCATCTTAGCCTTCACTTAATAACTCGCATGTTTTCAACTTGCACAAGTAGGCTAATATAAAAGCGACGAACGCATATAGCTAAGGGAATAATACCGACCCGTCGAAATGTGTAGAACATGGAAAATGGTCCCACGGTCTGTTTAGAAGTCGGCTCGACGTGCTTTTTAAAATGACACTCGATCCTTCATCCCGTGGCTTGGGAGAAGGAAGCTTGCCTAAGTTGCTAAGTTGCCCCGACACTCGAATGAGCCTAAGTCATAGCCGTCGCCCGCTTGAATGCTTGAAAAGCATGCACGGTCCCGTCATTTTGTCCCGACACTCGAGTTAGCCTAAGTCATAGGCGTCGCCGCGTGAATGCTTGAAAGTACATGCACGATCTCGTCGTCCAAGGCTTGGCATAGCCTTCATATGTCCCGCAAGTTAAGTCGTCTTACACGGCTGTTGGCTTAAGTCTAGGCACAAACTTGGTTGTTCAAGTCGACCCCGTGCATAGCACGTTCCCTCGATGCGTAGCTCGGCGTAGCCCTTGCTCGTCGAGTCGTTGTCCGAATAAGTTAGACAAGTATTGTGCTGGGCTATCGAAGCCATTTCTAGCACTGTCTCGCTCTAGCTGCGGTTGTCAAGTCACGTAGTCTCTTGAGAACAAGGCTCGTCGTATAAAGTATATGACTTGAGCGTTAGCATCGCCTAGATAGTCTAGCACGACGTGTATCAAGTCAGCAAGATTTAATCCCGTTATTGCCAGCCTTGTATCGGCACGAAAGGAATGAGTTATAGCTTATGTCAGCGAGACACGTGCTTCGGCACTAAGCAAGGCTTTCGCGTATTATTATTGGCATTCGTGTATTGGCTTTCTCGTATCAAGTAAATTGGCTTTTGCGTATCAATATTGGCATTCGCGTACTGGCTTTTGCGTATCGGCATTGTTGGCCTAAGTTTGCATAAGTTAGTTCGAGTGCCATCACTTTAAGTCGAAAGGACCGTGATATAAAAGTTAGCTAAGTCAGGGAGTCGTTAGGCATGACCTCATCTTGAAGCACGGACAAGTCTAGGCAAAATCAAGTCTAGCGGCACGACCAGCACGAGTCGTTCCCCCTTGACGTCGCTAGCACGAGAATTGATCTAGAGGCACGCAAAAGTATTGGAAGTCTTGGTACTGCCAAGTTCGCATGAGTTGTTCCTCGGCGAAGCGCTATCTCGAATATGTTGAAGTCTCGAATAGAGTATGGCACGACCCTGCCGTCCCGAGTTGTAGTTCAATCAAGTGCATAAGCGATGAGGTACTGCCTCGATCGAAATACACGTTAACATGATAGCACGACTATGTCATCGCATAACTAGTTGGTTAGACGTCAAGTCTTAAAACTGATCCTAAGGCAAGACTAGAACGACAATCGTAAAGGGACCTGTAATGCACAAAGTAAATGAACGTGTCAGTTTTGTATGGGTGGGCGAGGAGCTCACTCCACCAGTACAGTTGAGTACTGACACCCACACAGTTTCCATGTGCAGGCACAGGTAGAAGCTCGTGGTGCGGAGCTCGCTTGGATGCGTCGGGGCACGGAGTTCCTTGGCGATTCGAAGCGTATGGCCGCATGGAGTCAAAGACTTATACAGGACATAATGTATGGACATCGTCTTTCGAAGCTTCTGCTGGCTCAAGCATTGTATCGAGAGAGCAGAGAGACTTGTAAAAATGAGAGAAAAGTGAGCACGAGAGACTTGTAATCATGGCATTGCGCCTATTGTAATCTAATTGTTCAATATCAATAAAGAGCTCTTTTAAATAACTTGTGTTTGCCTTTAAATTTTTGCTACATGTTCAATGTTTCTGCTTGGGACTTCTGTGCGACGATCCCGTCGCCGTCAATGTAATCGGCTGTTATGAAACTGCCTTGTACGAGCGTAATCTAGGCTCGAGCGGTATCATGCCTTAGCGAGGACGATCGCTCCTACAGGAGTGGGGCGTGACAGCAGTAGAGTTCTGATGAGTAATTTAAAGGTAAGTGAGATGACTCTTTGATTTCCAGTTTTTGTGTAAGACGTTCTCGGAGATCAGTCACCACCACGGGACGAGAAGAAGTCAGAGGAACATATTCCTTAATGATATTAGGAACATGCCTCCGATTTTAAACATTTTTAGTTCCGTGGGTGTACAGAGAAGTACTTAACTCATTAGCATAAGTGATTGGGTCTTTCTTTTTTAAAACTGTGTTTCTGGTGCAAGTTGGCCTTTGGTGTAGGATACTTGCGTTTCACCGAGGTTGATACTGATTGATGCCTATTGAGATAGGCACAAAAATCAGAGAATTCTGCTCCCGGTGTATCTGTTTGAGATACCATCAATTTTTCTTGCTTGGATCTTAAAATATGCAAGGTTGAAAGATCTTGAGTAGTTGCCATAGGGGTAGGCAGGATGCCTCTTTGATCAGTATTCTTTCCCCTGGCAGAGATTTGAAGACCTCCGTTAAAAACAGAGGAATCTCTGTTCAAAGGAATATAATCTGAGATATTTTCCTCTGAGTCATAGACTGAGGAAGATTGAGAAAAGACCAAGGGGTGCTTTTCTTTATTTTGTGAAGGGTTAGCTAAGAAGCATTTCCCTCTATTTTGTTGTTGAACCACATTAGGCGCAGATTGCGCAAGTTGAGGAAGTATCAAAGGACCCTTCCCCTTGTTCCGTCTAGCACTAGCACTAGAACTTTGCTTCTCCAAGTTCAGAACTAGAGAAAAAGAGGGAATAGCCAAAAGACTAGTTCCCTTAGGTTGCGCCAGAGCAGCATGTTGTACAAACTGTGCCTGGGCAGCAAGGTGCTTAGATTGCACCATAACAGAATGGACTACTGGTTGTGCCTTAGCAGTAAGATGAATAGGTTGCACTCGGGCAACAGGGTGAATAGACTGCGCCTTGGCAGCAAGCTGAGTGGACTGCTCCTTGGCAGTAAGATGAGTAGCTTGCGCTCGGGCAACAAGGTGAATAGACTGCGTCTTGGCAGCAAGCTGAGTGGACTGCGCCTTGGCAATAAGATGAGTAGGTTGCGCTCGGTCAACAGGGTGAATAGACTGCACCTTGGCAGCAAGCTGAGTAGACTATGCCTTGGCAGTAAGATGAGTAGACTGCGCCTTGGCAGCAGAATGAATAGACTGCGCCTTGGCAGCAAGCTGAGTGGACTGCACGCAGGTAACAGAAGCAGGCTGTGCCTGGGCCACAGAGGCGAACTGCGCCTTGGCCACTGAGTGCTCAGGTTGCACGACAGCAACTATAGAAGACTTAGTAGTCCATACAGTTCTGTTCTTGGTGATAGCTGTCATGATCCGCTACCCAAATTGTTGGGCCGGGCCGAGTCATGTCCAGCCTACGCTTAAGATAAAGCATAGTAAGCTGTTCTAAAGACAACAAGATAAGATCAAAGTTTGCTAACAATTCTATATATCAATATTGAACCAGAATATATCTCAAACACAAAATCATCTCGTATATAAATGTGTTCTAAATACAAGGTCAAGACATAAAACTGGATACAGGTCTAGTATCAAAATACATAGTCTAAACATGACTACTCTCAAAAGTTCTGAACAACTAAACAAACTAGACGAGTTTCCCCGCAGGTACATCCTCGTAAGGTAAAGCCTGATCCTCGGCGACAACTCCATAATAGGAATCACATAGCAACTCCTCCTCGATAAGTATACCTACAACGTTATCCTGTCAGGACGGGAGCAAGTACTGATTCTAACAAACTAAATATACGAAGCATGAAATGAATAGGAGTGTAATAAACAGGAATCAAGGTATATCACAATCTATCATGGCAAGGATACACATGTCATAGAGACAGATGTATATGTAATATTTAAAACTGTAGCAGGTACGTGATCGTCAATAGGTGTAAAATATACTGTGACACAAGTATATAAAATATACTTTCGTACAAGTAAACAAACGATAGATGTACATACGTACAGATACAGCTGGTGCGCCTACGACAAGGTATACATAAAATGTCAACCTTGCTCGGTACGTATGTACGGGAGAAGGGGCATGATCACGTACTCAACTATCAGTTTTTCCATAACCCAGATTCTAAACATGTGAGAGATACGATAACGATATGAAACATGGTGGATACTGAGAGCAGTATAAAGTATGTGAAACATGTAGAGATATGACTTGCAGTTTAGGTATCGGTATATAATATGGTTTATACACAATTCATTATATATAGTAAATAAAGTTCGTAGAGGTACTTGCCTCTAGCAAAGCAAGGTAGTGAAGGAAATGCTATAGATGTCTGGTGTCCCAGCACTATCACAAATATGAACTATCTCAGCTATCTAAATTATAAACAAAGATTTACACTACTGGTGCGACACGACGCATTTGGATACTTAGCTAAGTGAAATTAGCATAGGAATCCAACGTGAGGTGATATGACATCTAAACCAACCTCTAGGTCTTCTATTCTAAGGTAGGTCAACACTTTAAATACTAGTAATACCCAAAAATTACAAGTCATGACTTAAGAACAATTATTAATTAATAATTCCATCTGTGCACTTCACTCTAGCAATTATTAAAATAGTTACTTAACTCTAATAATTACAAACAAAGCCCTAAACTCAACCTTGTTAATTATAGAAATTTATAATAATTTTTTGGAATTTAAAAACCCTCATAGATATTTATTAAAAATCAGTAAACATAAGTACCCTGAAAATGAGTTTTATTTTCCTATTTTTATAAAATAACAAAATCACTAATTAAGTCCTGGAAAAATTATATTAAATTAGCTAAATTAATATAGTATTTAAATACAATTTTTCCCAGATTTTTAAAGCAATTAAGATATATATAAAAATTCAAATACAACAAGTTATAAATTCTGGAAAATAAATAAATAAATATTTAGTATTTTATCTATGTAAACAAAAATGAACCGGAGTCCAGATGCGGGATCCAAAGCCATAAATCAAGTCTGATATGACTCGTACAGGTCTTGAATGTATTTAGACTTATTTAAGTCCACAGAACCCATGCTAGGTCAGGACTTAAATGGCCGTACTTCACAGTTTACAAAAATACTGATTTTAAATAAGTAATAAAATAATATATTTTAATATAGTAAAATATACACATCATGAATATTGTTAAAATAATAACATGTATATATATATAGCATAACTACATTTGTATATAAATACACAAGTGTGTATAAATTCAAAAAGCATATATATATAACAATTATATATATATATATATATATTTTTATATATATATATATATATATATATATATATATATATATATATATATATATATATATATATAAATACAGTATATATAATATATATAATATATATATATATAAAATATACACATACATATATATATATATATATATATATATATATATATATATACATATATATAAAAAAAATACATATATACATATATAAATACATATATACATATATTTTTTTTTTTTCTTTATATACATATATATATATATATATATATATATATATATATATATACATATATATATATATATATATATATATATATATATATATATATATATATATATATATATATATATAATATATATATAAATATATATATATATATATATATATATATATATAATTAAAAACTCGGCCCAAAACCCATTGGGCCCAAACCCATACCCATTATAAACAGTAAACCCGTTAATTTAAAACTCATTACTGTGCATGTTAAACCCGTTAACATAAATTTAAACCCATTAACCCATTTATTTTAAACCCGTGTCCTGACAGTTAGGGACACGGGCACACGAATCCTGTGTCCGAGGCTAGCATGACACGAACGACACGTAAATGCCGTATCCACGTTCACCACTGGACTCCCCAACACTGGGCGAGTCCACATACGTGTACACGAGACACGACTCGACACCTAGGAGAAGTGACACGTACGTGTCCATCGTAGGGTTGCTGTCGGGGGCTCTCTACGGCGGAGAAGACGTCGGGGTCGTCGGGAAAAAATTGCACGGTGGTCGTCTCGTCGTGGCGAAGAGTTTGGTGGTGGTCGGAGGCGGTGGCGTAGTCTGTAGTGGTGGCGCTCCTAGATCTAGGTCTCCGGCAAACTCGTCAAAGAAGAACAGGCACTACTAAAATATGATCTATTAGCGACGTAATTTAGCGATGACATAAAATAACGTCGCTAAATATGGAGTATAGCGACTCCTTTCTATAGACATCGCAAAACGTCGCTGAATAGAGACGTCCAACGACAGAAGATAAATTACGTCGCTGAATAGCGACTTTCAGCGACATATTATTAAAATTTGTCGCCATATATTAAAATGTTTGCGACGTTTAGCGACGTCGACTCTTGACGTCGCTAACATTTTTACTTAGGGCACATTGTTTTCTTTTTTCCCTTCACTCAAAAATTTTAGAATTTTCCCTCGAGCTCTTCCCCCCCGGCAACCCCTCCCCCCCCCCTCCGGCGACTCCCTCCCCCCCGGCGACCCCTACCCCACCCACCCACCCCTCCCCCCCGTCGAGCTCCTCCTCCTCTTCCTCAGGTAAACCCTAACCTAACTCCTCTCTCTCCTCCTCCTCCTCCTCCTCCTCCTCCTCTCCCACGGACACATACGGACACACACACATACGGAGACACACACACACATATACGGACATACGAACACACACACACGGACACACACGGACACACACACACACGGGCCGAACCCAATCGAATAAACCCGTTAATGGGTTGGGTTAGGGTTAAAGATACTCGGGTTCGGGCTCGAATTTGGGTTAAAATATTTGAACCCGATCAACAATCGGGTTGGGCTCGGGTTCATGTGTCGGGTTCATGTCCAAGTCCGATGGCTTGTCCAGTTGACCGTTTTGCCATCTAAATAATTGTAAGCAGTAAAAACTGCTATAAAGCTTGCTAAGGGGACTTAGCATGTCCAAGTCCCTGTGTAGAGCCCTATCTATACATATCGGTTAACTGATATTAGATAGGGCTCGGGTTGTGGGGGATCAAAATAGATGGGCAATGATAGTGGTGAGGAAAAGGCTCAGGTTTGGCCCAGTAAATTAGTATAAGTATCAATGTTACTTGCTTAGCAACAATTGGCCTTGGCAGTATGGCTTGACCTTGCATAGCCAAGGCTGGCTTTGGAGCCTGTACACAGGTTTTGGGGCTGTAGAGTGATGCCCACTCGAGTACAGGCATCAAGGGGACTTAGTTTCACTGTAGGAGGCTCGGGAAGCTCCTGCAGAGAGCAGGTTTGGAAGAAAAGTGCTGGGACTACACTTGGCAGCAGTAGGTTGCCTGCACTTAAGCAAGGATTGGGAGGTTAGCCCAATACAGAGATGTAAATATAGAGTAGGTGTCATATATTAGTTAAATAGATAAATTATTAGTCTTCAGTTGTATAGTTATATGTATCAGTTTTAGTCCCCCTTACATCCAGTTCAGACCCATTGGAGTATGGTATCAGTTTAGGATAATTAGTTCAGTCTAATATTTCCATCTTTTTCAGTCTAATGTCTTTGAATTTCAGCCCCATTTGTTAATGGTCAGTCCTAAATGTTCAATTTGTTACATTATTGATTCAATCCCATTCCCTTTAAAGTTCTGTCCATTACTTGTTATATTAGTATCAGCCATATAAAGTATGAAAAGGTTTATAGTATCAGTCTTTTGATAGGATGTATCGGTCCTTTGATGAAGTGGATCAGCCCCTATGTGAGTGTTAGGAAGAACTGATATCAGTTGGTATCGGTTGATAGGTAAAGGGAGGGAATTTTAGAATCAAGTATCAGTCAACCTTTCCTATCTTGATATCAAATATCTGATATGAAGAGGATATGATATCAAGTCGAGTAGAAGAATTGGCTTGGGGCATAGGCTAATAGGTCATGTACACTCATGTGCACTGGTATGCACTGATGTGCAAGTGATGAAGGGGAGGAAAGGGTCAAGTGTAAGGCAGGCTAGGAGAACTACCCTGTAGGCAGTGAGCTCAGGTAGGCAGAGCCATGCCCCGCCCGAGTTGCACCCCTACACACGGTTACCATGTCTCTCTACTATAATATACACTAGGAAGTTCGGACACTACAAATATCGGTATTTTTTTCTATGTCTATGTCTAGTGAAGGATAATTGCCTAGAGTTAGTCAACTTCACCCAGTTTGACTAGTTTGTCCAAGATATTGACTTAGTCAACTCAACTTCACCCTGTTTGACTAGTTACTGTGCTGAACATGTGTGTCCATCTTTATAAAATTGTTTCCAAATGGATATGAATTACTACTTGCGAAATCGTTCATGGATGTACAATCGTCGTCCTGATGATATGTGTGGTGTGCGGGATGAATACATAACAGGAGTAGAGCAGTTCCTACAGTTTGCTAAGGCGTTCCCTCAGTACATGGACAGCACCAAAATTAAGTGTCCGTGTGTGAAATGTCATAACATAAAATATTATCCAGAAGTGGAAGTGACATATCATTTGTACTCTAGGGGTTTTATGCCTAATTACTATCAGTGGACCACACACGGAGAACTTGTATCTTTAGCATCAGAGCCGGAGCCTTATGTTGAGCCGTATATACATGCGGGACCTAATTTTGTTTTAGATAATCATGCATACGACGACGGGTACGTGAACATGGTTTTTGATGCTGCGGGGCCTAGTTTCGTTCATGATACAGCTGAGGAGGCACCGAATGTCGATGCTGCAAAGTTCATGGAGTTGCTGGAGAATGCAAGGACTCCATTGTATCCTGGTTGTGAGGATCATTCACCGTTGGAGGTGGTTACAAGACAGTTGAGCATTAAGTCAGATTTTAACATGTCACAAGAATGCTACAACCGAGTGTTGGAGTTGATTATAGAGATCTTGCCGGCGGGTGCTAAGTTACCTAAAGACTTCTATCGGTCTAAGAGGATGGTGAGATCGCTCTGGATGGGATACGAGAAAATTGATTCTTGTCGCAATGGGTGCATGCTGTACTACAAAGACGACAAGGACGCAGATATGTGCAGATTTTGTGGTGCTGATCGCTATAAGATAACTAGTACAGGAAGGTCTACCGGTGCAAAAAGACCGATCGATTCAATGCACTACTTGCCTTTAACGTCGCAGTTTCGAAGAGTATTTATGGTGAAAGAGACGGTCGAAAATATGAGTTGGCACATGCGAGAACAGATTGTAGGAGTGCTGGATCATCCATCCGATGGAGAAGCGTGGAAGCACTTTGATCGAGTGTATCCTGATTTTACTTCAGATCCGCATAATGTCAGGTTGGGGCTATCTTCTGACGGTTTTACTCCTTTTGGTCTTTCGGGATCCCAGTATTCGTGCTAGCCTGTGATTGTCACTCCGTATAACCTACCACCTTGGATGTGCATGAAGACTCATTACATGTTTCTAACCGTTATAATTCCTGTTCCGAACAATCCTAAGAGGAACATTGATGTGTACTTACAGCCTTTGATAGATGAGTTGAATCAGCTATGGGAAGTAGGCGCTAACACGTACGATGTTTCCAGAAAGCAGGATTTTCAGATGAAGGCAACCCTTATGTGGACCATCAACGACTTTCCGGCCTATGGAATGTTATCTGGATGGAGCACTCATAGCCGTCTCTCATGTCCATATTACATGGACCGTACTAAGACTTTCTGCTTGAAACACGGAGAAAAACTGTACTTTTTTGATAGTCATCGACAATTTCTGCCAAAAGATCATCCGTTCAGAAGGAACAGGAATGTATTCTGTGCCGGCATTATAGAGAAGGGCGATCCACTGCTAAGGTGGTACGGAGCCACGATATGGGAGGAGATTAGAGATTTTTCAAGTGCTATCGAAGATCCTACAACTGGGTACAAGTGCGATAGATTTGGTAGAGATCATAACTGGACAAAGAGGAGCATATTCTGGGATTTGCCATATTGGAGTACCAATCTGATCAGACATAATCTTGATGTCATGCATATTGAGAAGAATGTGTTTGATAACATAATTAATACTGTGATAGACGTAAAGGGAAAAACGAAAGACAATCCCAAGGCCAGGTTGGACTTAGAAGAAATATGCAAACGTCCTGAGTTGCATTTGATAGAGGAGAATGGAAACAGTTCCTGCCGAAGTCAACTTTCTCACTGGACAATGAGGATAAAGTGAGACTTTGTCGGTGGATCCAGGGCCTAAAATTTCTAGACGGATATGTGTCAAATTTGAGAAGATGTGTCGATCCGAAGGAAACAAATTGACGGGTATGAAGAGCCACGATTGTCACGTATTCATGGAGAGATTAATTCCGATTGCATTTTGGGAATTCTTACCGCAGGCAGTTTGGGATCCATTGACGGAGCTTAGCATATTCTTATCGATGAATGTACCCGTTCGAGCGACATTTGAATTACCTAAAAAGAAAGGTAAAAAAATAAGGCACGGGTCGAGGGTTCTATTTGTGAAGCCTATATTCTCGAGGAGATTACAAACTTTTGTTCGATGTATTTCAAGCCTCATGTTGCAACTAATAGAACGAGAGCTTCCAGAAATGACGACGGAGATCATAAATGTAATGATACAATACTGAAGGTATTCAATGCTCCAGGAAAGCTATCGGGTAAAATGAAGAAGATATATCTGAACGATAATGAGCTAAGGGTTGCTCAGGTGTATGTATTACTCAACTGCGATGATGATGAAGTAGAAAAGATGGAGGGATAAGTAATTAATACATCTACATTATTTTAATAGTGTTGATTATTATACTATTACATTAATTGAACGATGTTGTTTTCAGCATATTTAATGATGATGTGAGGTCAGGTAGGCCACACATAACAGAAAAAGAACTAGAACAAGAAATGAGGCATTATTTTACATCATGGTTGAGTGCATATGTAAGACTTGAGAACTCTGTAATTACCTTTCTGTATATGTACTTGAGAATGAGCTTAATTTATTTTTTCGTGGTATTTAGGTCGATCGTCCATACGCAAGAATTGAGAATGAGTCTATTAGAACGCTAGCCAAGGGACCAATTTATGCTGCAAAAATATGGCCAAGCTATTGTGTTAATGGGTTTAGGTTCAAGTCAACAACTTGTCCGATCAGAGACAACTTTGTGGATCTCTATTCCACCAAAAATAGCTGTTTGTCTATCAGATCTTCGAACTACAAAGATGTTGATGCGGGCAACGATTTCTATGGCATCCTACGGACGATTGTAGAGCTGACATATAGTTATGGAATAGAGCCTGCGAAGATTGTGTTATTCAGGTGTGATTGGTTCGATCCGATTGAAGGTCAAGGTTGGAAAGTAGACAAGCACGGTCTTGTGGATATAAACTATCGGCGTCGATATCAAGCCTATGAACCATTTGTCCTATCAAGTCAGGCTCAGCTCGTGTACTTCACAAGTTATCCTAAACGGGGAACAACAAGGTCGGACTGGTGGGCAGTATGCAAGACCAAAGCTAGAAATACCTTTGAGGTTGACGATATAGCTTATCAAGAGGATGAACTATCTCTTGTAACAAATATTATAGAAGTGGACACGACGAAAGTTCCTCATTACGCATCTAATTGTGTAGAAGAAGTAGAATTATCTAAAGAGAAAGATGCAGATGAAAGTGAAGATGTAGCGGAGGAAGAAGAATAAGAAGAAGAAGATGAGCTAAACGAACTAGATAAATTTTCAGAAGAGGATTAAATCTGTACGTTTGTTTTATCATCATATTTGTCACTTTAGTGACACTTTTATCATATAAATCTGTGACACTTTAGTGACACTTTTATCTGTGACTATGATATTTTTCATAAATTTGTGATGTCTATCATATAAATATGTACATTTGTTTTATTGTCATATGTTATTATCAGGTATGACTAGACCAGGAGGACGACGAGGAGGATATTATATTAGGCAGTCCCGTCTGCCTCGGGCTGGGGATACAGATTCCGTACCCTCATCCTCATCTCCGAGTACGCCAGTGTACCGTTCTGTTCCCGGTCCATTACTGGGACAGGGCAGTTCCAGCAGGTTGGCGACTCCTCCCTCGTCGTCCAGCATTCCTGAACCCGCGTCCAGCATTCCTCCCGTGTCCAGCATTCCTCCTGCCGACGGCTCCATGGGGAGAGCCAACGCTGAGCATATGGAGGACGGCGATCAGACTGATCCTGCCCAAGTAGAAGGTGAGAGTGACCCTCCATGCGCTTCCCCGGACAAGACGTATATGGAGATTTGGACGGACGGGCCTACAAAGTAAGTTAATTAGTTAATATATTCTTCTCAAATCATTATATGTACATATGTATTCACGAAATTTATTATTGTATAGATATCGGCCTCCTGCAGTACAGAGACAGCTGGGGTTATTTCTAAGGCAGAACTATGGTGGGCCTTGGATTAACTACTCAGATGCTCCCGCGGATAGGAAGGCCTTTTGGTTGGCCCACTTCAAGGTAAAAAATTTCTTTATTTTTAAATTTTAATAATCATTTGTGTATATTATACAACTTTTCTATTTTACTTCTTGTAGAGGACCTATTTCTATCCACCACACCGGGCGGCGAAGATCGAGGCCTAATTTTCTGTCGTCGTAGGCAAGCTCATCCGTGATGCCATCCACGACCAGAAGTCTCGTGATCGCTCTGGAAAGCCAATCCATGGTTGGATCACGCCAGAGCAGTGGACTGCGATGAAGGCTAGATTCGGCGAGGCCAGGTACCAGGAGCAGTCTGACAAGGTCAAGGTGGCACGGTCGAGCGCCAGTAAGTGGTGTGGTGGCTCCATTTCGATGAAGGAGCATTTTCGTCGTCTGGTACGTTTCCTATGACGGACATCATTTTATATATAGTTGGATAGAATGTTTAATACTAATAATAGATAATATATTTTAACAGGTAAAAAAGGGTGAGGACCCCAACTTGGTAACCGTCTTCCTGGTTACCCATCGGAGGGCTGGGGAGTTCATTGACGAGAGGGCGACGCAGGCATATGTACGTTCTATTCTTTATATTAATTTACTATAATTTAGAAAATAGGAAAATAGATATCAATATAAACTTTAGCAAACACTTAGACGTTAGCAAACATTATTCTAGGCCGAGTTTCTTCGACGACAAGAGGAGGCGGCTGCTGCTGCTAGTGCACCAGCAGAGGGAGGGGCTGGTACTTCCTTCCAGCCGCCTACAGCTCCATCGTCGGACGACCTCTGGATGACCGCCATTGGTGGTCTTCAGAAGGGTACGTACTACGGTACGGGATCCTACGGTGCCTATTTGGCTTCAGAGTCATCCCGGGCCCCCTCTGTCAGTATGCAGTCTCCAGTTTCGTATGCGTCATCACGAGCTCAGGATATTGGTCGTCAGATCGACGAGCTGCGTCGCGAGTTGCAGCAGCAGATTTCTGATCAATATACCGTAGAGCGATGATCTGATAATCCGATGTTCATCGGACGATTTGATACGGTCGAGCGCAGTATACAGGAGCTGATGAGTCTGCAGCAGGCTACAGTTGCTAGCTTGCACACGCTCACCGAGTCTATGCAGCACACAGAGCGTAGACAGGTCGAGCTGGAGGGATCGCAGAGGTCCATGTTTGCCTCACTCACTCAGGTACATACTTCGATTGAGGAGAGTACTCGGAGGATGGTGAGTACCCTTGCTGCGCATGCTGAGCGACTGCGAGAGCTGGAGCAGATACGTCCTTCCGATCCATCGACGGTGCCGACTCCAGACATTATACTGCCTCCTACTGCCCCTACGGTGCAGCTCACACAGGAGCAGTATGAGTACATGCTATCTCAGATGCGCAGTAGGGGTCCTCAATAATTTTATTGATTTTTTATGAGTTGTATGTATTGGCCCTATGGGCAAATTGTTTATTGGTACACTTTTGTTTTTACACTTGGTGGGAGACTTTTTATTATCTCTCATTTTTATTTGACTCTATTGGATGATTGTGAGGATGTGTGTCTGTGATGTGTAGTATGCAGGATTTGAATATATTTATGTTTATGATGTGGGATGTGTGCTATGATGATATTTGTTATGAGTTGTATGTATTGGCCCTATGATGTGTCTGTGATGATGTTCGTGATGATATAAGTGCAGTGTAAAGTGTAAAGTGCAATGTGCAGGATTTGAATATAAAGTATAGTGTGCAGTTTGCAGGATTTGAATATAAAGTGCAGTGTACAGGATTAGTGTTTAAACTGTATATAAATTGCAAGATTTTTGTTTAAACTGTATATAAAGTACAGTGTGCAGGATTTGAAAACTGTATTTTTTTAAATTTTCTAGCATGTTAGCGACGGATTGAGACGTTTGGCGACGGATTTGCGACGCGAAAGTACGTCGCAAATATGTATCTGGACGTCGCTAACTGCGACGGGCCGTCGCTAAACGTCGCCCTACATGCTGACATGGCAAACCTTGCCATGTCACCACAAGCGACGAATAGACGTCGCTATATATGTCGCTAAATTGGCGACGTAATATAAATGTCGCTGGATGTCGCTAAGTTTGCGACGTGTTAGCGTCGTAGACTATTCGTCGCAACAGCGACGATTGGCGACGAACTTTCAATCTGCGACTAGCTTTTCGGCGACCTGGTTATTCCGTCGCTAATTACGTCGCTAAATTAATTTAGCGACGTATTTTTACTTATTAGCCACGTTTTTGGACGTCGCTAATATGACTCATTCTAGTAGTGAGGGTAGTGTGGAGGCTGGGGTGGTCGGGGAGTAGAATAGGGTTAGGGGTTCGGTCGGGGAGTCTATTTATAGGGCTGGGGAGAGTTTAGTTTAGGGTTTCGGTCAGTAGTTTAGGAATTAGGGTTAGGATTTAGGCCGAGGTCGGCGGATTAGTCGGGACGAAGGCGGTGATCCGGTGGTCGGTTTGCAGAACCCCCCCCCCCCCCCCCCCCCCCATACTGGATATTAAAAAAAACCCCACCGCCTTAGTTAAGTGCAAAATCTAATTTGCACAATACCCTCCCCCCCCCCCCCCGCTCTTCTCTGTGCAAATAAAATTTGCACAGACAAATCAAATATTGCAAACTGTATTTAAAACATTTAAACTAATTATAAAATGCTATTAAAATAATTTAAATAATTACAAATTAATATTTTGGCTTTAAAAATCATTTAAAAATTATTTAAAAATTCTAAAAAATTTGTAATAATTATAATAATTCATTTTAAGGATAAAAATGCTATTTAAAATAAATAAAAAATATTTTAAAAATCTAGGGGCTTATAAATCTTCGATGTGTATTTACAGCCATTGATTGATGAGTTGAATCATCTGTGGAAAGTAGGTTCCAACACGTACGATGTATCTAGAAAACAAAATTTCCTCACCGTTATTATCTCAGGTCCGAACAATCCGAAAAGGAACATCGATGTGTATTTACAGCCATTGATTGATGAGTTGAATCATCTGTGGAAAGTAGGTTCCAACACGTACGATGTATCTAGAAAACAAAATTTCCAGATGCGGACAGCACTTATGTGGACCATCGACGATTTTTCGGCCTATGGAATGTTATCTGGATGGAGCACGCATGGTCGTCTTTCATGTCCGTATTGCATGGACAGCACTAAGGCTTTCCGTTTGAAACACGGAGGTAAACCGTACTTCTTCGATTATCATCGACAATTCCTGCCGAAGGATCATCCGTACCGGAGGAACATGAATGCTTTTCGTGCTGGCGTTGTGGAGAAGGCTAATCCCCCGCCAAGGTGGCCCAAATACACGATATGGAAAGAGGTAAAAGATTTACCAAGAGCTATTGAGCAGTCTGCTACGGGCTATAAGTGTGACGGATTTGGTCGCACTCATAACTGGACGAAGAGAAGTATATTCTGGGATCTTACATATTGGAGCACCAATCCGATTAGACATAACCTTAATGTCATGCATATCGAGAAGAATGTGTTTGAAAACATAATTAATACTGTAATGGACGTAAAGGGGAAGACGAAAGACAATCTAAAGGCTAGATTGGACTTGGAAGAAATATGTAGACGTCCTGCATTGCATTTGATAGAGGACGGGAATGGGAAGTTGAAGCAGCCTAAGGCAATTTTCTCACTGGAGAAGGAGGATAAAGTGAGGCTTTGTAGGTGGATTCAAGGTCTGAAATTTTCAGATGGGTATGTTTCGAACTTGAGATGATGCGTCGACCTCAAGGAGAACAAACTGACAGGTATGAAGAGCCATGATTGTCACGTATTCATGGAGCGGTTAATTCCGATTGTATTTCAGAAATTCTTACCGCATGCAGTTTGGGATCCATTGACGGAGCTTAGCATATTCTTCAGGGACCTTTGTTCTAAGAAATTGCTCGTTGATCGTCTAGAAAAGCAAGAGAAGGACATTGCGGTAACACTGTGCAAGCTAGATAGGGTGTTCCCTCCTGGATTCTTCGACTCTATGGAGCATTTGTCGATTCATCTTTCCTACGAGGCACGTGTTGGTGGACCCATCGAATATCGATGGATGTACCCGTTCGAACGAAATTTGAATCACCTAAAAATAAAGGTGAAAAATAAGGCTCCGGTCGAGGGTTCTATTTGTGAGGCCTATATTCTCGAGAAGATTACAAATTTCTGCTCCTCCTATTTCAAACCTCATGTTGCTACGAATAGAACGAGGGCTCCGAGAAACGACGACGGATATCAAGAATTTAATGATGGAATACTGAAAGTATTCAATACGTCCGGAAAGCCTTCGGGGAAAATGAAGAAGAGATATTTGAATGACGAAGAGCTAAGGGCTGCTCAGTTGTATGTATTACTCAATTACGACGAGGATGAAGTGGAGAAGCTAGAGGGGTAAGTAAGGAATGATGAGTTTACATCAACTCAATGTAATAGTATAAGCTAATATTATTGTACTAATCGGCGGTTGCTTCATTTTTTTCCAGCACATATAATGATGAGTTGAGGCTGGTTAGACCCTACCTAACAGACGAAGCATTAGAACAAGAAATGAGACGTCATTTTCCTTCTTGGTTGAACGAATATGTAAGTAGTTCGGTAATTACTGGCCTCTTCTAATGCAACTGCGCAATAAATAACTTATTATCTCTTCTCTGATATTCTGGTCGATCGTCTAATTTCACCCGAGATTGAATTAATTAGAACTCTTGCCAAGGGACCAATTACTTTTGTTAAAATATGGCCAAGTTACTGTATCAATGGCTTTCGGTTCAAGTCGACAAATGCTCCAATCAGAGACAGCTTCCTGGATCTTGATTCCACGAAAAATAGTTGTTTGTGTATCAAGTCTTCGAACTACAAAGACGTCGATCCAGAAAATGATTTCTTTGGCATCTTGCGAGAGATTGTGGAGTTGTCATATAATAATGGCAGAGAACCTGCAAAGATCGTGTTGTTCAAGTGTGAATGGTTCGATCCGATTGAAAATCAAGATTGGAAAATTGACGAGCATGGACTTATGGATATAAACTATAAGCGTAGATATCAAGGCTACGAACCGTTTGTCCTAGCAACTCAGGCTCAGCTTCTGTACTTCACAGCTTATCCGAGACGGAGAGCAACGAAGTCTGACTGGTGGGCAGTATGCAAGACTAAAGCTAGAGATACTTTTGATGTTGACGAAAAAGCTTACCAGGAGGACAAGCTACCTCTTGTAACCAATATTGTCGATGTGGACTACACGGAAGTTATGCATTACACGACACATAATGTAGAAGATGTAAAATTATTCGAAGAGGAAGACGAAGCCGACGAAGGCGAAGATGAAAGTGAAGATGAGGAGGAAGAGGAAGATGAGGTCGAGGAAGACGAACAAGATGATTATTCTGAAGATGATTGAGAGAGAGATACTTATCTGAACTTAGATGTTTCTTCTAGAATATATTATCCGGACTTAGATGTTTATTGTAGAATGTATCATCATATGTTGTCTTGGTTATTATCTTATCTTTGTTGTACTTTCATATTTTTAGTCTCTATTATTTGTTGTAGTATCATATGCTGTTATCAGGTATGGCAGGTTGTCGTGGATCGTTCCGAAAAGGGGGACGACGAGGTCATGATCCTCCGGTACTTCCAGCAGGTACTGCTAGAGGATGGGGTTTTCCTTCGGTACCTCCTACTGGTACCGGCTCTGGATCCTCGTCGCCGATTACGTCGATATATCGGACAGTAGCTGGGCCTGCTGGGACGACGTCACGTAGCATATCTCCTGGGATGAGTAGTTCCAGGCCTAATGAGAGTGCTCGTCCGTCTAGCGTTCCTGCTGCTGATACGACGATGGATACGGATAAGCAGATGGCGGAGGCTGCACCGACGACCGAGGCGGCTGCGCCGACGGCCGACCAGTATCATGCAGATGATGCGTGCGCACCTCCGGAGGAGAGGAGGACAGAGATCTGGGCCGACGGTACAAAGTAGGTATTTTGGTTTATAATTTTTTTTCTGTTTTTATCATAAATTAACTTTTTTCATGAATATAATATGTCTGTATAGATATCGTCCCCCAGAGGTACAGAGACGCCTTGGCCACATGCTAAGGCATAATTATGGTGGTCCTTGGATTAACTACTCTGATGCTCCATACGAAAGGAAGAACTACTGGTTTACGCGCTTCAAGGTTAAAATAGATTTGCTTTTAATATGAATCATATAATTAATTCATATTATATATAACTGATAAATATTTGGTTTGCGCTCTTTTAGGATATGTTTTTCTATCCACCGTACCGGGCCGAGCTTATCGAGGGGATGTTTCCTGCCGTCGCTGCCAAGCTGATCCGCGACGCTATTAATGATCAGAAGGATCGTGATCGTGCTGGAAAGCCGATCCAAGGTTGGATCACCCCTGATCATTGGAATGCGATGAAGGCTCGATTCGACGAGCCAAGGTACAAGGAGAAGTCGGAGAAGGCCAAGGCGGCTAGGCAACATGCCTCGAAGTGGTACGGTGGGTCGATTCCGATAACGGAACATTTTTATCGTCTGGTATGTCTTTCTCTTTTAGAAATATTATTTTAATACAAATTCGATAAATTATTACTAAGATAATATATTTAATAACAGGTAAGGAAGGTCGGTAACGCCGACATGGTGACCGTCTTCCTGGCCATCCATCGGAAGGGCGAAGGCCTTATTGACGAGAGGGCCGAGCAGACCTATGTAAGTATTACAATACGTTATCTTAATTTAATACTTCGTGTCTATTTTAATATAACTTAGTAAATATGATGCAAATAAATATTCATGTAGTTAGTAATAATAAGTACATCAATTAGAAATTAGAAATTATAGAGTACTATCCATACTTTCTTGGCCGAGTATCAGAGGCTGCGGGAACGGGCGGCTGCTAGTGCACCTAATGCAGGAGAGGCCGGTACTTCCTCGCAGCCCACTCAAGCTCCGTCGGCGGACGAGCTGTGGATGACTGCCGCTGGTGGACTCCATAGGGGTACGTACTACGGTACGGGATCCTACGGCACCCTAGTTGCGACCCAGTCCTCTAGGGCATCTCCTGCTAGTGTGCATGGTCCACAGCCATCCCATGAGTCTGCCCGAGTCCACCAGATGATGGAGTTTCTCCGTGACGACCTGCTACGACGGATCGAGGAGCAGTCTCAGCACCCTACGGACGATCCTGTACTGCTAGCACGATTGGATGCGCTCGATCGCGGTATTATGGAGCTCATGGAGACGACTGAGAGGACAGAGTGCAGCGTTGGAGGGTTAGAGCGCACGGTGACGGAGCTGCAGACAGCACAGGTGACCATGACCGATAGGCTGAGATTAGTGACGAATTCGATGGTCCAGAGCAGTGATAGACTGTTATCTACCATGGATTCATACAACCAGCGACTTACAGCGTTGGAGCGTGCTGGTCCTCCGATTGCGCCTTCATCGTCGTCGACTCCGTCGACTCCACCGCCTTCTTCATCGACACCGACTCCACCGACGTCACTGCCTGCTCCATCGGTATCGATTTCACTTGAGGAGTATGAGTTGTTCTTATCCCTTCGTCGCGGCGATGCCCCTCCTGCATCAGATCCCTAGTAGTCCTAGTTAGGACTGTTTGTTTGTGTTTGTTTGATCCTTTGTTTGTGACTTGGATATTTGTTGGTTGTGTAGACTTGGATGTTTGGATCCTATTTGTTGGATCCTATTCTATTTGTTGGTTGTGTGTAGACTTTGGTTATTTGGTTGTAGACTTTTTATTTGGTGTAGACTTGGTTGTTTGGATACTTGTTGGTTGTGCCTATTCTATTTGTTGGATCCTATTCTATTTGTTGGATCCCATTCTATTTGTTGCCTGCTACATTGTGTTATACTGTTGTTTATGTTATTATTCGTTTCAATTGGATGTTAATGTGCTTCTGTGGTTTACGTTTACCGGTGTTGAGTGTTCCACCGAAGGGGTCGACGAACCCAGGGAGAAAAGGATATCTGTTATACTGTGTCTTTATGGTTATCTTTTTAAACTGCAGGGAGAAAAGGACATTCTGTATTTTATTTTTTTATTTATTTTTTGCAAATTTACCGACGTTTACCGACGTTTACCGACGTCCACCGACGTACGTTTGCGTCGGTAAACGTCGGTAAATCTGTAAAAAAATTTAGGGTACCGACGTTTACCGACGTCCTTATACGTCGGAGACCGTCGGTAAAAGTCGGTGAACGTCGGTAATAATCCCAGGAATTACCGACATTTAGTGACATAATAGTTGTCGCCAATCCACCGACGTAACGACGGTAAACGTCAGCAAATTCCCAGTATTTTACCGACGTTTTGCGACATTTTCAACGACGTTAATTTACCGACTAAATGACGGTAAACGTCAATAAGTTCCCAAGATTTTACCGACGTGTAGCGACTTTCAACACGTCGCTAATCCACCGACAAAACGACGGTAGACGTCGGTAATATCCCAGGATATACCGACGTAATCATACGTCGGTGAACGTCGGTATTTGCGACGTTCGACGATGTTTTAAAGATCAGCGACTTACGTTTCCGCGACAAGTCCAAAACGTCGGTAATTGCGTCGGTAAATATTTTTAGCGACGTAATTTGTCGTTTTAGCGACGTCTTTAGGCGTCGCTAAAATGACTTATTCTGGTAGTGCCTCTTCAGCTCCTCAAATGATGTCTGGCAGTCCTCTGACCAGATGTACTCTGCGTCCTTTCGCGTCAGCTTCGTCATGGGTTCAGCTATCCTAGCAAAGTCCTAGACGAACTTTCTATAATAGCCTGCTAAACCAGAAAACTCCTGATCTCTGAAACTGACGTCGGAGCCTTCCGTGTCTCAACGGCAGCAATCTTCCTGGGATCTACTGAGATCCCCTCTCCAGTGACCACATGACCGAGAAACTCTACTCGGTCTAAAAAGAACTCGTACTTCAACAATTTGGCATACAACCTCTCCTTCCTCAGAATCCCCAAAACTGTCCGCAAGTGCCCTGCGTGCTCCTCCGGCATCTTCGAGTATATCAGGATGTCGTCGATAAACACTACGACGAACTTATCCAGATACTGGTGAAATGTCTTATTCATCAAGTTCATAACGACAGCTGGCACATTTGTAAGACCAAATGGCATCACCAAAAACTCGTACTGCCTATACTTCGTGTTGAACGCCGTCTTCTGGATGTCTTCAGCCCTGACTTTCACCTGGTGGTAACCGGATCTCAAATCTATCCTGGAAAATACCTTCATCCCACTCAATTGGTCGAACAAATCATCTATCCTGGGCAGAGGATATTTGTTCTTAATGGTGATGGTATTCAACGTCCGGTAGTCAATGCACAACAGGACTGTACCATCCTTCTTGGGCACAAAGAGCACGGCCGCTCCCCATGGAGAAGCACTAGATCGAATGAAATCCTTTTTCAATAGGTCATCAATCTGCTCCTTCATCTCTACGGCCTTCTTGGGGTTCACTCAATAGCAAGCCTGGGATACTGGTGATGAACCCGGCACTAAATCTATAGTGAACTCCATATCTCTGTCAGGCGAAAGTCCTGGAAGATCCTCTGAAAATACATCCATAAACTCCCTAATGATAGGGTGTGGCGGTGCTAACTCCCCAACTGTCGCACAACAGTTTGGCTCTAGGCTGATCTCCGGCCCTGTCCTCCTGACACTGAATGGTGCCGTACCTGGGGGACTGAACAGAATACTACCCTCATGACAGTCTATAGCTGCGTGAGCATAGCAAAGTCAATCCATCCCCAATAAGATATCATATCCGGGGAGTGGCATCACATAGAATCGTCTCCCAAACTCTCTCCCAGCTATAGTAATAGAGTATCTATAGATAGCTCTAATGGGGTACTGGCCCGCCTCCTGTCATTACTCTACCCATCTCCTCTGGGTCTGCAACCAGACTAGGAGCGAAACGACTCAAACGACTAAACTCTGCTGCATATTCGTCAACAGAATGGTTCCCCTGCTGGATGTTCTGGAATTGTAGCCCCATGGCTACTCTAGCGATGGTCGAGAAAAATTTCTTCTTGAACTGGATCTTGAACTGATACCATGTGGCCCTCCCTCTCATGAATAGTGGATCATTCCTGAACCAAACTTCTGCCAAGTCTGTCAACAGAAATCCTGCTGCCTCGACCTGAAGGTCACCCGGCAACCTAGCTCCGAGGAGCTTCCTCTCTACCGAGTCTAGCCAGTCATCTGCTACTATGATACCCTCAGTCCCCATGAACTCCCTGGGGTTCAAGCCCATGAAGTCCTTGATATTTCCAACTCTCTGTCGTGGCTCTACCGGTGGTAGGACCATGGTACGCTCCTCAGAACGCTCCATGCTCTGGCGGAGTAAGGTGGTCTGCTCCTGATGGGTCGTTAGGAATCCCTGGATCAGAGTGAGCAGTTGGTTCCCGTCGAGAGTGACGGAAGCCTGGGTAGGTATACTAATAGGTGGTGGTGGGAGTATCGGGTCCTACTGGGACTGTGATGTGGAAGGTGGTGGAGGCATCTGGGTTGGTGGATTTATGGAGTGGGGTAGTATGGTAGGTGGAGGTGAAGGTGGAGGTGCATCAGTTAACTGGTCAACCGGGTGGATAGGAAGCATGTCATTCTCAGGGGTAGCATAATGGGACGAGCGGTTGAGCACCATCTAATAAATAAAAGGACTTATAAGGACTCTTTTAAGTAAACAATCATAAAGAACAAGAAAATCTAATTTGTAATAACGAGCATATGAGGTGATGAGTTCCTATGTTGCAATCCTAGTAATCCTCTAGGTGTTCTTAATGTCATTCCTAGTATTATCTAGTTACCTTAAGTTACTAATTACAGGCATGTAGTGCCCCGTCCCTACATTGTGGCCCGTTTTCGTCCACGGGGTACGCGAGAAAGGAACACTGTCGCTATCGATTCGGTCGGGCCCGATAGGTCAGAATCGGCCGAGTCGATCGAATGGAAACGGTTGAATTAAGATCCATTCAACATTATGGAATAGATTCTTCGGAATCAAGTCCCATATTCAGCGGGTTGCACCTCGAGGATTGGCTCTGCGGCTGAGTCGGAAGAGACCTTCCGTTGCTCTGGTTTTTATACCGCACTTGATTTGGCTTTGGCTTTGGTTTTCGTGAATGCATTTTTCGTGAATGTTTTTGATGGGTTTTCGTGACGCATTTTTGAGCTTCGCATTCATATCGAATATCCTTGAATTATACAGTGTTCTAATCAGTTGCTTATGCGATTGCAGGTGATCGCGTAGGCGACGTCAGCGCAGCCAACTGGTCGTTCGCTTGAAGCAAGCCTAAGGTGAGTGACTGACCTCCTTCGTCTCGTCCCTCTACTTTAAAAACTCAATATGTGAAGTAAAATGAATGCTTGTCATAATTGTGTAGAATCAAAAAAATTATGGCCCGATTCTTCATAAAATACTTGCTATCGAACTGCCTGTATTGAAAATAGAAAATGTGCCTTCTTATGCAAATCCACTTAGCCTACGCAAAATAATGAATAAATCGATTAACGTTTATCGCAACGATATGGCTAAGTAAGCAAATTAACTAAGTTCAAAAAAAAATGGTCATTGGACAACTTGTCGACAAGGTGTAGTTTTCTCGAACGGTTGTCTAGGCCAAGGGACCAATTCGGCCCGGGAGGAACGAGAATAGCAAGCGCTAGCCCTTCATCGGTGTGGGTTATTCGGAAACTTTCGTACAGGGCTCGCTACCTGCCGTGAAAGGGTCGTCGTCTAACCCGGTTATAGTCCGCGATGGCTTGACATTGCCAGTGGCCTTCACACCCTTTTCACAGCTTAACAAATGCATGTGACACGGAATTAAAATGATAGTTGCTTACTGTTATACAATTTTATATGCTTTCCTCGAATCATGTTAACATGCAATTGATCAGGATGGTTAGAAAGATTACGTAAAATGTCAGCCCCTGTTTTTCAGTTTTAGTTAAATTAGTGCTAATTAATTTTTAATGTTATTTATAGCCTTAAAATAATTATTAGGATTTTTAGGAATTTTTCTAGAATTTTTAAATGATCTTTTAATGAGTTTTATATATTAAAAATATTACTTTACAATTTATTTAAATGTTTTAATATCATTTTGTAACTGGACATGTATCCAGTTTTATATTTCAGTTTACTTGTACTTGGATATTTTACTATATACGATGACTTTTGTGTTTGGAGCATTTATGATTCTTCTTCACTTATAGAACTGTTAGCACATTTAGTCTTATCATGTTGTCTTTAGAACAGCTTACTACGTTTTATCTCAACGTAGGCTGGGCATGACTCGGCCTGGCCCAACAATTTGGGTAGCGGGTCGTGACATGTTTTTAGTGGTGGCCCATGCAGGTCCTGACTAAACTGTTTGGTTACGTTATTGTACCAAGCATGCCTGCAATAGACAACATTAGGAAAGACGCTTAGAACACTTAGAGGAATGCTAGGATTGCAACATAGGAAATACATCACATGTTTGCTATTATAATTAGATTTTCTTGCATATGATTTCTTACTTTAAACAAGTCCTTATAAGTCTTTTTATGTAATTTAGATGGTGCTTACTCGTTCATCCCAGTATGTTACCCCCGAGAATGGGGCCCTTCATATCCAGTCAGCTAACCAGTTGACTGATACACCTCCACCTACCACATTCCCCCACTCCAAAGATCCACAGACCCAGATACCACCTTCCACATCCCAGTCCCAGCAGGCCCCGATACTTCCACCACCCCCTATCACTATACCCACCCAGGCTTCCGTCAAACTCGACGGGAACCAGCTGCTCACACTAATTCAGGGGTTCCTAACAACCCATCAGGAGCAGACTACCCTACTCCGCCAGAGCATGGAGCGTTCTGAGGGACGTCCCGTGGTCCCACCATATGTAGAGCCGTGGCAGAGAGCGGGGACGATCAAGGACTTCATGGGTCTGAATCCCAAGGAGTTCTCAGGGACTGATGGCATAGTAGTAGCAGATGACTGGCTAGATTCTGTAGAGAGGAAGCTTCTGGGAGTTAGGATGCCGGATGACCTTCAGGTCGAGGCAGCAGGATTTCTGCTGATAGACTTAGCAGGAGTCTGGTTCAGGAATGAGCCGTTGTTCGCGAGAGGTAGAGCCACCTGGGACCAGTTCAAGACCCAGTTCAAGAAGAAATTCTTCTCGACCACTGCTAGAGTAGCCATGGGGCTACGATTCCAGAACATCCAGCAGGGGAACCGTTCTGTTGATGACAATGCGAGAGAGTTTAGTCGCCTGAGCCGTTTTGCTCCTAGTCTGGTTGCTGATCCAGAGGAGATGACCCGTAGGTTTTGCCATGGTCTAGTTCCAGACATTGGCATTCTTATAGCGACGAACGGTACGACTGACTACTACCAGAGCCTAGAGTTGGCTCGGAGCATTGAGGAGCATCTTCTGTCTAGCAAAAGGTCGGCTCCTGTACATCATGAGGGACCGTCCAAGCGTCAGGCTTTCCAGCAGAGAGCGCCGACGCCACCCTAGCAGACTTACCGTCCCCCTACACCACACCATCAGACCCCGCCAGTCCGAGCCCTGGGACCCCGACAGCAGCAACAGCAGAAGGGAGCTATATGTTTTTTCTGCGGAAGACCAGGTCTTGACTTCGCAGTCTGCAGGAAGAGGTTGGGTCAGTGTTTGGCTTGTGGGTCTGCCACCCATCAGCTTCGGAACTGCCCAGCGGCGAAGCCTAGAGGACCACTCCCGACTCAGCAGCAGAGGTTTGGACAGCATCTGCAGCAGCAGAAGGGACCTCAGGGGAAGGTTTATAGTCTAGCCATTGAGCCGGAGCCGGAGCAGGTTTCGGAGCCGGATTACTTAGCTGACGTCATTACAGGTCATGTTTATTTATATACTTTTCTAGCTGTATGTTTGTTTGATTCTGGTGCATCTCATAGCTTCATATCATTAGAGTTTATGCATAAACATCATCTAGTAGCTACACCTACTGCGGAGATTAGTATAGTGATGACGGAAGGAGGACCAGTGCCTATTAGATCTATCTATAGATGTTCTATTTTTATAGCCGGGAGAGAGTTCAGGGGGCGATTCTTTGTGATGCCACTCCCCGGTTATGATATCATATTGGGGATGGACTGGCTTAGCTATGCCCATGCATCTATAGATTGCCATGAGGGTAGTATTTTGTTCAGTCCCCCAGGCACAGCACCATTCAGTGTCAGGAGGACAGGACCGGAGATCAGCCTAGAGCCGAACTGTTGTGCGACAGTCGGGGACGCAGCACCGCCACACCCTATCATTAGGGAGTTTATGGATGTATTCCCAGAGGATCTTCCAGGACTTCCGCCTGACAGAGATGTGGAGTTCGCTATAGATTTAGTACCGGGTTCATCACCAGTATCCCGGGCTTGCTATAGAGTGAATCCCAAGGAGGCCATAGAGATGAAAGAGCAGATTGATGACCTGTTGAAAAAGGGTTTCATTCGATCCAGTGCTTCTCCATGGGGAGCACCAGTGCTCTTTGTGCCTAAGAAGGATGGTACAGTCCGGTTGTGTATTGACTATCGGGCTTTGAATGCCATCACCATCAAGAACAAATATCCTCTGCCCAGGATAGATGATTTGTTCGACCAGTTGAGCGGGGCGAAGGTGTTTTCCAGGATAGACTTGAGATCCGGGTACCACCAGGTGAAGGTTAGGCCAGCAGACATCCAGAAGACGGCGTTCAACACGAAGTACGGGCAGTACGAGTTTCTGGTGATGCCATTTGGTCTCACAAATACGCCAGCTGTCTTTATAAACTTGATGAATAAGACATTTCACCAGTATCTGGATAAGTTCGTCGTGGTATTTATCGACGACATCCTGATATACTCGAAGACGCCGGAGGAGCATGCAGAGCACTTGCGGATAGTTTTGGGGATTCTGAGGCAGGAGAGATTGTTTGCCAAATTGCCGAAGTGCGAGTTCTTTTTAGACCGAGTGGAGTTTCTCAGCCATGTAGTCACTGGAGATGGAATCTCGGTGGATCCCAGGAAGATTGCTGCAGTTGAGACGTGGAAGGCTCCGACGTCAGTTTCAGAGATCATGAGCTTTCTGGGTTTAGCAGGCTATTACAGAAAGTTCGTCCAGGACTTTGCTAGGATAGCTGAACCCATGACGAAGCTGACGCGGAAGGACACAGAGTACATCTGGTCAGAGGACTGCCAGGCGGCATTTGAGGAGCTGAAGAGGAGGCTGACGACCGCTCCAGTTCTGACTTTCCCTTCAGGTTCTGGAGGTTTCACCATATACAGTGATGCTTCTGGGAAGGGGCTATGATGTGTTCTACAGCAGCATGGGAAAGTAATTGCTTATGCATCTAGGCAATTGCGGACTCATGAGAGGAATTATCCTACCCATGACCTCGAGTTAGCTGCGGTGATCTTTGCACTCAAGTTATGGAAACATTACTTATACGGAGAGCGTGTAGAAATTTTCACTGACCACAAAAGCTTGAAGTATGTGTTCACGCAGAAAGAGCTGAACATGAGGCAAAGACGATGGTTGGAGTTGATGAAGGACTTCGACATCGATTTACAGTATCACCCCGGGAAGGCAAATATGGTGGCGGATGCGCTGAGCAGGCATCCGATGGCATGGTACCTGATGATTGATCGACATTTGCGGGAGGATCTGGAGAAGCTCGGTATTGAGCTAGTTCGTCCAGGATCAGTGATACAGACGATGGCGCTTGACATTCAGTCAGGTTTGATGGAGCAAATCCGGGAGGCACAGTCCACAGATGAGAGCCTTCGCAGACTTCGACCCCAGGTATTAGCTGGATTGCTGGATGACTTCACTATAGCAGAGGATGGATCCCTGAGGCATGGCAGTCGATTGTGCGTGCCGAAAGGAGAGCTAGTAGAGGCAGTTTTGCAGGAGGCGCACCGATCGAGATATTCTATTCACCCTGGTGCTAACAAGATGTACCGTGACTTGCGGGAACATCTTTGGTGGCACGGGATGAAGAGGGATGTATCATGTTTCATCTTGAGATGCCTAGTTTGCCAGCAGGTCAAGGCGGAGCGCCAGAGGCCAGCTGGTTTGTTGCAGCCGTTACCCATTCCTGAGTGGAAGTGGGAACATATTACGATGGACTTCGTTTCAGGGCTTCCTCGTTCCCAAGGAAGGAAGGATGCCATCTGGGTCATCGTAGACAGGCTGACGAAGTGTGCGCACTTCATACCCTTCAAGGTGGGGCTTTCCACCAAGAAGTTGGCAGAGCTATACATGCAGCAGATAGTTCGCCTACACGGAGTGCCGGTGAGCATCGTGTCAGACAGAGACAGCAGATTTACATTCCACTACTGGAGGAGCTTGCAGGAGGAGTTGGGCAGTAGGCTCAAGTTCAGTACGGCGTACCACCCGCAGACAGATGGGCAGTCCGAGAGGACGATACAGACACTGGAGGATATGCTGAGGACTTGCGTGCTGGACTTCGGAGGATCATGGGAGAGCCATCTGCACTTGGTAGAGTTTTCATACAACAACAGCTACCAGGCCAGTATTGGTATGTCTCCTTTCGAGGCGCTATATGGACGACGATGTCGCACCCCGCTCTTTTGGGATGATGTCGGAGACAGAGTCATGCTTGGGCCAGAGATGATCACGGATGCAGCAGAGAAAGTCGGGATGATCAGAGACAGGCTCAGAGTAGCTCAGGATAGGCAGAAACACTGGGCTGATGCTAGTCGCAGGCCGATGGAGTTCGCAGACGGTGATATGGTGCTAGTGAAGATATCACCTACTCGAGGGACGATCTGGTTCGGACGAGGAGGGAAGCTGAGCCCTAGATACATCGGGCCGTTCGAGGTACTTGGCAGGATCGGAGAGGTAGCTTACAGGGTTGCACTTTCACCCAACCTAGCAGGAGTTCACGACGTCTTTCACGTATCTCAGCTGAGGAGATATGTTCCAGACCCCAGTCATGTGCTAGATCACTCAGAGTTGGAGGTCGGACCGAGCCTTACAGTTTCTGAGCAGCCAGTGGAGATATTAGACCGGAGAGAGAAGAGGCTGAGGAACAAGGTTATACCCCTAGTGCGAGTAGCTTGGAGCCGTCACTCCCCAGGTGAATCTACTTAGGAGAGGGAGTCGGACATGAGGGAGAGATACCCTTACTTGTTCGATCCAACTGCTGCGAGGGAACCACCCGTTCCCGCTTGATACCCTAGAGGTTAGTTTCGATCGCAGCCTTAGTCATTTTGTTGCATTGCTTGCTATGTTAGAATATTGTCGGGTCTTCAATCCTTGTGAATTTCGAGGACAAGATTTTTCAAGGAGGGAAGACTTGTCAGCCCCTGTTTTTCAGTTTTAGTTAAATTAGTGTTAATTAATTTTTAATGTCATTTATAGCCTTAAAATAATTATTAGGATTTTTAGGAATTTTTTTAGAATTTTTAAATGATTTTTTAATGAGTTTTATATATTAAAAATATCACTTTGCAATTTATTTAAATATTTTAATATCATTTTGTAATTATTAGAATTGTTATATATTGGTTTGTAATTTTCCAATTGTTATGTGCAAATTTCTTTTTGCACATAAACAGTGCGGGATGGGTTATGCAAATTCTATTTTGCATTTAGACTCTGCTAGGGACCTATTTGCAATTACCTAAACTACAGGGACCTAAACGCTAACCCTAATCCAACCCACTCCCTGACCGACGATCGACGTCGAGCAGACCGGCGACTGCCCCCGCCATTTCCGGCCAGCGCGACGCCCCCAACCGACCTCCCTTCCCTATAAAACAAACCCTAGACTCAGCCCTAACCCTAGAACAACCCCACGACCACCACCGACGCTCCCCAGCCCCCTTTCTTCCCCGACGAGCAAAGACCCAAACCCTAACTCCGGCGAGACTCGTCCACCACTCCACAACGACCTTCACCGCCAACCACCGCCGTCGACGAGTTCGTCGCAGCGAGCCGAGTCGATCGCCACCACTCCGCCGCGACCACGTCGCCTCAGCCGCCGTCGAGCACCCTCAAAACCCATCGAGAAGTCGGACACGTAAGTGGCAGCGTCAAATACGTGTCGTGCGTGTCTCGTTTTCACGTACGGCGTTCGCCTGGACACGAGCGTCCTAGGGGTAAGTCTGGACACAATGAATTCGACCTGTGCGTGTCGTGCTTAGCACAGACATGCGACACCTGTGTCCCTAACTGTCAGGACACAGGATTTGTTATATCGGGTTTACTGTTATTAGCTTAAAACCTAAATAAAATAAACAAAACCCTATTCCTAACAGACGGGCCAACTGGCCCACTGGCCAGCGCGCAGTAATTAAACCCCCCCCCCCCCCCCCCCCTCCGCTCTGTTAGCCCGAGTTCGAGCCCCCCCCCCCCTTCTTCTTTCTGTTTCCTTTTTCTTTTCTTTTCTGTTTTCTTTTCTTTTCTTTTTATTTTTATATATATATATGTATATATATATTAATATATATATATGTATATACTGTATTTTAACAGTATTTAATATATATGTATATATTTTATAGTTAGTAAATTTTATATATATATATGTTTATATATATATTTTCCTATGTATATATATTATATATATATACACTATATTATTAAGTGTATTCTTATATATATATATATATATATATTTGTATATATATATATATATATATATATATATATATATGTATATATATATATATATATATATATATATATATATATATATATATATATATATATATATATATATATATATATATATATATATATATATATATACTTTATAAATTAAGTATTTTTCCTTATATATCTATATATATCCTTTTAGCATAGGTATGTATATATTCTTTTGTATAAATTTGCCTTATTAAAATAATAATATTTATTTTGACTATTACCAAACTGTATTTTCATTGTGTTTAATTTACTGCAACCATTTGGTGTCCAAGCCTAGCATGGATATTTGGGCTCAAATGTGTTTTCACACATTCAAGACCTGTACAAGTCATATTGGACTTGATTCATGGCCTTGGGTCCTGTATTTGAACTTTGGTTCAAATTATATACATGGACAAAATACGCAGATAATTAATTATTGTGTGCATTGCTGTTTTTGATTTTCTAAAAATACTTAAAGTATTGCTAAAATTATGAAAAGATAGTTTTTAGATACTATGTTAAGTTAGCTAATTTAGTATAAATTTTGTAGTATTTAATTTACTGTTTTGCCACTAGTTTGGCATATAAAACCAAAACTCATTTTCTGTATACTTAGGAAAACTGATTTTTATAAAATATTTGTACTGGTTAATAAATTCCAGAAAAATTATAATAAATTTCTATGATTAACAAGGATCACCTTGGTACTTTACTTTAAGAAAAACTAGGCTTTTTGTCTATCTCTAAAATAGTTAGAACATAATGATCTTTTGATTTATTTATTGATTAATTACGACTTGTAGCTTTTTGTGTTATTTGGAGTTTTAGTCATGTTGAACCCCATCCCACACTAGTATAAAGATCCTAGAAAGTTAGTTAACATAGTGTGTCACCCCACATTGGTCTCCTATGCCAAAGTCATTATTTTGGCTAGGTGCCCAATCACAAGTCGTATTTCACCAATTAGTGTCCTAGTGTTTTAGCTTAGTGTAAAAACTAAGTTATTGTATTTACTTCTATAGCGACGAGTTACCGGACATCCATAGCACTGTTATCGCAGCTTGTTTTGTTTTTCTTTGCTAGAGGCAAGTACTTTCTACGAACTTTACATATTGTCACATAAATGAACTGCAAACCCCACCATGTTAAATGCTGATCCTTGGGGTAGCAAGTTAGATCTCTACATGTGTACTTTCAGTTACTACCATGCTTAGAACAGTCTTGATGTATCTCTCACATGATTAGAATATGGGTTATGGGGAAACTGATAGTAGTGTACGTGATCATATCCCCCTCTACAGTACCGAGCAAAGTTTCATTTTATATGTTACTACGTCGTAGGCCTTTATCTCAAAGCTGTATTTGTGCGTATGTACATCTACCGCCTTTACACTTGTACGTATGTATATTTCATTATGTGCCCCAGCACATTGTACATCTATTGACCGATCACGTACCTACTACAGTTTTAAACATTACATATACATCTGTCTCTATGACATATGTGTCCTTGCCATGATAGACTATATAATGCCATGCTTTCCAGTTATTCCTCTCATGTTCATTTCCATGTTTCATATGCTAGTTTGCTAGATTTAGTACTTGCTCCCGTCCTGACAGGATAACGTTGTAGGTGTCCTTACTGAGGAGGAGTTACTCTGTGACACATACTATGGAGATACTGCCGAGGACCCGGCTCTGCTTTACGAGGATGTTCCTGCGGGGAACCTCGCCTAGTTGTCTTTTGTTTACTTAGACTTTTGAGAGTAGACATGTATTAGACTATATCATTTTGTAACTGGACATGTATCCAGTTTTACATTTCAGTTTACTTGTACTTGGATATTTTACTATATACGATGACTTTTGTGTTTGGAGCATTTATGATTCTTCTTCACTTATAGAACTGTTAGCACATTTAGTTTTATCTTGTTGTCTTTAGAACAGCTTACTACGTTTTATCTCAACGTAGGCTGGGCATGACTCGGCCTGGCCCAACAATTTGGGTAGCGAGTCGTGACATAAAATGCTAGCTAACATGTTTATAAAACTTCTTGAATCAAATGCAGAGCTTGGATTTAATTAGCCATTTGCCAGTACATGTGCTCGTACTGATCCTCGCTCTTTGCAGGTCCCGTGAACCAGGAAGGATGCGCCAACTAGCTCGGCGGCGTTCATAATTTTGAAGCTTCGGCCGTGCGTCGAAGACTTTTCCCGCGACTATACTTTTGAAGGCTCTCGACAGTCCACGGAAGATGACTCAGCGTCCTTCCCATCCAGGTCACTGGAGTACTTTGTTGTATTTGAGGGATGTGTGCAATGTATGGAACGACTATCTCATCGGCACTCTTTTGTAATCGAGTCATGTTGTAGACCGCGCGGCATGAGTCTTGTACTAGAGTCTGTAAAAGATGTTCATTATCAATAAAGAATCAAGTTTCCTTTACGTAATATGTGATTCAATTTGTCTGCGTACTCTCTTAGATCTCGTGTCTCGGATTACCTTATGACTATGCCGTGTGCGATCGTAAATTAGGTTCGTACGGCATCAGGCCAAGGGGACGACTATCGATTCAACGGAATCGGAGCGTGACATAATGGTATCAGAGCACGGCTTTACGTCCTTGGCCTCCAGTGTCGAGTTCTAGTTTTAAAACCGTTGACCTCGTATCGATGAGATGAGTTGTTCCATACGCTGAACCCAGAACGTTTTCTGAAACTAACAAGAGTTGCCTTTCTTTTTCCTGCAGTTGCGGGAGCTCGAGCAGAGGATGAGGCAAGCGCTTCCAGTGGCTCGAGCACTTCCAGACTCGAGCATTCCGTCATCCCAACGGGAATGACGCCTACCGTAACCGGACCTTCCGGCGATCCGATGCAACGTATGCTGCAAATGCTTAAAATACAGCAACGTCAAAATGAGCTCCATCGTCAGCTAGCGGAGGCTCGTCAGACTCAATTTGAGAATCGGTTCGAGGCTCAATTCAAGCTGCAGCAGCTGCTGAATACCCTCTAGCAAATCGTATAGTCGGTCGTAGACAACAACGATAATTCAACGATGACACCTGTCGTGACCCAGCCTGCGGTTCGATCCAACGAAGCCAAACCAGAGGCGCACGTGCTCTCACATGCGGCACCGAGAAGTTCTAACTTCGACGTGTCAAAATTCACAAAAAGCTGTCGCACTTCCTTCAACGGTACAGAAGATCCCTCGATGGCGATCGACTGGTTGGAGGAGCTGGAAGATAAATTCGAGCTTCTGGGTGTCGAGGACTCAAAGAAAGTCGCGTGTGCTCAACTTCTACTTCGAATGAACGTGCACGATTGGCGGGCTGTGCAGAAACGGGCTATTCGACGTGAAGACGGGACGGTGGCGATCTCTTGGGCTACATTCAGAAATGCATTCGAGACCGAGTATCTTTCTGCAGTCGTACGACAGGAAAAGAAAAATGAATTTATGCAGTTAAGACAAGGAAATATGACAGTGCGACAGTATGCGGCTAAATTCAACAAACTAGCCAAATTTGCTAAAGACTATCTGCCGACCACTGTAAGTCGAGCTCGACGATTTGAAGTGGGCCTGTGTTCCACTATCCGTGCTCAAGTTTTTGTGGGTAAATACAAAACTATGGGCGAGGCACTCAACCATGACCTCCGTCTGGAGTTCGAGTATCCTCCTGCTACTACTGGCGCTGTTCACTTTAATAACAAATGCCATAGCAATACGGGAGGCTACAACGAACACAAGTGTCAAAACCACAGCAACGGAGGCGGCAACCAGACGAAGGATCGAGTAGTCTACGAGTTCTGCCACAAGGAGGGACACATAGACATCGAGTGCCGATTGAAAAATGGAGCATTTTTCGTGTGCGGTAAAACAAATCACGTCGCAAAGAACTGCCCGAAAGCTAGGCCGAACCAACGCCTCCAACAACACCATCAGAACCGAGGCCAAGCACCTCAGGCTCCATCGATCGCACAACAAAATAGCCAAAATCGTCGCCCCAATGCTCAGGGCCGCGTCCACGCCATGAATCGCGATGAAGCGTTCGCATCTAATACAGTCATGACAGGTATACTGCAATTCAATAATAAACCTGCTCGTGTATTGTTTGATTCAGGTGCCACACATAGTTTTTTATCGACAGACTTTGCCGCTGAGCACAAATTTTCTCTGACACCGCTGAGCCTCGATCTCACTGTTAACGTACCGTCGGGCATGTCACTACTTGCAAATTTAGTCTACGGAGACGGAGTCATCTGTACAGGTGGTCAAAAGATCAGTCTCGATGTGATAGTTCTAGATATTAAGGACTACGACATCATTCTGGGGATGGATTGGCTCGGTCCGTGCAATGCAACCATAGACTGCGCTGAAAAGAGGGTTACACTCCGCATACCTGGAGTGCCTGAATTTTGCTACTCGTATGGTGAGGCGTCGCCGACCTGCATGGTGATCTCCGCAATATCTGCTCGACGGATGCTGCATTCCGGGTGCGAAGGCTATCTAGCTTCCGCTCGAGACATGCGACAGGATGGTACAAACGTGGGTCAGACCGACGTTGTGGCAAAATTCTTCGATGTGTTCCCGGACGAGCTGCCCGGCATGCCGTCCGATTGAGAGATTGAGTTCACTATCGATTCATTCTCCGATACCCGACCGATCTCGAAAGCCCCGTACAGAATAGCCCCTGCAGAGCTAAAAGAACTCAAAGTGCAGTTACAAGAGTTGCTCGACAAGGGATTCATTCGTCCCAGCGTCTCGCCCTGGGGAGCGCCCGTGTTGTTTGTCAAGAAGAAAGATAGCTCTATGCGTCTCTGTATCGACTACCGCGAGCTGAATAAAGCCACCGTTTGGAACAAATATCCCCTGCCCCGCATAGACGATCTGTTTGATCAGCTTCAAGGAGCTACAGTGTTCTCTAAAATTGATCTGCGCTCGGGTTACCATCAACTCAAGATCAAGCCGGACGATGTGCCTAAGTCTGTCTTTCGTACTCGTTACGGCCATTACGAATTTCTGGTAATGTCGTTTGGCCTAACGAACACCCCTGCTGCCTTCATGGATTTGATGAATCGGGTGTTCTGACCATTCCTCGACAAGTTCGTGGTAGTCTTTATCGACGATATGCTCGTCTACTCGAAGAATAAGCAGCAACATACTGAGCATCTACGGACCGTGCTTCAAACCCTTCGAGAAAATCAGTTGTATGCGAAGCGAAGCAAATGTGAATTTTGGCTGAGTAGCGTTGCATTACTCGGACACATCATTTCAGCTGAAGGCATTGCGATCGACCCAAAGAAAGTTGAAGCCGTTGTCGATTGGAAGCGGCCAACGTTCGTCGGCGAGATTCAAAGTTTCCTTGGCTTAGCGGGATACTATCGACGCTTTGTGGAAGACTTCACGAAGATCACATCGCCCCTGACTCGCCTCACCCAGAAACGAATCGCATTTGACTGGTCAGACGACTGTGAAGCTTCATTCCAAGAATTAAAGCAACGGCTCGTTCTCAGCCCCGATACTCGCACTTTTTGAAGGGACTGAGGGTTTCCAGATATTCAGCGACGCATCCGGTCAGGGCTTGGGGTGTGTGCTGATGCAGCGAAACAAGGTGATATCTTTTGCTTTCCGACAGCTAAAGCCGTACGAGAAGAACTACCCTACTCATGACCTGGAGTTAGCGACGATTGTGTTTGCGTTGAAATTGTGGCATCACTATCTCTATGGCGTGGCGTGCACGATCTATATCGATTACAAAAGTATCAAGCATCTATTCACGTAGAGGGAACTGAACTTGCGGCAGAGACGTTGGCTTGAACTGATCAAGTATTACGACTTGACTATCGACTATACGCCGAAAAAAGAAAATGTTGTGGCGGACGCTCTGAGTCGGAAGTACATAGCCTCGCTATCCATCGACCGCAGACTCCTACGCGACCTAGAAGAGATGGGCATCGAACTCCGAGTCCGATTCTGGAATATACAGTTGGCAAAGTTGCAGTTAGAGCCGAGCTTGCTTGAAAAGATCAAGACCGCTCAGAAGGAAGATTCGTACCTGAAAAAAATGCGAGAGCTAATCTCGACGGACAGGACGATCGACTTTGCGGAAGACAAAATCAGCATGCTTCGATTGAATGGTAGGCTATGCGTTCCGGATGATTCAAAACTTGGAAAGGAGATACTATCGGAGGCGCACTATACGAAATATACCTTGCATTTCGGTAGCACAATGATGTACAAGGACCTCCGCACGAACTTCTGGTGGCACGGGATGAAAAGAGATGTGGCACTTTTTATGTCGCAATGCATGGCCTGTCAGCAGGTGAAAGCTGAGCACCAGAGACCGGGCGGAGAGATGCAGAATCTGGCAATTCCGGAATGGAAGTGGCAGCACGTGTGCATGGATTTTATTGTTGGTCTGCCGAAGACGTCGCAGAAAAATGATGCCATCTGGGTCATCGTCGATCGACTAACCAAGTCAGTGCACTTTATTGCCATCAAAGTTACTTGGAGCGTTGATCGCCTAGCACAGATTTATCTTGATGAGATAGTACGGCTGCACGGAGTTCCAGTATCCATCGTCTCCGATCGGGATTCACGGTTCATATCGCGATTCTAGAGTAGCCTTCAGTCGGCGCTGGGTATCAAGTTACAGTTCAGCTCAGCTTACCATCCTCAGACCGATGGCCAAACGGAGCACATCAATCAGATTCTCGAAGACATGCTACGACTCTGCGCAATTGACTTCAAATCAAGCTAGGACAATCATCTACCTCTGGCCGAATTCGCATACAATAATAGCTATCAATCCAGCATTCAAATGGCACCATATTAAGCCTTATACGGACGCAAGTGTCGATCACCCATTTGCTGGGACGAAGTCGGAGAGCGGCAGATTCTCGGCCCGGAACTGGTGAGACAGACCGTACAAAAAATTTGGCTCATTCGGGAAAGACTAAAGACTGCGCAGAGTCGTCAGAAAAGCTATGCGGACGTTCATCGTCGACCCCTCGAGTTTCAAGAAGGCGATCACGTATTTCTTAAAGTGTTGCCCATACGGGGAGTTACTCGGTTCGACGCAAAGGGGAAGTTGAGTCCGAGATTCGTTGGACCGTTCGAAATACTCGAGCGGATCGCCCCAGTGGCCTATAAAATTGCCCTACCGCCGGTGCTAGAAGGTGTACACAATATCTTCTACGTCTCTCAACTACAAAAGTACGTGCACGACCCGAGCCACCTGGTAGATTTTGGCCAGCTGGAGCTAAAGTCCGACTTATCCTACGTTGAAGAGCCAGTTTAAATCTTAGAACGTAAGGATAAGCTGCTACAAAATCGAGTGATCCCTCTCGTCCGTGTCCTCTGGAGGAACCATTCGGTCGAAGAGTTGTTGTGGGATCTTGAATCAAAAATGAAGGAGAAATTTCCTTCGTTGTTCTCGTAGAGGTAGGTTCTATCCTTAAAGTTTCGAGGACGAAACTTTTTATTAGTTGGCTATGGTGTAGTGCCCCGTCCCTACATCGTGCCCCGTTTTCGTCTACGGGGTGCGCGAGAAAGGAACACTGTCGCTATCGATTCGGTCAGAATCGATAGGTCAAAATCGGCCGAGTCGATCGAACGGGAACGGTTGAATTAAGATCCATTCCATGTTATGGAATGGCTTCTTCGGAACCAAGTCCCATATTCAGCGGATTGCGCCTCGAGGATTGGCTCTGCGGCTGAGTCGGGAGAGACCTCCCGTTGCTCTGGTTTTCATGTCGCACTTGATTTGGCTTTGGCTTTGGCTTTGGTTTTCGTGAATGCATTTTTCGTGAATATTTTCGATGGGTTTTTGTGATGCATTTTCGATCTTCGTATTCATATCGAATATCCTTGAATTATACAGTATTCTAATCAGTTGCTTATGCGATTGCAGGTGATCGCGTAGGCGACGTCAGCGCAACCAACCGGTCGCTCGCTTGAAGCAAGCCTAAGGCGAGTGGCTGACCTCCTTCGTCTCGTCTCTCTACTTCAAAAACTCAATATGTGAAGTAAAATGAATGCTTGTCATAATAGTGTAGAATCAAAGAAATCATGGCACGATTCTTCACGAAATACTTGCTATCGAACTGCCTGTATTGAAAATAAAAAATGTGCCTTCTTATGCAAATCCACTTAGCCTATGCAAAACAATAAATTAATCGATTAACGTTTATCGCAACGATACGGCTAAGTAAGCAAATTGACTAAGTTCAAAAGAAAATGGTCATTGGACAACTTGTCGACAAGGTGTAGTTTCCTCGAACGGTTGCCTAGGCCAAAGGACCGATTCGGCCCGGGAGGAACGAGAATAGCAAGCACCAGCCCTTCATCGGCGTGGATTATTTAAGAACTTTCGCACAGGGCTCGCTACCCGCCGCGAAAGGGTCGCCGTCTAACCCGGCTATAGTCCGCGATGGCTTGACATTGCCAGTGGCCTTCACACCCTTTTCACGGCTTAACAAATGCACGTGACACGGAATAAAAATGATAGTTGCTTACTGTTATACAATTTTATATGCTTGTCTCGAATCATGTTAACATGCAATTGATCAGGATGGTTAAAAAGATCACTTAAAATGCTAGCTAACATGTTTATAAAACTTCTTGAATCAAATACAGAGCTTGAATTTAATTAGCCATTCGCCAGTACATGTGCTCGTACTGATCCTCGCTCTTTTTAGGTCCCGTGAACCAAGAAGGACGCGCCAACTAGCTCGATGGCGTTTGTAATTTTGAAGCTTCGGCCGTGCGTCGAAGACTTTTCCTGCGACTCTACTTTTAAAGGCTCTCGACAGTCCAAGGAAGATGACTCAGCGTCCCTCCCATCCAGGTCACTGGAGTACTTTATTGTATTTGAGGGATGTGTGCAATGTATGGAATGACTATCTCATCGGCACTCTTTTGTAATCGAGTCATGTTGTAGCCCGCGCGGCATGAGTCTTGTACTAGAGTCTGTAAAAGATGTTCATTATCAATAAAGAATCAAGTTTCCTTTACTTAATATGTGATTCAATTTGTCTGCATACTCTCTTAGATCTCGTGTCTCGGATTACCTTATGACTATGCCTTGTGCGATCGCAAATTAGGTTCGCACGGCATCACGCCCGGGGGACGACTATCGATTCGACGGAATCGGGGCATGACAAGGCATGCTTGGTACAATGACGTAACCAAACAATTTATTCAGGACCTGCATGGGCCACCACTAAAAATATGTCACGATCCGCTACCCAAAGTGTTGGGCCGGGCCGAGTCATGTCCAGCCTACGCTTGAGATAAAATGTAGTAAGCTGTTCTAAAGACAACAAGATAAGATCAAAGTGTGCTAACAGTTCTATATATCAATATTGAGCCAGAATATATCTCAAACACAAAATCATCTCGTATATAAATGTGTTCCAAATACAAGGTCAAGACATAAAACTGGATACAGGTCCAGTATCAAAATACATAGTCTAAACATGACTACTCTCAAAAGTCCCGAACAACTAAACAAACTAGACGAGTTTTCCCGCAGGTACATCCTCGTAAGGTAAAGCCTGATCCTCGACGACAACTCCATAATAGGAATCACATAGCAACTCCTCCTCGGTAAGTATACCTACAACGTTATTCTGTCAGGACGGGAGCAAGTACTGATTCTAACAAACTAAATATACGAAGCATGAAATGAATAGGAGTGTAATAAACAGGAATCAAGGTATATCATAATCTATCATGGCAAGGATACACATGTCATAGAGACATATGTATATGTAATGTTTAAAACTGTAGCAGGTACGTGATCGTCAATAGGTGTAAAATGTACTGTGGCACAAGTATATAAAATGTATTTCCATACAAGTAAACAAGCGATAGATGCACATACGTACAGATGCAGCTGGTGCGCCTATGATAAGGTATATACATAAAATGTCAACCTTGCTCGGTACGTACGTACGGGAGAAGGGGGCATGATCACGTACTCAACTATCAATTTTTCCATAACCCAGATTCTAAACATGTGAGATATACGAAAACGGTATGAAACATGGTGGATACTGAGAGCAGTTTAAAGTATGTGAAACATGTAGAGATATGACTTGCAATTTAGGTATCGGTATATAACATGGTTTATACATAATTTATTATATGCAGTAAATAAAGTTCGTAGAGGTACTTTCCTCTAGCAAAGTAAGGTAGTGAAGAAAATGCTATAGATGTCTGGTGTCCCAGCACTGTCATAAATATAAACTATCTCAGCTATCTAAATTATAAACAAAGATTAACACTACTGGTGTGACACGACGCATCTGGATACTTAGCTAAGTGAAATTAGCATAGGAATCCAATATGAGGTAATATTGCATCTAAACCAACCTCTAGGTCTTCTATTCTAAGGTAGGTCAACACTTTAAATACTAGTAATACCCAAAAAATACAAGTCATGACTTAAAAACAATTATTAATTAATAATTCCATCTGTGCACTTCACTCTAGCAATTATTAAAATAGTTATTTAACTCTAATAATTACAAAACAAAGCTCTAAACTCAATCTTGTTAATTATAGAAATTTATACTAATTTTTCTGGAATTTAAGAACCCTCATAGATATTTATTAAAAATCAGTAAACATAAGTACCCTGAAAATGAGTTTTGTTTTCCTATTTTTATAAAATACCAAAAACTAACTAAATCCTAAAAAAATTATGTTAAATTAGCTAAATTAACATAGTATTAAATACAATTTTTTCCAGATTTTTACTGTAATTAAATTATATATAAAAATTCAAATACAGCAAGTTACAAATTCTGGAAAATAATTAATTAATTATTTAGTATTTTAGTCACGTATACTAAATTGAACCGGAGTCCAGATACGGGACACAAAGCCGACCTTGAATGTATTTAGGCTTATTTAAGTCCAAAGAACCCATGTTAGGTCTGGACTTAAATGGCCGTACTTCACAGTTTACAAAAATACTAATTTTAAAAAAGTAATAAAATAATATATTTTAATATAGTTAAATATACACATCATGAATATTGTTAATAAAATAACATGTATATATAGCATAACTATATTTGTATATAAATACACAAGTGTGTATAAATTCAAAAAGCATATATATATATAACAATTTTATATATATATATATATATATATATATATATATATATATATATATATATATATATATATATATATATATATATAAAATATAGTATATATATATATAACAGTATATATATAATATATATATATATATATATATATATATATATATATATATATATATATATATAATATACGCATACATATACATATATACATATATAAATACAAAAATATATATATATATATATATATATATATATATATATATATATATATATATATATATATATATATATATATATATATACATATATAAATACATATATACATATATATATAATTAAAAATTCGGCCCAAAACCCATTGGGCCCAAATCCATACCCATTATAAACAGTAAACCCGTTAATTTAAAACCCATTACTGTGCGGGTTAAACCCGTTAACATAAATTTAAACCCATTAACCCATTTATTTTAAACCCGTGTCCTGACAGTTAGGGACACGGGTACACGAATCCTGTGTCCGAGGCTAGCACGACACGTAAATGCCGTGTCCACGTTCACCACTGGACTCTCCAACACTGGGCGAGTCCACACACGTGTACACGAGACACGACTCGACACCTAGGAGAAGTGACACGTACGTGTCCGTCGTAGGGTTGTTGTCGGGGGCGCTCTATGGCGGAGGAGACGTCGGGGTCGTCGGGAAAAAATTGCACGGTGGTCATCTCGTCGTGGCGAAGAGTTTGGTGGTAGTCGAAGGCAGTGGCGTGGTCTGTAGTGGTGGCGCTCCTAGATCTAGGTCTCCGGCGAACTCGTCGGAGAAGAACAGGGTAGTATGGAGGCTGGGGTGGTCGGGGAGTAGAATAGGGTTAGGGGTTCGATCGGGGAGTCTATTTATAGGGCTGGGGCGAGTTTAGATTAGGGTTTCGGTCAGTAGTTTAGGAATTAGGGTTAGGGTTTAGGCCGAGGTCGGCGGATTAGTCGGGACGAAGGCGGTGATCGGGTGGTCGGTTTGCAGAACCCCCCTCCCAATACTGGATATTACAAAAACCCCCACTGCCTTAGTTAAGTGCAAAATCTAATTTGCAGAATAACCCTCCCCCCCCCCCCCCGCTCTGCTCTGTGCAAATAAAATTTGCACAGACAAATCAAAAATTGCAAACTGTATTTAAAACATTTAAACTAATTACAAAATGCTATTAAAATAATTTAAATAATTACAAATTGATATTTTTGGCTTTAAAAATTATTTAAAAATTCTAGAAAATTCATAATAATTATAATAATTCATTTTAAGGATAAAAATGCTATTTAAAATAAATAAGAAATATTTTAAAAATCTAGGAGCTTACAATAGCCACCGTGCGCTTGGTGCTCTTGGTGTTGGTCATATTCTCGTAGGCTGTCTGATTGACTTGAACAACCAGGATCTTCTACGTCTTGCCGATTGACGCAGTATCACAATGAGTTGTCACCTTCTCGTCGGAGGAGAAAGTCGTCCCCAGTAGAGTCGTTATTTTATTTGCAAAAATAAAAAGTTTATAACAAACTTTAAAAGAATCGTACAAAGTACAATAAATTCTGGAAAAGTACAACTTTAGAAATTTGATCAGAAGACGGTCACTTTATCCCTTGGTCTATGTGAACTTGAAGACTAGAGCCTCTGGAGAATGCAGCAACAATTTTGCAAGAACTCTCTTGATCTCTTAATAATGATTGGAAACTCTATTTATAGAGTTCTGAAAATAACTATTTTAGCAATTATTCTGATGTGCGCGAGATTAAACTGCGCCACTTTGGGTTGCGCCAACCTTAAGTAGCGCCAACTTCCATTTAATTTACACAAACGTGTACTAACTATATTTAGACGTGTGGCATCATATGATTGAGATGCGCATGGTCGTGTACAGAGTAGTGGACACGTTTTAAGAGATTAGTGGCATGTGCGCCACGTCATCCTACTTTAGAACGTAAGTTGTCTCAACTTTATCAGGTTGCGCGAGCTTCAGTCAACGAGTCAAACTGTGCTTGATTAGATTGCGCCTAGGCACAACTCAGTGAATAGGCACGTGGCATCATTTGGGTTACGTGTCAAACTGCGAGTAGAGTTTGACTGAGTTGCGCGAAACAGCTGTCAATCAAATCGTCTCAAACGCCACGCTTTACTAGATTCGAAGAGATTTTTTTCGTTTATCGTGCTATTAGTTAATGATGGCAATTATTGTCAGACGCCACGTAGACTTTGGCGCAATATGATTGGGCGCAGTCTGATATATGGCACAACCTGATCAGTGGCGCAGTTTGATCTCTGAGCTTCATAACAGTGGCGTAACTTGATTTCTGGAGCGCAACTTGATTGATGAGTAGTAAAAATATGGCGCAATTTGATTTTTAGGCTCTACAATTATACTAGCGACTGTGGCATTAAGTAACGGGTCATTGGGATTCGAAAAATTCATCTACAAAAAACAAAAATAAAGTATCGTAAACCATACAGCTCCTATATCATGCAAATTTTCAACCATGGTCTACATAAAAAACCTATTGTAATCATATATTATGTCAAAACATACATCCTGTCCAGATGTACAAATTATAAATCATGGCAGTTCCTATATCATGCACAGAAAAATTGAATTTTTCCAACCCGAAAGTAGAAGTCATGGAAAAAATTTCCATGTTCGAACAAAAAGTAGCACATATCTACTAATTTTTACCCATTTGCGAACCAAAAATAGCGCAAATCTACTCAATTTTTTTTCCCATTTTCCAACAAAAAATAGCACAGATCTAATCATTTTTTCCCATTTTCGAACAAAAAAAACACAGATATACTAATTTTCCCCCTTTTCCAACCAAAAACAACACAGAACAGCTTCATTTTCGAACAAAAAAAGCACAAATCTACTAATTTTCTCCCCTTTTGAACAAAAAACAGCACACATCTACTCATTTTCCCCTATTTCCGAACAAAAATACCACAGATCTACTAATTATTTTCCCTTTCTCGAACAAAAATTAGCAAATATCTACTAATTTTTTCCCATATACGAACAAAAAATTAGCATCAAATTTTTTATGAGGTCTGTGGTAGCAGAGAAGTGAAGAAGAAAGACTCACCTTGGCGGAAGAGGAAGAAGGTGACCAGAGACGAACGAGAAGGAAAGAGAGTTGCAAGGTTGCAACTGTGCCAGAATAAAACCTCTCCGCTGAGTTACTCTTCTTCAAGCCGGTAGGTGAGAAGGAGTGGAAATAGGGAAAGTAATTTTTTTTCTCTGTCGGGATGGGACAAATGCAACCCAAAAGCCGCTGCCAACCAAACAAAGAAAAATCCATTTTTCAACAGAGAGTTTAAAAAAAAACTGTTTTTTGTACCCACTTTCAAGCCACCCCAGGGCAACCAAACAGGCCCTAAGTGGTTCAAGGAACGATGGACATCGGACTTGACCGGGATGTACCCGGCAGGGCCAAGGTAATGTATCCGGTGAATAAGCTTGATTATTGCCACTCTATGAAAGAGTTGTAGATTATCATCCAATTTCGATCGTTAAACATTAGTCACATGGGCGGATCTAGGTAGGAGGTGGGGTGGGCTGGAGCCCACCCCAAAAAACCTTTTTTACTTGTTTTTTTTATATAGGTTTTTGTTTTTGATTTTTTTTATGAGAGTTTGCTTACATTTAGCCCACCCGAACCTACTCTAGCCCATCCCAATATATATTTCTGGATCCGTCCCTGATTAGTCACAATACCTTTCAAATTAATGTTCCAGCTTACTAGACCAAGCAAGAATTTAGGTTTTTCAAATCCACCAAAAGACCAAAATTTAACAAGCATTTGCAAGCAGGCGCATAAGAGTTTGGGAAAGAGATGGACAGTAAAGAATAGTTTGGGCTGAACATGAACAAGAATGGAACCACTTAAATCCTAAAAAATTGTACAGTGGATGCATCAAATAAAATTTCTCAACACAAAATAATTATGACAACAAAATAAAAATCAAATTTGCAGATGCCACCATTAGCAAAAAAAAATTTGTAGATGCCACACGCCACACGGCCCACATCCACATATTAAGTCCACAGGTCAGGAAGATGGCATAGGCTTCGGGCCGGGCCAAACCTGAAACCGTATCGGACCTGGGCAGGACGAAACGGGATGAGCCTCTCTTGTGGACCCAACATGTCCCAATATAACGAAATGGGCCGCCATAATTAATTGGGCCAAATCGACACATATACCAATTTTTTGTGTCAGAATTCGTGCTGCGTTGGTCGGTCCGACCCAATTCATAGGTCTAATTAGATAATACTGCTCTATCAGCTTTTATTCCGCTTGTGGTTAAAGTTATATTCTAAATAAAATTTCATCAATCGGACTCGAGTAGCTCTTGTAGACTGTAGTTACCGAGGAGACGGAAGCGATTCCTTCCAGTTATTTGGTGGGAGTCGTCGGACATCTCAAAAAAATAAAAAATATCTCATCAATCATTTATTTTGTAAACAATTTAGCTTTTATTCCACTTGTGGTAAATTAATATTCCAAATAAATCTCATCAACCAATTTATTTAGTTGATTTATTTTGATTATAGAAGATTTGGACATCCAAAATTTAAAATCCTTCCATATAATATCTTGATAGGACAAGCATGGATGAGAAGTCATAATAATCCCACAAACCTAATCATGATAAAAACCTAATCAAGATCATCATTAGTAGTACCAACCTAAAATAACAATCTCACGATTTTATTAATTAAATTTATTGAGAGAGATCCATTCCAATTCACACTGAACCATGTTCGAAGAAATCATTAGCTGCCTTCACGCTCAAAAATCCCACTTTAAAAATGGTCCCATCAGAACGGACGGTCGAGATCCTCCGCGAAGCAAACCCACCCATCCACCGCGTGACAGATGTCCCCTTCACTTAAGAGGCGCGTTTTTTCCCCCCTCCCCACCGACATTCCGAATATGCCCTCAAAAAATTGGAAGAAAAATGGAAGGACAACACGGGAGTCTTGAAGGGCGTACACGTAATTTCCATTTCATTGCTTAAAATCGGCTGTTCCTTCCTCCTTCCATTCTCCTCCTCTCTTTTTCTTCTTCTTCTTCTTTTTTTTTCGTCGTTAATGTCAGACTGTCCTATTTGTTCCAGACGATGACGCCATCCCTTTGTTCCCAATAGGTACCCAAATTTTGTTATTGTTGGTCTTTGATTTTGTTTTTTAAAAAATAATTTGATGTTCTTACTATTTAATGATTTTTTCCCTCGGAATTTGTAGTTTATATTCGGTTGTTGTTATAAAAGTATTGTTCTTGAAATTGTGATCATGATATTATAACGCTTGCTGCCGAAGAAATTCTCCGATCTCATAGATCGGTTCAAAACATTAGAATTAACTAGATTTTTTTTTTGTCAAATAATGGATGTAATTGACATAGAATTCGCTTTATTACATGTATATAATTTGGGAAAGGGCCTCCACAAATGCTAAAAAAAAGTTTTCTTTTAACCACTGAAAAAATTTAAGATTTCACATAAGTAATATATACTAAGGTTAAAAACTTGGGAGCCTTCCGGTTTTTTGGATCATGTGTGTGCGATTGCACATCTTGTACTCCCTCAGAAACGGCCATATATATATATATATATATATATATATATATATATATATGGCGATGTTTGTGATTCAAAATTATTGTATTTTGGGGACTAGAACTTTAATTTTATTCGAAAAATGTTCAATATGGCTACTTTTTTATGCTTAACGTGGATCATTCATCTAGAAGCTCAGCTTTGTTAAGCCCGCGCGCCAATGTCTATTTTGTTACAATTCATTTCATAGAGATCCGGCAAAGTTTTACTCTGGATGTCATCTACCCAACACAGCCCATCCTTTATTTGGGCTTGGGACCGACAAGAAATATAAGACGTCAAGCACGAAATAGGTGTTGGATCATCCTTTTAGATACAAGGGCGGATCCAGCTATATGCTGGGGTGGGCTCCAGCCCAACCAAAAAAAAAGATTCCACTCTTTTTTTTTTCATATGTTTTTTTTTTTCATATGGTTAGCCCATCTCTAGCCCACCATAATCCACTGTAGCCCACCCAGCTTCATTTTCTGGATCCGCCCATCGATACTATTTAATATGTAGATCTTATATTTGGGGATTAAAGTTCCATGGGTTAGTCACTATTTATATGTACAATTACCTAAATGAAGAACTTGATGCATATATAAAGTTCTTGAAATGCTCATCTTTAGGGCATCAAGAGACTTAATGGCTACTTTGTGATGATTAATATGGATCGTCCATTCAGAAACTATTTTATACGGAAGTCATATGTTTGGGGAGTAGTGACCTTCATTTCAAGTCTGTATTTTGAATTGATCTATTAGACTCTTAGACATTCTGCATATTTTCAAATGGACCGAATTCCTTAAAGAAAAGAGAACCTAAAGCATAGGTCAAGCTATTAAAATGTACTCTTATGTTGCTCATCAACATTTTTAGAAATGACTATACTTCAATGATTAATTGTGGGCCTTTCTATATCGTTGCTATTTGTATGCCAATCTATCTTTATAGTAAAATTTGTGAACAATGTCAATCTATGCATCATGTGAAGAGGTTCCTTGTGAATTTTAATGCTAAGTACAAAATCATGCATGTGCTTCCATGTTAGGAAAATCAGAATGTACTATGCATTTTGATCTTCTAGGAAACTCCGTACTTCTTTCCCTGTTTATTAAAAACCTCCCACTATGTCGTTTCACTTGACATTTCTATTTTTCTTCCAACAAGTTATTATGTTAATTAAGCCTTGTACACTCTACAATAGTGCTTGATAAGGTCATGATGATGGATATCAAGTGCGGAACCAGAAATTGGAACTGAGGTGGGCTGGGGTGGGTTGGATGTGGGCCGACTCGTATAGAAAAAAAAATGAAAAAAAAAGGGGCACGTGGTTCCGCCTCTGATGGATATATAATGTTATGTTAAACTCTCGAGCCCACTGCTCATGCTGTAAGTGTAACATACATATTATTGAATTGACTATGGAGTCTTTGTTTTCAAGAGTAAGCCATCACTGAGACCATATCATGGAGGAATCTTCGCATACCAACATGAACATGTTTTACGTACTATCAATTGCAATTGCTGATGTTATAACCTCTGTACTCCTAGAAGTTATTGATTTGAATTCTAGAAAAAATCAGTTTAGAACCTGAAGCATAGGTGGAGCTAGCTATTAAAATGTACACTTTTGCTCATCAAAATCTTTAGAAATCACTATATTTCGATGATTAATTGTGGACATATCTATATCTTTGCTATTTTTGTGCCAATTGATCTTTATAGTAAACTTGTGAACAATGTCATTCTGTGCATCATGTTAAGAGGTTCCTTGTGAATTTATTTTAACTTTGGAATATGATATACGATAAGTACAGAATCATGCATGTGCTTCCATGTTAGGAAAATTAGAATGTGTTCTGCATTTTGATCTTCTAGGAACCGTACTTCTTTCCCCGCTTATTAAACCTCCCACTATGTCGTTTCACTTAACATTACTATATTTCTTCCAAGTTCCAACGGGTTATTATGTTAATTAAGCCCTGTAAACTCTACAACAGTGCTTGATCAATAAGGTCATGATGAGGGATGTATAATGTTATGTTAAACTCTCGAGGCCACTGCTCATGCTGTAACATACATATTATTGAATTCACTATCGAGTCTTTGTTTCAAGAATAAGCCATCACTGAGACCGTATCTTGCATGAATCTTTGCATATCCAACATGAACATGCTATCAAATGCGATTGTTAATATTTATAACCTCTGTATTCCTAGAAGTTATTGGTTTGAATTCTAGAAAAAATCAGTTCAAGTCTCCCAACTCTCAAACTATAAAATCTCCATGGACATCTTTGCATGGGAAGGGAATTCTTTCACTTCCAAGAATTCAGTTGTGGAATTACACCACCACGTTCTGTTAAGTAGATTATTAGAGTGTGCCAGGATACTTCAGAATGCTATAAATGATTATTATTAGTACATGCGATCTCGAAATGTTTATACCACTCTAAAAATTACACATATAATGCTCTTTATTCTCGATGCTGTATTCTCACCATTTAAATGATGTTACCATTATGTACGGGGATAATCTCCATTGATCACCATCATCAACTTCTCCCCCCATCAATATGGTCTTGCATTGGAGCACAAGAAGCTCCATAAAAGGAACAACCATGTTTGTGTTTCTGATATCAGTTTTGAAATTCATTCATCAAACATCTATATAGTGTCAAATTTCTCGCCGAGGTAGACATTCAAATTGTCAAATTCGTTACAATCCTTTTAATGATTACTTGTTAGTTTTTCTATTGTCAGTCTGTTTCTAGTGACTTTTGGATTTTTTTCAAAATTAATAATTTTCTGACAATGCGATGCAGTGAAAAGCGAATGGTTGGTGGATCTGATGAGCCTAGCTTGTAGATACTCAATCTCTGATCCCGGTCGTCGTTCTTAAAAACCCTCTCACCATGGGCGACGAGAGCAACGGGAAGGTGAACGGAATCCGGCATATAGTTCGACTTCGAGAGATTCTACACAGGTGGCACTCGGTTACCCATGCCCCGAAAGTGGATCATGGATCTACCTCCGGCATCCCTCCTGCCATCAGCAAGCGGCTCAAGGACCTGTCGGTCGCCTGCGATTCCGATGAGGAAGGCTGCATGAGCCCAGAGCCACCTGCTGACGTCCCCAGGGGCTACATTCCGGTCTACGTTGGACCGGAGCAGCGACGGTTCATAATTCCAGTGGGATATCTGAGCCATCCAGTGTTCAAGCTACTGCTCGAGAAGGCCGAGGAGGAGTTTGGCTTCGATCATCAAGGGGCCCTAACGATCCCATGCGAAATCGAGACGTTCAAGTACATTCTTCTATGCATGGAGCGGCACCAAAAGGGACTCATTGATGACGGTAAATTGACCTTGAAAACATTTTAGCGAGTTATATTTCGTTTCCAAATTATTAATTCTTTTACGTATAAATATCCATTTATTCATTATTATTATTTTTTTGGTTTGATCAGTGAAGATTCTAAATAGGTTTTGAGGACTGATAATTATGAATTTTTTTTGTTAGTTTGGATTTTCTTTAGGAACGCTGAAACATTTAGCATTATGAATATAATTCAAGATTAATTTAAATGCTACACAAGCAAATGCTTGTGGATAAGGGAGAGCTTTGGATTTATTCAGTTGCAACCGAAACAAAAAAGTCAAAAACTGAATAAACAAAAAGTCAAAACTGATTTTTGTTAGTTTTGATGTTCTTTTAGGAAAACTGAAACATTTAGCATGTCATATTAGTACCGAATAAACTGCCAAAAAAAAAAACATTCTAGCACCCGTTGTTTAAAATTTGGCTAAATTACAACTTGATACCCTCAACTATTTAAGTTTTTCAACTTAATACCCTCAATTTTGATAGGCATCAAGTTGATACCCTCCCCCCATTCTTGCTCTAACGGTGTTAAACTAGAACATAAAATGACAAAATTACCCCTAACCCATTCTCTCTCCCCACTCACTTCCTCAGCCCCCCCCCTCTCTTTCTCTCCGGCGCCGGCAGCCTCAAGGGGGGGGGGGGGGGGGGGGGGGGGGGGTTGCAGCAGTAAGAAGTAGCGACGGCAGCAGTGTTGTGTGTGGGGGGGGGGGTGGAATTTCTCTCTCATCCGCAGCCCCCCCCATCTCTCCGACGTCGGCAGTCCGGGGGGGGGGGGGGGGGAGGGGGGCGTCACAGCAGCGGCAGCAACAGCCGGAGGGGGCGCGGGGGGCGCAGCAGCAGTTGGAGGGAGGCGCGGGTGCGAGGGTAGGGGTTGGGAATCGCAGCAGCCGGAGGGGGGCACTGTGGGCGGCAGAGGGGGAGGGGGGTGGTCGGCTCGAGCTGGAGGGGGGCGCTGTCAACGGCGGGGCGCGCAGCTGGACGGGGCGACAGGGGCGGCGGGGCAGTCATGAAAGGGGGGTGCGGGACGACCGACCGCGCAGCCGGAGGGGGGGCTATGGCGGGGGTCGCATGGGGGAGGGGGGTCGGGCCAGTGAAGCGGGGGGGTGGTGGCATGGGTGGGTGGTGGGAGTTTGAATGGGGGGAGAGGAGAAGGTGATGGGTATTTTTGGAATTAAATTTTTTTTTGGTGAAAAATTTAACGCTGTGTTGACAGAGGGTAGCAATTTGAAAATATTAGTTGGGAGAAGGTATTAAGTTAGTACCTATCAAAATTGAGGGTATTAAGTTAAAAATTTTGAACAGATGAGGGTATCAAGTTATAATTTAGCCTTAAAATTTTCTCTAATTTTTAGTTTCGTGCAGTTTGTATCCAAGTTGAATGACGAAGTCAATGGATTGACAATTTACCGTCAACATGTGTTATTTGGATTATTTACGCAGTAAAGAATTTTTTTTAATAATATAACAAAGTGGGAGCATAGGAGATAATATGAAGAGAATGATAAAATATGGGGTATTTTTAATCTATATATATAGAAGGCTTAATTGCACTTTGCTACCCTCAACTATTCCGCCTTTTCAACTTGATACCATAAACTTTTTTTCGTAACAAATTGGTACCTCAACTATTATTTTTTTTCAACTTCGAAAATGCCCTTCCCTCTTCCTTCCCTCCACCCCCTTCCCCACTCCGGCCACCCCCTGCTAGCTCTGGCCGCCCCACCCCCACCCCCCCTGCTAGCTCCGCCCCCCCCCCGCCCCCCCCCCCCTGCGACCTTCGGCCACCCCCTGCCCCGCCTCCCGCCCCGCCCTCCCTCCCCAGCCCCCCTCCTCCCGTGCTGCCGCGGCCTAGGGGAGAGGCGGGGGCGGGCGGGCGGCCGGAGTGAGCAAGGGGGGGGGGGGTGAGGGGGGGGGGGGGGGGGGCGGAGGTAGCAGAGGGGGGGGGGGGGGGGGGGGTGGGCGGCCGGAGTGAGCAGGGGGGCGGCCGGAGCGTGCAGGGGGGAGGGTTAGGGGTAGGGGTAGGGACATTTTAGTCCAAAATAACATCTGGGTACCAAATTGTTACAAAAAATAGTTTAGGGTACAAAGTTGAAAAATGGTAATAGTTGAGGGTAGCAAAGTGCAATTAAGCCTATATAGAATGATGCTGATACAGTTGCCATTTTTGATAGCCGCGTGCGGAAGTGTTTTGAATATTCAAAATATTTTTAGTCAAATTTTGACTATAATATTTAAATTGTAACGGCTGGTGAACAGAGGGAATGATTGATCAAAGTATCCAAAATATGAGAGTTTAATCGATCAAAAAATATACTGATTTTTTTGGGTCAAAAGTATGAATCTTGTGAGATTTTTATTTTCTTTCCACTTTGATGATAATCTTAGCATTATGAATCTAATTCAGGATTAATTTAAATACTGCACAAGCAAATGCTTGTAAAGACTAATACTAATCTCATTGATGCAAGTGATGATATTTTCCAAGCCTGTTGATTAATACACATAAGAAATTGGCCTTTGCTTTACAATTTCGTGTGGAAAAATAAAAGAAAAGAAAAATCTCTAATGCTTTTTATTTGTAATGTAGAAGGAAACCCCACCGGCGTGGAAGAATGACTACTGCACTGGTGCTTGTGTCTCGCGTTCGTTCATTTGTTCAAAGGGCTGGCGTCATCGCCTTTTGCTTCCAAACTATTTGGTAACGAAAGGATTTATTTTAGGGTTTTTTTTTTCTTCCTGTAACCTTTTAAGTTTGTGTTGAATTCAACGATCTCGATGCCCACTGTGTACGAGTTCGTAGATCAAGTTTCTAATATTATTTTTATCTGACCCATCTCGCAATGGAAAAACATGTTCTTGGCGTAGAGTGTGATTCTGGTAACATGTGATTTTGGATCCATAAATCACGGTTAATCCTCTGTTGTAGCACGATCTAGATTGTTGTGATGAGTAGATCGATTATGTTGTGATATGATGACTGACGAGGTCTAGACATCGTACTATGATTGAAGTTGTTTATGGAATCTACTTTTCTTTAGCCAGTTACCAACATTTTATGTTTATGAGATTCTTTTGTAAGGCCATTTAAAGCCAACTTGTTCTTTTCAAATCTATGAAGATGGTTTTCTAGTTTTGGTTCTTAAGAGTCTAATGACTGTTGAAATTTGACATTTTACTAGTATAATCATGTTGAGCCTTTTTTTCCTTCTCCCTTCCCATTTTCTTTTCATTTTCTTTTGCTAATGATAGAGCTAGAGCGAGTGGGTACCTTGCAAGAGTAGACATAGAATGATGTACATATGTTTTTGGGTTATTTACACTGACATCATCTATGTTTTATGTTTATTAAGCTGATATTTCCTGCCTTTTATATTTTTTTTAAGTAAGATTGATCAGTGCAAAATCATTTACACAAATATAAAACTTAGGGATGGTCCGTGTATTTAACATAAAATATAGGGTACGTCACCCTATTTATTTTTGAAGCAGGGGAGGTCCGCATAATAAATACAAAATATGGAGAGTGTCAGTGTAAATAATCTTATGTTTTTTTATATGTAGCTGATACCTACTGAATTGATTTGGTTGGTACCTGTACTGATCATACGATCACTAGATGAGGAAAACCAATCCTTAAATCAAAATTGTTTCGTTCTTTTAGGACAAGTTATCTTATATTATATAAGAATAAGGCTTCATATAGGCCTGCCTCTTAATTTTCGTAGGTGTTCTATTGTCATTTGCTTGCCTATACATTTGCTTGCTTAGTTACAAAGTGGACACATGCAAGACAGTTGCACTACAAAGCAACGTACCCTGATCTATTTAGCAGAGATGTGGTTCGAATAAAGTAAAGTTTGTACCACTCTAGGAAATGAGAGTGTGTCTGGCCTAGCTAGGATGTACGAGTAGTTGTCAAAATTTTGGGTCTGAGACTGAGTCGACTAGCACAAGAAGCTCATGATATTGCTGCCAGAAATCGACAAGCTTGAAAGAACAAGAAAGGAGCATTATTCGATTTTGGATCAAAAACTGAACCGAACCAACTAAGAATTTTGGTTCGCTTTGAAAAAAATTCTTATTTTATTTCGGTTTTGAAAATAGAAAAATTATTTATTCAGTTTATGTTTCCATTTTGGATTTCGTTCCATAACTGAAAATTAAAATTTATGTAATTATTAGTGTTGGATTAAAACGGGAAATCGATATTGATCCATTTTGGTTGGATTAAAAACAAATAAATCGAATGACCACCCTTAAAAATCACTGATGCAGTGATGCACTTACTAGTGCAGGATTATTTGGCAACAGCCATTAGGCAGTCATGGAGTCATGGAGGGAGAATTTCAGTGTCAGACCACTTCGCAATATATTTCCGATATCAAATTGAACTTGTTGATAATTTGTATCATTTAGACCCATAATTTCACCACATTTTATTTTATTTTTATTTTTTTTGTGAGGATTTTGTGCACACTGAGTTGTATGTCATTTGGACTCACTGTTCCTAATTTTCGCACATACATCTGTCTCCTCCACGGTTCGTTCGATCCCGAGACCGTCCTCCTAGCCAATGAAGTTATACCTCTCCTCACTGACCATAAGAGGCCGCCACCCCGATCCCCAGCACGTCGACCAGGAGCCTCTCGTTCATGAACTGGTCGGACGCGATCGGCCAGGTGATCATGGGCATGCCGCGGCTCGCCCCTTCCAAGCACGAAGTTCCACCCGCAGTGCGTCATGACGATGGTGGCTTTGACGATGGTGGCTCTGACGTTGCGGCGGCTGGCGAAGAGCTTGGCTATGTCGACCATGGGGATCATGTGACCGGGGGAGAGGAATGGCAAGAAGAAGACGTTGAGCTGCTCCATCACCATCAACGTGTGGGAGCTATAGTTAGATGGCAGTCCTTATATAGGACTGTCACTCCCGCGAAGATTATGAGACAGTTAATTACGGGACGGATTAACCAAAGATTATTAGTTAAACTGTGTGTGTTTTGGCTTTAATGCATCAAATTAATTAAGCGTTTTTTTACTGGTAACCACAAACAATACTTAAAAAGCAACAATATAAATAAATACATAAATACAGAATAAAGTTCCTGCCGCTGCCGCTGCCGCTGCCGCTGCCGCTTATAAATTCTAATATTGTCGTCTAATATTGTCATCCAAGGAGCTGCTCTATAATCTAATATTGTAGTCCATGCAAGGCATAAAGCCGCACCCATTCGAAAATAATATTCCTTCTCGAATTTAGAATTTTTGTTAGATTTTATTTTATTTGTTTGGTAAACAATGAAAGCATTCGGAAAGAAACTATTTAATTTTTCTTCTAAAGTTTGGTGGGTAAAAAAAAAAATCTTATAATAATATCTTTCAATTTTAAAACAAAAATAATATTATGACAATAAGTATTGGGTAAATTCTATTTGGAGTCGAATTTTAGAATTTGATGGATATGGAGCAAAAACTATGAAATCTTATGTTTGGTTTGAATTTGGATATGAAAAGTGGGTACCAAATCTAAAATTTGAATTTTGAAAAAAAAAAACGTTGAATTTCGGAGGAAAAAATGGATTAATTTTTTAATAATTTTATTGTTCTATTAAATATTTAGTTAATACTAACTAATAGTAAATTAAACAAAAAATTAACTAATAGTTAGTTATTGTTTTATATATGAATTTTTTATTCTTAATTAAAAATAAGTTCATCACTTAAATAAATTATTATTATTTTATAATTTTATAATTTTATATTTTATAATTTTATAATTTAATAATTTAATATTTTATAATAATCTTTATTAATAATTAAATCATAAGTGTAACCATAATTATAGTAATTTATTAATCATAACTATAATCCTAATTAATAATTTATTTATTAAGATTTAGTTAAATTCTTAATTAATAATTTATTAATTATATTTTATTATAATCTTAATTAATAATTTAATAACTGCTGTATTATTATAATTTAATTAATAATTTATATTCATCATTATAATCTTAATTAATAATTTATTAAACATAACTATAAAAATATTTAATTATTAATCAAAAATATAATATAGTTTTAATAATTAGTTTATTATTTATTAGTTAATATTTTATTATAATCAAAATTAATAATTTAATTATGATAATTATAATCTTAATGATTAATTTATTTATTACTATTTTATTATAATTCAATGTCAAAATTTATATTTCTATCCAAACAATGAATTTGAATTTCAACCAAATCCAATGGCAAATAATTTACCAAGCAATGAATAATTGGATTTGGATTTGAATTTGGGATTTCCAATTCCAAATCCTGTTTAACGGACAAGCCCAAGAGAAAGTACAACATTTCATGTGTTTAAAAAAATATGCATGATAAAAAGGTAGGGAGAGGTAGAAGATTACTTGCTATAAGAGCATCAATTGTAGATGTAGCTAAAAAATGGAACCAAATTTGTTATAAAAAATTTAATGTAAAATGGGTTGAATTTGTACAAGAATAGCAAACAAATAAAATTTGAGGTCCAACTGAAATGGATATAGACCCATGTGTCATCATGGTTTCTTTCTCAAAAAATAAAAATAAATCTAGAATATAGAAATTGGAGTCCCAAATTTAACTTTACTATTATACAAAATGAGTTTCTATAAATTATGAGGTCCAGACTATAGTTTTTGTTGATGGAACTAGAGCTGTCAAGTGGGCCGGGTTGGGCCAGCCCGACACGAATTTGAGTGGATCGGGCCGGGCTCGGGCCGGGCCTCTTGAGCCCATAAATTGTAGCGGGCCGGGCCGGGCCGGGCCAGGCTATGGATGAAAATATTAAGTCCAGTCCGGCACATGACCCACGGCACGGTGGACTTCGGGTCGGACCGGGCCGGGCCGGGCCAGACGCGACCCAATATAAGGTACTTGGCCGGTCGCACTGGAGGCCATCATTTTAATTCAATTCAGTTCAGTATATACATATATCATTCATGGATGCATGCATGTATGTTGTTGCAGCAACTTGCAACTAATATATATTGAAATGAATTGAATTGAATTTCAATTCGGTTCAAACATTCATTTCATTTCATTTCAATTCAGTTCAAACATTCATTTCATTTCATTTCAATTCACTACTACACTATATAATCATAATAATAACATAGGCCACCACTACTTGCACTTGTTGCTTTAGGCAGTGGTACAAGTCATATTTGGAGGACAGAGTGTTTGTTGTGTACATATTTTTCATTTCTTTTTCTTGTGAAAGTGACAACACGCGGCCCGTCGTGCGGCGCCCAATGGGCGTCAGAAAGACGTCGTAAGGGCGTCGTGCGAATAGAACGGGTGGCTGGACGGAACCGGCTGTCGTAGGCGTCGTGAAGACGTCGGGGGCGCCACGGGACGATCGGAGTCCAACCCTGAAGAACCTCCACTAATGGAATAAAGAAAATACACCCTCTACAAGCTCCTCCCGATCCAACACGGATCACCACAACTCACTTGAAAGAAGAAATTTTTTGATTGCGGACTTCGAAGAACAAGAGATGCCGAAAAATTATTCGAAGCAATCTCTCCTTCACAATAGTCCTTAATCCTCTCTCTCTCTCTCTCTCTCTCTCTCTCTCTCTCTCTCTCTCTCTCTCATAGATTGTAAGCACTCTTATTTTTTTGAGATGATTTTACAACTAGTATGTATCACCTTTTTATAAGTCCTTGGTAATCCATACATGGAAGGCCAATATATATGGAAACTGTCAATATGCATCAATCATATATTTAATGAAAATTCAATCATAATTGGCTTGCCATAATTGGAAGTCCAATTATATGGAAAGCTACTATATGAAGGGTCCAATCATAAATATATGATCAAAGTAAATATGGAAATCCAATCATATATTTTCTTACCATATATGTTCCAAAATAGGATCCATGCACTCCCCGAGCTTCTCCGACACACGGATGGCGCTCGTCGCTCTCCGGGGTATTCTCCACATAGGTTAGGAACCCCACCCACTCCAACAAATCTCCTCCTTCACAACTAGGTGGAGGAACTCGTCATCCCGACGATCCACCTGCAGTACTCAAACTTTTCCCTTGGTAGAACCTTCGTGAGCATGTCCGTTCCATTGTCATCAGTATGGACCTTCTCAAGCATCGCGTCCTTCTTCTCAACCACATCCCGTATCCAATGATACCGAGTCTCAATGTGCTTGGACCGACTATGAAATGTCTGGTTATTCACAAGGTGAATGACACTCTGGCTATCGCAAAGCAAAGTATACTGCTCTTGCTTCAGTCTCATTTCCTGCAACAGCTTTTTCGTCCACAGCAACTCCTTGCAAGCCTCCGTCGCCGCAATGTACTCTGCCTCTGTCGTCGACAAGGCAACACACTTCTGCAACCGCGACTGCCACGATACCGCTCCTCCAGCAAACATCATCACATAGCCCGAAGTCGATCGCCTCGTGTCTACATCTCCAGCCATATCAGCGTCGGTATACCCAACCAGCTTCGGCTCGTCACCACCAAAAAAAAGTCTCCAATCAGCAGTGCCCTGAAGGTATCGTAGAATCCACTTGACCGCACTCCAATGTACCCTTTCAGGATTTGAAAGGTACCTGCTAACTGTGCCAACTGCATGAGCGATGTCTGGCCTCGTACACACCATAGCATACATAAGGCTTCCCACGGCTGAGGCATATGGAACCCGCTCCATATCTTCTTTTTCGTCCTCGGTAGATGGACACTGCTCCCCAGTGAACTTAAAGTGGGCCACAAGGGGGCAACTCACTTTCTTCGACCCGTCCATACCGAAACGCTGAAATACCCGGTGAATGTACTTCTTTTGGGACAAGTGTAGCAACTTAGACTCTCTCTTTCGCTGATCTTCATCCCAAGAATAGTCTTTGTTGTACCCAAATCCTTCATAGAGAAGGCCGCGCCCATTTGGCGCTTCAACTCCGCTATCCTAGTGGCATTCCGACCCACTAATAGCATGTCATCTACATATAGCAATAAAACAATGAAATTATCATCGACAAAATACCTCACAAATACACAGTGATCCAACGCCGTCCGTGCATAGCCATGCTCTCCCATAAACGACTCGAACTTTCTGTATCACTGCCTCGGAGCCTGCTTCAGACCATACAAGCTCTTCCTCAACCGACAGACCAAATGTGACTTGTCCTTCTCACAGAATCCCTCTGGTTGCTCCATGTATAACTCCTCATCAAGGTCACCGTGGAGGAATGCCGTCTTCACGTTCATCTGCTCGACCTCCAAGTCGAGACTGGCTGCCAATGCTAGTACCACCCGAATAGACGAATGCTTGACGACAGGCGAAAAGATCTCATCATAATCCACACCTTTCCGCTGACCGAAGCCTTTAACTACCAACCTCGCTTTGTATCGAGGACGAGTAGCATCATCCGTCTGCTTCATTCTAAACACCCATCGATTCTTCAAAGCCTTCTTGCCCTTTGGCAACCGCACAAGCTCATAAGTGGAATTAGCGTGTAAGGAACTTATCTCCTTCTGTATAGCCTGCATCCACTCATGCCTGTGTTCGTCTTCCATAGCCTCTGCAAAGCTTTCGGGCTCTCCCCGGTCAGTCAGTAGCACATACTCACCCGGTGAGTATCTTGTAGATGGTCGACGCTCTCTGTCGCTCCTTCTCAGTGGAGCCACTGGTGCTGGCTGTATACCAATAGCCTCCTCCTCTTCAGGAATCGCCTCTCCGGCATGCTCATCCTCCTGAGGGACACCCTGATCACCATCAGCAGGCTGATGATTAAGGTTGGGAGCAACTCCATGTACTAGCTCCCCCATAATTGGATCCTCTGTGATGTCCTCTGAAAACTGCTCGAAGAAAAATGACTCTAACTCAGGCAATTCCTCAGCCTCAGAAGGCGTCTCGGAATCCTGAGTGTTGGTCATGGTATTATCTTCGACGAATACCACGTCCCTGCTTCTGTAGAGCTTTCTTCCCACTGGGTCGTAGAGTCTATAGCCAAACTCATCCCGACTGTAGCCGACAAAGATGCATGGCCTCGTCTTCGACTCAAGTTTGGACCTCTCGTCCTTCGGTACATGCACGAAGGCCTTACAACCAAACACTCGCAGGTGATTGTATGACGGTTCTTTGTCGTACCATACTTTGTCAGGCACATCACCCTGCAAAGGAGCACTAGGAGATAAATTAATAACATAAGCAGCTGTGAGAAGAGCCTCACCCCAATAACTGCCTGGCAAATTTGCTTCTGACAGCAAACACCGCACCCTCTCCATTAGTGTCTTGTTCATGCGCTCCGCTACACCATTGAGCTGAGGTGATCTTGGGCGGAGTCTTCTGGTGTCGTATCCCTTGCTCTCTGTAATACGTATCAAAGAGACCAATGTATTCGCCGCCGTTGTCGGACCGAACACACAATAACTTCTTGCCCGTCTCTCTTTCAACAGAGGCCTGAAACTCTTTGAAAGTATGCAGCACCTGATCCTTGGTCTTTAAGGCATAGACCCAAACCTTCCTGGAACAGTCATCAAGAAAAGTTACAAAGTAAGATGCACTACCAATAGATTTTACCTTCACAGGACCGCAGACATCCGAGTGAATCAACTCGAGCAACGCCGCCTTCCTTGAACTTGGGTGACTTTGGAAAGACACCCTATTTTGCTTTCCAGCTAAGCAGTGCGTGCACTTCTCCAACTTTGTAGACTTGAGCCCTGGAATCACCTTCCTGTTCACCAAGTAGCTCATCCCCTTCTCGCTGATATGGCCGAGCCGCCTGTGCCACAACTCGGTAGACGCATCACTGACGGCGTTCACCTCCCGTGCTCCTTGTGCGCTCCCCTCCATATAGTAGAGACCGGACTTCTTGCTTTCTCTGGCAATCACCATCGAACCTCTGGAAAGCTTCTACTGACTATTTCCGAAGAGACTGAAGAATCCCTCGTCATCCAACCTTCCAACCGATACCAGGTTGAAACGGATGTCAGGGACATGACGAACATCTTTGAGAACAAGAACTGCACCCGTCTTCGTTCTCAAATGCACATCTCCACCGGCAACTGCCTTCGACACATCTCGATTGCCCATCTTCAACACTCCACAGTCGCCTGTCGTGTAAGTGGCAAATAGTGCCCTGTTGTGAGATACATGCGCTGAAGCCCCTGAGTCCACTAGCCAAGAATTGTCATCGCAGGCGAGGTTTGTGATAACCTCATCACCTACGACGATCACATCGCCTCCATGTATCGAGGCCGCCGCTGTAGTGTTCTCATCTTGCTTCCTCTTGTCGCCCTTCTTCTCTCTCTACCAATTATCTATAAAGGGGTACTATTCAAAGAAAAATCATGATCAAAAGTTAAAGAATGAAAGTCAATTGCATTGAAATCCAATCACAATATATATATATATATATATATAGAGAGAGCGTTAGAGAGGAAAAAGCTAGCATTATGTAAAGGTTATGTGGTTCGTGTGTGTATGGGTGTATGTGGACATGTTCACATGGTTAGATAGTAGGCATGTGTGTATGTGAAATATACATGAAAGTGTATATGAGGGTTTGGGTTTCAAAACAATAGCTATCCAGTTACACTACTCATGGCATATTGGTTAACAATCTACAATGCACAACCTATTTACTCATAACATGCATGGCTAACCATATATATATATATATATATATATATATATATATATATATATATATATATATATATATATATATATATATATATAAAGAGGTAGAGATTTAGTTATGTATCTATATACATTATAACATGTATGCATAAACTCTATGTATATCTATATAGATATATGAACATAACATAGAGAGGAAGGGTTAGGTTTACATGGCAGTGTATACTAAGTTAGGGTGTGTGTGTCCTTGTACAGGGTTATAGCTTTAGTATTGAAAGGTTAAACCCAGTTTTAGTTCAGCATTTACATACAAAATCTGAAAATGAGCTAACATTTAAACCAGTGTAATATTAACATAATGCAGTTTCAGATTTTAGGGGTTTGAACCATCACAACCAACTCAATGCTCTCAACACATCCTAACATGATAGAGATGAAACCTAACATACTATCCATACATCTAGCTACACATACAGTTCAATATTACATATTAAATCTGAAATTGAACTAAACATTTGAAATCAATGTGAAAATATTAACATGTATTCAGTTTTAGGATTTTGGAGAAATTCGAACATCAAACCAACCCAATGTTTATCACAACCTAACATGTAAGAATATGAAACCTAACATTATATCCCTACATACAACAATGTATATAGCTCAAAATATTACATTTAAAAAAACAGCAAATTGAACTAATCATTTAGAATCCAGTATTAAGGGTTAATATGCACACAGTCTCAGATTTGACAAGTTCAAACACAAAATTCAACCAATTTCTTTAAGAATTGAAACCTTGTGTATAAGATACATGTGCAGTGATGTAAACAAAACTAATAACATGAAATTTATATTTAAATTACGAATTTAAACTAGAAAAAGCAGAGAACCAGTCTCTGATACTGTACTGTATTAGAAATATTGGAGTTTTGAGAATTTATACATCAACAACATATTAATATGTATTTAGATAGGTTGGTAATCAAAGTGTGGCATGCATACGTGTCAGGCAAAGTGTATGTGTCCACTATATACATTCTCATGTCCCAATATAAAAATCAAATTATATATCAAGACCAACATTTAGATTCCTACCAAGATTGCAAAGTAGGTGATTGATGTAACCAAGACAGTTTTATTATTATTATTATTTAATACTAGAATAATAGCAAGAAGGAAATAACGATAAAGTCTGTTCTGCTTATCTGTTTAAAAGAAGGAACCATTTTGAAATCAGAGCTATAATATCAAATCCAAGATAAGGTCTAGCAAAATCATCGATTCATTGTATTAAGAAGAAATTCATAGTAAGAAGTTACACAAGGTTTATAATACAGCTAAAGCTACTCCTAAGTTAAATAATGAGAAGCAAAACAAACAATAATTCTTTTTTTTAGAATGACTGAAACAAAAGTAGAGAAAACATGTTCAAGAACATTTAAGATACAATCTGATAATCATATGCGTCTATCCAAAATCATGGTACTCTAAATCCTCGTCATACTAGTAAGCAAGGCTACGATAATCACAAAGTCCTCGACTTAGGCACATACCTCTAGAATCATGGTATTTAAAATTTTTGCGATGCCGCTAGCTTGGTTGCGAAAATCTTAAATTTCCACACCCGAGAAATATATCCAAAGTCAGACTATATGTCCTCACCATGCTGGCTAATGTGACTGTATAAGACTAGATTCCATAACTTAGATGACCTAGCCCATATAATTTTATCTTGACAAAAATTAAATTAAATCAACAATGGATACCCAAAAATCAAATTCATTAACTAACCAAGAAAGATAAATATAAACTATTAGAATCAAATTTCAAGATATTTTATAATGAGATTCTCAAGGGTCTTCCCAGGAATCTCTCAAGGGATCCTAACTGTGATTGAGTACCTTCAAAAATATATCATAATCCTACTGCAGGCTGTAGTGATACTCTAGTTCGAATACCACTACACAAACTCGACCTGCATGGGCCACCACTAAAAACGTGTCACGACCCGCACCCACTGTGAGGGTACGAGTACGTAACAGCGTCCAGCCTACGTCGCAGTGTCGGCAGTAGAACGATATCCTAGGTCAATCATCTAACAATATATAAGGTACTTGTACAGTATATACACTCCGAATGGAGGTGACATAGCAGAATACAGTCTCAATCACATCTAAGGTAGAATATAGCACAATGGAAATAGATAAAAAAATTCTCAAACTGAGGTACAACAAGAAGTGAAATAATCAAAGTTAATAACTACTAGTCTCAACATCTCTAAAATATACAACTCTGAAATCAAGGACAATAACCAAATATGAAAAGAAGAACAGTCTAAGCTATCTACACTATGCAAGGTATCGTCCTCAGCAGCTGCCTGAACCTTCCCAGGGGTCCAGGTCGCGAGTGTCATCTAGGCAAGCTCCAAAGTAAGGGGTGCAGGGTTCCTCATCATCCTCTGTAAAATTTTCAACAGGTCCAGTCAGGACGGGAGCGAGCACAATACATCTCACGCAAATCATAACAGGTTAGAGAATATAAACATGCAAGAGAGTACGATACATGAAACTGAAAGAAAGTACATGATGTAAACAGAGAGAGAACTGTAATAGAAATATCTACTATAAGTAGAGAGCTAACAGTGGCTAGTGAGTCAGAGTACAATATAGACATGTAAATGGCATAGGATGATTCTGATGCTACACTACGGAATGATTCTGATGCTATACTACTTGGATATTATTCACATGTCCACTTCTACTCCCCCGTACCCCCAATCAATACACAAGGATCCAGCCAGGTTATGTTATGATTCATGTAATGGCCCCCGAAGGGTGATACATGATAGTCCCATAAATGGGGATTCTAGGAGTGCCCATAAATGGGTGATTCATGGAAGACTCTGTGATCATGAGAGTACATGTCACAAGTGATTCAATGAACCATGAAGCATAGTGATACACAATGTAAGTAAAACGCACAGAACAAGTAGTATCCGATGCTCCCTGAGGGGATAATATCTCAAGAAAAGATCCATATAGTACTAATCCGTGTGACCAACGTGACAGCATCAAGTAAAGTAATTTAAAGCAGGAGAATAATTCTAACAGGATATGAAATGATCAGAGAATGTACTCGCCTGGTATCCCGAATAACTGAAGAGAATCTACTATCCGAGGAGTGGTGTCTGTCTCCTATAGAACAGTACAAGTCACTATAAGTCTAAAATGATATAACAGACTGCTACAATGCATCTACATGATGTTTGGGGTCAAACTGGACTAAAGTCAACTCTCGGTCAACTCTAGTCAACTAGACTAGTCAAACTAGGTCAACTAGGTCAAGCCTAAGCCAAACAAGCCTCACTAAGCCTAACCAAGCCTAGTATAGCAAGCACACACCAATCACAAGGCTATACAAGCCAAACACAAGCCATCACATTCAATATTATACATAAGAGAAGGAAGCTAGCATGTAAGCTATGTGTGTGTGAACAAAGAGGTGTACATGGAAGAGGATAGACTAGCTAAGTTGTAACTAACATGCATCTATATCCTACAATTATCTATATACATCATGGAAATCATTTAGAGAGGGTTACAAGGCATGGTGGTTCACAAATATGAAATCTGAATCTAACTAGCATTCAATAACAAGGTTAAGGGTTAACATTTACATATTAATATATATATATATATATATATATATATATATATATATATATATATATATATATATATATATATATATATATATATATATATATATATATATATAAATTAAGACAGTAACATACATTTCTCACATATACATATATATCTAATTTGGCATAGATAATCTCAAATACATATATAGGCTACAATATAATATATGCATCTCATATATATATATATATATATATATATATATATATATATATATATATAAAAATATATATATATATATATATATATATATATATGTGTGTGTGTGTGTGTGTGTGTGTGTGTGTGTGTGTGTGTGTGTGTGTGTGCATTTACATAGGGATAGATAGAGGCATATGTGATAGTATACATGTGTGTGTGTGTGTTGAGAGTGGAAAGGTGTACTCAGTTTTACTCATGTGTGTGTGTTGTAGCAAAGTGTCCATAGAGTGTGTTTGTGTCATAAGGAAATAGGAATAGTATAGTGGACAGGGAATGGATGTGGGTCATGTGTAGATTAGTGTGTGTGTTGAGTTCAGTCAACCTGTGAGGGGGGGGGCTATGTGTATAGGTGATATGTACATGTGAAGATGGGGGTGTCATGTTATATGTGTGTGTGTGTACATGGTGTGTAAACTGGGAAAACGGTGAGGGTGAGATGTAGACTAATGTGTGGGTGTGCAATGTGTCATAGAAAATTAAGTGACAGTGTAGATAAATAGGAATTAGATGTGTGTGTATATGTGACAGGTTTCAGAGCAATATGTAAATGGGGTGTGTGTGTTTGGAACATGTCAATCTCAGCTATGTGACAGTTATGTGCTTGTGTGTGTCTCTTGAAGTTAATCCTGTGTGTGTGTGTGAGTGTTAGAAATGAAACCATTTCAGGAATCCCAGATTTTACTATGGTGCAGTCCACAATAGTGCATATAATCCCTGGTTTGTGTGTAGACATGTGGGCATGACATTGCATAGCAGTGAATGAAATTCAGTGACTGGAAAAATAATGTGTGAGTGTGTGTGTGAAACACAACAGTGAGAGGAATGCACATGTGTGTGTTAGGGGTACTTCAAAACCTGTGTGTCTCAGAAAAACATGGCAATGATAGGGTATAATCTGAAAACAGTGAGCCAAACACAATGTATAAGAATTTACATGGCAAGTAAATCATTCATAATTCAGTTTAAAATTGGAATGAAAACCAAACTTTCCATTTCCTGCACCATGTATCAGTCCACATTTCGAATCCTCTTTCTTGAACACAAAACCTAATCTAATATGTAAAACCAATCTAGCAGGTAGTAATACATATGTCCAGGACCCAATATGACAATTTATTCATTAATTAAACAGTTTGAAAGGGAAATAAATATCAGAAAATTAGAAACTAACACTATGTATCAGTCACAAATGGAAACTTCAAATGTGAACAATCAAAACACTTTAAGTTGGTAAACTAAGAGTTGGTAATTAATAAAGCATGTGTACACGTGTTATACAGGTCATTCGTGTCCCAGAACTGGACACGAATCGTGTCCAAAACATCACATGACACACAGGCTGAAACTCAGTGCACTGCTGTGTCGTGCACACGTGCACATGCGTCTAGCACGCGACACAGGCCACGTGGAGACACGTGGCCGTGCACACGTGTTCGCCAGGGGTTAGGGTAGGTGTCCAACCGCCTGCAAGAGGTCCACGTTGTGTCTTGTCCAAGTTACGAGCCCGTGTTAGTCGCGTGTCTGTGCGCGTGTGCTGCTAATGCACGAACAGTGCGGGTCAAAATACTCTCAAACCACACCATAAGATCCTACAAAAATTTAGGGGCTTGGTGTCATTCACCTAGGGGAGGTTCACACCAATTTTGGTGTCGAGACGTGTCGTGTCCGACGAGAACTCGGACACGGGCAGCAGGGCACCAGACCGAGCCCCCGTGCTGCATGCCCAGCGCCAAAACCGATACGAAAACCGACATAAACACAAATCAGTCTTCACAAATATTGTTACACATACTTAGATCTAGAGATCCATGTAATTAGTTTTTCAAAAATCGAAAATAAAATCCTTTGTGACATTTTAACAAATACCTAGCTACACACTATCATACGTGTCCGATACGGACACCAAACGGACACGAATCGACATAAATCCAATACCTACGGCTAGGGGACACCTAGGGCTTCCTATCCTTGCAAAGAAAATGAAATTTGGTGGAGGGAATAGGGATTTACCTATATGTGCAATTTGCATGAAAAAGCTTCAAAAGGGGGGGTTCTTCTTGATGGCCAAGTGCTCCAAATTGGTCCCAAACTGAAATGGCTCTCCACCAACAGTCCATAAACACCAATTAGAACCCAATGCAAAAGACTAGGATGAAAAAGGAGGTTAAATAAATAAAATGAGAATTTTGAAGAAGGGAACAAACCTTGGTTTTTGTCAAATGGAGAAATAATATAAAAGAGGCAAAAACAATCAAGGAGGAGATTATTTATAGGAAGGGGAAACCCTATGGCCGGTCCTAATGAATAAAATTAGGGTTAGGGTTACAAGTCATGGGCCATGGGCCAAGTCACATGAGCAATGGCTCTCTACCTTAGCCTTAAGTCCAACCTTAAAATCCTTCCTAATTTCTCAAGAGCTAAATCACTCAAGTCAAAACCAAGTCGTCTTAAGTTATATTAGGGTCTCACCATGCTAATCAAGTCACCTTAACTCGGGTCAACATCTAGGTTAGTCTCTTAAGTCACAACTAGTAAAAGTCAAATCAACAACCGTCAATCCATTCAATAAATCAATAATTCTAAAAAGTCAAAATGATCAAATTACCCCTAGACTAAAAATGATAATTGAAACACCCTAATCACATGGCTAGGCTCTAGGGCAGACAGTCTCTACGGTTTCACTAGCTGCACATCAAAATCACAAGTCATGATATTTAAATAGTTTTAAGATGATTAAAAATCACCAAAAATCATATTATTAATTAAATATCATAATTAAATAAATTAAACACAAAATTTCAAAATTTCTCTCATTTTAGAAAATTGGGTGTTACAATTATTCGAAGCAATCTCTCATTCACAATAGTCCTTAATCCTCTCTCTCTCAAAGATTGTAAGCACTCTTGTTTTTTTGAGATGATTTTACAACTAGCATGCATCACCCTTTTATAAGCCCTTGGTAATCCATACATGGAAGGCCAATATATATGGAAACTTTCAATATGCATCAACCATATATTTAATGGAAATCCAATCATAATTGGCTTGCAATAATTGGAAGTCCAATTATATGGAAAGCTACTATACGAATGGTGCAATCATAAATATATGATCAAAGTAAATATGGAAATCCAATCATATATTTCCTTACCATATATGTTCCAAAATAGGATCCATGCACTCCCCGAGCTTCTCCGACACACGGATGGCGTTCGTCGCTCTCCGGGGTATTCTCCACATAGGTTGGGAACCCCACCCACTCCAACACACGCATGCACAAGCACGGACCCATACGCATACAAAGTAGCATGGTTGCTTTCGGATCCAGTCGCACTCCAAAAATTCTCTGACCGACATAAAACCATGCATGTGTTTCCCTATCTATCTTGTGAATTAATCAATCTCCTGATAATATATGCAAAAATCCTGCAGCCTGCTGCGCTTCTGCGCCTGGATTAAATTCTGCATCCAGTCGCCCAAAATTCTACATCCAATTGAATATGCCTGCCTTCAGGAGAGGAAACAGCTATACGACACCCCCACCCTTTCATCCATGTCCAGAAAATTATTGGGCGTTGCAGCCACACATCCATCACGCAGCCTGCAGGTTTCACAGATATTTTGTTAGGGTGAGAATACCACACCGTCAGCTTATCTTGGTGGGCTAAAACAACAAGTATACAGGGGTTTCTATCTCAATTACTATCATATCTTACAATAATATCGGATGATAGAAACTCTAGCAAAATTGGGATCTTAGACCATCTCCAATGGTGATTTCTAAAATTGAGTTCTTATCCTATTTGCATTGTACTTTAAGGAGATTTCTATCATAGTTGGAAGAGTTTCTACATAGAAATTGTACACATACAAAAATGCCCTCCAATGGTTCTCCATTTCTATCCTATGTGTCACATAGTAAAAGGACCAATTTAATGATGTGGGGCCCAATAATAATTGTCATGATCCTACATCATTGGAGATGGTCTTAGGTATCTCCAATGGACAGGACCGTACCTGGAGTAAGCCGAATAAGTCATCGAATTTGGACAACCCTCTCGTTAGGACAACCTTCCAATACCCCTAAGTTCTGATCAACTCTCCGCCAACAGAGCCTTCGCAGTCCATCCTAAATTCTCTTTGTCAGTTGAACTAGCAATCCAGTAGGTCCATATTTTGGGTTCCCACTGGAAAGATTTCGAGTAGCTCAAGTAGAAGAACTTGGAATCCAAGCTCCAGCTCCACGACACCATCATAATCGGACACTTCGACGTCGCTGTCAACCCCACTCGCCATCAATTTTTTAATATCTTCTTTTTGAGTCAAATACAAAGGACAGGGCAACCAATTTAGCTTCGGCTAGGACAACTCAATCCCGTGGGCCGGCCCTGCCAATGGGGTTTCTATCTCCCATGTTTCTATGGAAAAATTTCAATTTAGAAAAAAAAAATTCAATGGTAGTTTATATCTCAATTCTATCATATATTACGGTAATATCCGATGATAGAAACTCTTCATCTATGATACAAATTAATATTGGTCCATGTCGTTACAAATTATAATTTTAATTAATTAAATATAGTTTTATATATACTAGTCTACATGTACGTGCTTTGAATGTATTTTAATTAAAATATCATAAGGTCAAATATCATCTTTCTGTCTTTTCTAGGTGACTATTCATGTGTGTATGCTTTCCTTTTATAATGCCAAGAGATTCGAAGTACGAATTTTGTTTTTGTTTTTTTTTTAAATTTTCTATTGAGAATAATAATCCTTGGAAAATGGTAAGGATAGAAAAATTTATTACCATAGAACATGAAGATTTGTATGAAAAAATAAAACTTTATAGCATGCAAACTTTATTGCTTTGACTCTTAAACATAAATGACATACAAGTCTTTATAAAATACTCGAGGGTATTTTAGGAATTCAAAAATTTCACCACCAAGTTTTCATATAATATAGTAGAATAGATAAGATTTTGGAGAATAGCACTTTTAGAACATTAAAGTTCTACAATAACTTTAGAAGTTTACATTTTTTTTTACATATATATATATATATATATATATATATATATATATATATATATATATATATATATATATATACTATGTGTGCAGGGGCGGACCCAGCTTGGGTCAAGTGGGGTCACGTGACCCCACTCAGTTTCAAAAAAAAAAAAAAATTTAAAGCAAATGAATGCACACAGCCAGCAAGGTTGCAGCAGAGCCAGCAGCTCTGGCGTGACCCCACTCAATTCCAAAAAAAGAAAAAAAATGAAGAAAAGGAAATACTCTCAGCCACTCATGACTCACGCAAGGTTGCAGCAGAGCCAGCAACTCTGGCCTGTGAGAAGTGAGAAGAAAAGAAGAAAAGGAAGTCTTCCAAAGAAGAAGAAGAAAAGGAGAAAAAGAAGAAGAAAAACATCCAACGAAGAAGAAGAAGAAGAAGAAGAAGAAGAAGAAGAAGAAGAAGAAGAGGTATATCTCTAACTCTCTTCCCTCTCTCTTTATCGTATTCTTTCACTCTCAAATTAAAATCCCTAAACTTAGTATTTTTAAGTTTTAGCAAAAATCAGGGTAAGAAACCACATTTTTTAAGGGATTTTAGGGCAAAAATTAGGGTAAGTTTTAGCAAAAATCAGGACAAAAATCAGTGCAAAAATCAGGACACTTAGAAATTAGGTTATTAATTTTCAGTGTAAAAATCAGTGTAAAAACCAGTGCAAAACATCGATTACTAATTTTACTCTAGGATGCAAAGATTATTGATTATCAGTGCAAAAAATCAGTGTAAAAATCAGTGCAAAATATCGATTTTCAGTGCAAAAAATAAGTGTAAAAATCAGTAAAAATCAGGGTTAGTGCATTTAGATGTGAGAATCAGTGCAAAAATCAGAGTTAGTGCTAAAAATCAGTGCAAAAATCATCTGAGATTAGTTATCTTGTGTTTTGTAAGACATTACACATGTATGTGTTTTAAAAATTATCTTGTATTTTTTAGAATGTGATTTTATTTTTGCACTCTTTATATTTAAGACCGACCCCCCTCTCTTGAATTCCTGTATTCGCCCCTGTATGTGCACAGTAGAGCAGCGCATGTTGTAACAAAAGGTTTCCTTGCTAATTAATATTAATGATTCGATACACATTTCTACAAAATAGAAATAGTCAATGCTGATTTTTCCGTTTATTAAATTTGAACTAAATAGAAATAGTCAAAATGAGTTAACCAAAATTCTAAAAATTCAAACCAAAAGTCCAACATAGACTAGTCACAACCAAACAAAACTGATATAATCGATTCGTTTTATTTTATTTATTCAGTTTGTTAGATTGGACTTTTTTAATGTTTAATAAATCAGATCCAAAATTAGACTTGTTAAATTATAGGACTAATTAGTGTTTAGACTTGGATTTTATATTAGTTTAGAGTTTAAGTCCTAACATATCTGTTAGGAATTTTATTGTGCCCTGTCGATTCATGAGATGAAGAACATAAATTAAATTGTGGAAACGTACCTGAATCCATTGCTAGACTTGATGGATCTTGAAGCGAACGTCTCTTTATTGGGTTCGATCTTCCAACTTGCTACGACCCTTAATGACAAAGAAGAATCTGAATCCTTTGTCCATCTCTTTCTGTTGATGGGAATGCAGAAGAGAAAAAGAGAAAACCTCTCTTTTGGTGGCCGTATAAGTTGGGGACCATAACCCTAATGAACACATATATTTATATGTTTTGACATTTCTAATTTGGCCCCTCATCAAATTAGAATTATCTCCGGTATCTACACATTAATTCCATGACAATTATACCCTTAAGCCAATTTCCAAATAGATCACTTTAATTTGGCTTAATTATTTAGATAGCCTAAACACAATTAATTTTACATGTGTGGCCCCTTAATTATTGAATAATTCCAACAATCTCCCACTGGGCCACATATGTAACTTTATAATTGTGTTAACCTTAGTGAGCTCATAAATTGCTATCTTAATTCTTAGGATATATCCGGACAATCTCGTCCATTAACCATATCAACATAGGATCAAAGCGGCCTTCGTCACATATAGCGTAACTAGACCATCAATGGTCACATATACCAATATAGCTAAACGACATAGATCAATCATGGATGCATAGCATGGAAATTACACGCAATGTGATCAATACATGTCTATTTCCAACTGGTCCTCCTTAACTTTAATGAGATCAATACTTTAACATAATGAAAACAGAATGAACTGAATTTCCATATATCTGATCAGATAAATATCCAAAATACTTTAATACATAAATGTGTCCAAAACTAAATAGCACCCAAATACATAAAATACAAACTCCTACTATATTGTCATATACTTGATTGAGATAACACCCATATGAGCAATATGCTCATGAAAGACCCTGGGTGATAATGCTTTTGTGAGCGGATCCCCTAAAATGGAGTTTGTCATAATGTGCTATATGGACACTTTAACCATTCTGAATTCTTTTCTTCACAACTAGAAACTTTATGTCAATATCCTTGACTTATACAAGTTTTTGTTGTTATTGGAATACATTACTGCTGATTTATTGTCACATCATAATTTAAGTGGTCTTTCAACACCGTCCAGAATGCGCAGTCCAGTGATAAAATTTTGCAACCATATTCCATGATTAGATGCCTCAAAACATGCTATAAACTCTGCTGCCATAGTGGACGAAGCTATGAGTGTTTGTTTGACACTCTTCCAAGATATAGCTCCTCCAGCTAACAGGTAAACATAACCTGATGTGGATCTCCTACTATCTTGGCATCCAGCAAAATCGGAGTCGGAATACCCTATAATCTCCAGCTGATCCGATCTCCTATAAGTGAGCATGTAATACTTTGTTCTCTGTAAGTATCTCATGACCCGTTTGGCTGCTTTCCAATGATCCATCCCAGGGTTACTTAAATATCTGCCTAGAATTCCAACTATGTATGCAATATCCGGACGCGTACACACCTGAGCATACATTAGACTCCCCACAGCTGATGAATAGGGGATCAATTGCATTTCCTTAATTTCAAGGCTATTCTTAGGGCACTGATTGAGACTGAACTTGTCTCCTTTAGCGACTGGGGTGTCACCTGGTTTGCATTCTTGCATGCCAAATCTTTTAAGCACTTTATCGATATAGCTCTTTTGTGATAATCTAAGAATACCTCGTGTCACGCCCCAGAACCAGAATACTGGAGAGCGAGGGCAGACACAGCCAGCTACGTATATTGAAATAGAATACATCTCAACTATACGGTCACGGCTGTCTAGATATGAGGGTTTACTACAAGCCAGCAGTTTCTTAAGGTCAAGCCTATTGTCTTAATCTCAAGCAATTAACAGAGTTACAAGATGTTAGAGCATCAAATATATATATATATATAAGGCGTCCCAAATATTACATATTGGATGATCATGAAGCTAGTCGTACAAAATGATAGGACTAGCAAGAGTTCAGTCATACATGATCAACCCTAGGATTTGTTAATCATGTTTACAGCCCGTAGGCAGACGGTAAGTAAATGTGCATCGAGCTAACAGGTGCTCGTCGGCTAAACGCCTCAAAAGAATAAATTTACATATAAGTGGGTGAAACAAAAAGGAAAACCCACTCTTGGCCCGGGTTCCGTCTAGTTATCACCATTGGGCTGGAAGCTCGGTAGATCTTCGGGAGCTGCTCCAAAATCTGGCCACACAAAACCAGCTGGGTCAAACCCCAGAAAGAGCAAGTGCCACAAAGGAGGCCACAAATAAGAACAAAAGCCAGTATATCAGAACATAAAGGATAAAAGAAGTACAAGTAGTAAAGTACACAGGGCGATAAACGACTAGGGACGTGGAACCATTCCGGGAGCCAGGTTACAATCCTTAAACCAAACAAGGACCGAGATTGGAACCCTTCGCCTGAATAGCTCACTGCCTCTACCCATTTATCGTTAGAGATAAGTAAAACAATCATGATCAAGAGATAGCAGGTACTGGAGCTAGACAAGACTTAGACAGGGCTGGACACCATTCATTCACAATCGGCCAAGCAAGTACTACGGCTTACTACTTTAACTAACTAGGGTTATCACAAGCCTAATTACTAACAAGATGCAAATGAGAATTCCAAATCCCAAGCCCTGCAGACCATCCAGTTATCCTTCCGCGGGTTGAGAGTTTTGGGTGGGTACATTGCCCGGGAGACAGATGTACCCTTAGGTGACTTAGAGGGTGCAACACATGACAGTGTGCTGGAAATGTGCTCTACTCGTCGGCAAGCTACAAGTCCATTAAAGCGCCCAGATAACGAGATTGCCTGTGACTGGGAATTCTCCATGTTCTAGTTTGATCTAATAATTAGCCTAATCCAATTTAGCGCGAGTCCCTGGCCGTGGTACCCAGGAAGTCACGTCCTAGACATGATGCAAGACAAGACGAGTGATTTGCACAGAGCAACAAGTAGTACACCCACGGTGTCAAGACAAGTCAAGTTACATGCTATCAGGGCAAGTCAAGTCATGTCAAGTCAGGAGTACGCCACCGCGGGCCACTTTCAAGTCAAGCCGAGTTATCAAGTTACAGGTTCAAGTTACCAAGTTACGAAGTTATACTCCAAGTTATTAACAAGATAGGAGAAAACTAGCCGCAAGCCGAATCATGTCAAATCATAGAAAATCGTGTCAAGACGTGTTAGACCAAGTCAAGTCGTGTGGTGGACAAGAAAATCTCAGAAAACAAAATTTAGCCAGAAACCAAGGACCAAGGTCCACCAGAGCACAGGGTGTGCTGGGCTAAAGGCGACCCAAGGGGGCGCCGGGCAAGGCTCGGGCTAGGGTGCGCGAGCGGCGTCAAGAGACGTGCTCGAGGAACAACCGCAACACACCAAAGGCGCGAGCGGGGGCAACGCGGAGCCAGAACGCGCGAGGGCGCGTTCGACGAGGCGCGCGGGGCGCAGCGCAGCGGAGTGCGCGCGGGAGGGCGCAGCGCAGCACGGCGGCGCGCGCAAGGGCGCAGCGCAGCGGTATGCGCGCGGGAGGGCGCAGCGCAGCACGGCGGCGCGCGCAAGGGCGCAGCGCAGCGGAGTGCGCGCGGGAGAACGCAGCGCAGCACGGCGGCGCGCGCAAGGGCGCAGCGCAGCGGAGTGCGCACGGGAGGGCGCAGCGCAGCACGGCGGCGCGCGCAAGGGCGCAGCGCAGCGGAGTGCGCGCGGGAGGGCGCAGCGCAGCACGGCGGCGCGCGCAAGGGCGCAGCGCAGCACGGCGGCGCGCGCAAGGGCGCAGCGCAGCGGAGTGCGCGCGGGAGGGCGCAGCGCAGCACGGCGGCGCGCGCAAGGGCGCAGCGCAGCGGAGTGCGCGCGGGAGAACGCGGCACGGAGTGCGCGCAGGAGGACGCAGCGCAGCACGGCGGCGCGCGCAAGGGCGCAGCGCAGCGGAGTGCGCGCGGGAGGACGGTCCGGGTGGCCTTCTTCTTCTCCAAGTTGGCTGAGAAGAACACTAACAATGGGTTCCAAGTTCAAAATCTCACAACCTTGCCAATAAAACTCCAAATTCGGATTTTTAAAGTTCTAACTTGGGTGAAATTTGATTCTCTAGAACATAGAGGCATCAAAACCCACCAAAACCAACTCAAAATGGATCAAAACCACTAATTTTCGAAAATAGGAAAAAGTTAGATCTAGAACAGATGAAGCTTCAAAACACAAAACATCAAGACCTAAGATTGTTCAAAACCATCTCCTTAAGCTAATGGACAAATAATATTGGGTCCTTATGTAGTGGCAAGGAGCACTTGCCTATGGTGTGGTGTTGTGTGGAAGAAGGAAGAAGAAGAAGAAAATTAATGGAGAGTAAAGGGGAGAGAGAAAGTTAGGTGGGGATATAATGAGGGTGGTTGTGGTGGAAATGAGGGAAGAGTGTAGGTTAAGGTGTTCCACTACATATTAAACCAACCAACTGAACCAATCCAATTAAAACCAAGCCGAACCAGAACTCGAAATACGAGAGAACCCAAAATTCTGCAAGTCGAGAAAATTAAAATACAAGCCAAAATCCAACTACGAGCATAAATATGAAATACGGAAAAATGAGGGTGACACCTCGAGAACGATCTCGATGTATTTGAATTCCTAATACAAAAGAGGCGTCACCAAGATCTTTCATCTCAAAGTTATTTGATAAAAATTTCTTAGTGTCATGCAATATGCCTATATCATTTGTGGCAAGCAGTATGTCATCAACATACAAAACCAGAAAAATAATTTTACTTCCACTGAATTTGTGATACACACAATCTTCAACAACGTTAACCTTAAAACCAAACGAGGTAACAACTTGGTAAAATTTATAGTACCACTGGCGAGAAGTTTGCTTGAGTCCATAAATAAATTTTGTCAATTTGTAAACCATATTATTTGGATCTTTCGACACAAAGTTTTCTGGCTGCACCATATAAATAGTTTCGTCAATGTTACCATTGAGAAACGCCGTTTTGATATCCATTTGATGTAACTCAAGTTCAAAATGTGCAACATGTGCTATAATTATTTTAAAGCAGTTTTTCAAAGATACCTAAGAGAAAAACTCTTTAAAATCAATCCCAAAATTTTGAGTAAAGTCACTAGTTACAAGACGTACTTTATACTTCTCCACATGACCCTTCGAATCCTTCTTGGTTCTAAATGTCCATTTGCAACCAATGGATTTCATACCTTTTGGTAATGAGACAAGTTCTTAAACTTTATTGTCTTGCATGAACTTATACTCCTTATTTATTATTTCAATCCACTTTGAGAACTGGAACTTTCTATGGACTGACGGAAGTTGATTAGATCATTTTTCAGTATCCACAGTCTTCCTCACATTCCTACAGAAATATGACAATATTATCCGAAATTATATTTCTCTTTTCTCTGGTGGACCATCTTAATATTACCGGTTCTTGAGGTTATTGAGTTTGTTCCTTAGGAATAATTACCTTATCTTGAATGGGGTGCCGCTACGTTGTCGTTGTTAAGGTATCTCAACAACGACTTATAGAGGTAATTCGACATTGTCTTATTGAGACTCCGAATTCACTTCTTGATCATGACAGGTATAGAATCCTGTACATCGTCAAAAGTGATAGTAGGAATCGTAATTGATTCCTTCTCAAAGACAATGGTCCGGACTTTATTTCTTCCCCAAACTCAACATCCTCAAAAAATATTACACTTCTCGTCTCAAAAAAAAAATCTTAGTGTGGGATTGTATAATTATCAACCCCTTGATCTGTAGCATAACCAATAAAGTAGCTGCTTATAATTTAACTTTGGTCTGTCTTCCCATTACACATTCAATCAGACATTAAAGTCTGTAAAATCAAGGGAATCCAAAATCCCATCAGACACAAGTCGTTCAACTCTATTTCTAGAGATGTGACCTAATCGCTTGTGCCATAATGAGGCTGAATTTTCATTATTAATTTTGCGTTTAGTACCACGTGACTCCACATTCAAGGTTTCATTGTAAGATGCAATAGTTTCAAGTGAATATAGGTTATCATAAACATTAAGGGAACCACTACCAACAATATTTGAATTTAAAAATAGACTAAACTTATTATTTCCAAATGAACAATGATAACCTGATTTGTCCAGTAAGGAAACTGAAACTAAATTTCGTCTAAAAGACGGTACAATAAAAGTGTCTATCAAATCCAAATAATAACCGGTTTCCAATAATAACCTAAATTGTCCTATTGCTTCCACTTCTACCGACTTGCCATCACCCACATAGATGTATCTTTCACCATCAATTGGCTTTCGGTGGCTCAGACAACCTTGTCTAGAAACACTAATGTGGGTAGTAGCACCAGAATCTAACCACCATGTGTTTCTAGGTACTGAAGCTAAATTAACCTCAAAATAGACCAAATTGAAAATTGTACTTTTTCTTATGTGTCCTGACTTGTCACAAAAGAAATAACCCTTAGTTTTATATTGTTGTTTCTTTTGAGCCAGGCCCTCAGCAGCTTCTGTATTTTTTTTCTTTTTGCCCTTAAAATTTATCCACTAAGCATGAAAATTGAATTCGTATGGGCAGATATTATAGCAACATTAACTGAAAAGAGAACAAAAAATAAATAAACAAATATGCTCTAATTAATAACCAAAGAGTAAAATATAGTCAAACTAATTCAAATAATGGTGAACCCTATCTCAAGATACCTAGTACATCATTAATATCAAGTCTTTGGACAGTGATATTAACTGCAAGTGGTACTCTTGGTGTAGTGATCAAACGTTGACAATAAGTCATGTCAAATAATAAGTCTATCTTGGATCGGGTTATTATTCACATGTAAACCGTATAATTGTCACACATTTATCACCACAAGTATGTGTGCAATTCGGCCAAGTATTAACCTTCCTTTGGGCCGGCTAATACCCGCATGAATATACACACATAAACATCAAACATCCCTCATAGACTATCTACGCAAGAGAGGTCACTTTGGCGACATCTTGTTTTAATGGGTCTATTTAGAATATTAGACAACTATTGCTAGTCACAAAAGGCACCAAAAAATTTAAATGTTGACTAAAATTTACAAAACTGAATCATATCCAAAATCTTATGTACATGCATATTTAAAATAACATAAAAATTTTACAATCATGAGATGAAGAAAGCTACCAGAAACTTTGAAGAAAGACATTTTTCTGAATGAAATCATAACTTCTTGCTATCATTTCAATAAAAATCAATGTATCTATTAAAAGTTGCAACAAAGAGCCCATAGATCAATACAACTGTAAAGCGACCACAATTGACAAATTTCAATTGGAATAGCAAATGGCAAAGTCAAATAGTCACTAAACTAGAAAATATTACTAATGTCTTTTCTTCCCTATACCATGGTTGATTATTTTTGTTGCATAATAAAGAAATTGGCTTGATCGATTTCCACAGATCGGAAGTAGAAAAATCCGAACAAACATAATATTTATATACAACCTCAATATACAACTAATTAGAAGTCAAAAACTAAGTCGACCAATGTTCTGATTATATATTATACGAACAACTAAGGCCAAATGAAATATTAAAGGCACAAAGAAAATACAGAAGTTGTCGATTCAATTAAATCCCTACTTTATGTATTTGTTGAGAGCTATTACTTAGTGGGATAAATTCGATTCAACTAAATCCCTCAGCAGCTTCTGTATGTTCTTCATCAACTAATTAGAAGTCAGAAGAATAGCTCTCAACGTGCCCAAGTGAAATATTATATTGGTCGCATAATATATAATCAGAAGAATAGCTCTCAACGTGCCATAATATACTACCATCTGCGGCAAACCCTAGCCGCATTAACCAAGACACCAATTCAGAATGGTCAAAAAAAAGTAAAATATTATATTCCAAATTGGTGGATCATAGAAACTTAGATCGAACAATAGGAACCCTAACTTAAATTAGATGGAACGATCCAGGGTTCCTGAAAATCAACAAAAAATAGATTCTGGAACTTCGATCTCATAAATCAAACAAGGAGGCTCTGATACCACTTATTAGGAATTTTATTGTGCCCTGTCGATTCATGAGATGAAGAACATAAATTAAATTGCGGAAGCGTACCTGAATCCATTGCTAGACTTGATGGATCTTGAAGCGAACGTCTCTTTATTGGGTTCAATCTTCCAACTTGCTACGACCCTTAATGACAAAGAAGAATCCGAATCCTTTGTCCCTCTCTTTCTGTTGATGGGGATGCAGAAGAGAAAAAGAGAAAATCTCTCTTTTGGTGGTCGTATAAGTTGGGGACCATAACCCTAATGAACACATATATTTATATGTTATGACATTTCTAATTTGGCCCCTCATCAAATTAGAATTATCTCCGGTATCTACACATTAATTCCATGACAATAATACTCTTAAGCCAATTTTCAAATAGACCACTTTAATTTGGCTTAATTATTTAGATAGCCTAAACACAATTAATTTTACATGTGTGGCCCCTTAATTATTGAATAATTCCAACATTTCTACAAAATAGATTCGATACACATTTCTACAAAATAGAAATAGTCAATGCTGATTTTTCCGTTTATTAAATTTGAACTAAATAGAAATAGTCAAAATGAGTTAACCAAAATTCTAAAAATTCAAACCAAAAGTCCAACATAGACTAGTCACAACCAAACAAAACCGATATAATTGACTCGTTTTATTTTATTTATTCAGTTTGTTAGATTGGACTTTTTTAATGTTTAATAAATCAGATCCAAAATTAGACTTGTTAAATTATAGGACTAATTAGTGTTTAGACTTGAATTTTATATTAGTTTAGAGTTTAAGTCCTAACATATCCAATTGAAAATTTTAATCTCTGAATTTTTATTTTTTATTTGTTTTTTTTTTCTACTACACCCTCCTTTCATGTTTGATATTGAAATTTTCATATATCGATTTGGGAGGATATAATGAAAAAAAAAAAAAAAAAAAAAACTTCAAGGTGTAAACTTTTTAATTAGACGTGTGAGGGTTTAAACTCTAAATTGATATCAAATTCATGGTCTAAACGCTAATTAGCCCTAAATTATATTTAAAAAATATAATTTTCGTGCATACAATTGTTGTATTTTGAAGTAAAATTGGATTACTTGTTAAATTAGAAAAGTTAGACTTCAAAAATATACATAGACACAAAGATATACACATTTATTAATCATAAAATGTACGTAGAATTGAGAGTATTTACATATTTTTACAAGTTTTAATCGGTTTTTTTTATTTTTTACCAAAATTAAATTCCAAAATCAAACAACTTTGTCAAAGCTCTCTAGTCTAGTGGTATTATAGCGGATATCCGGAGAAACCGTCAAGGTTTGAGCCCCCAATTATTTGTGTGCGTAGAATTTCAAAAAGAAACCAAATGACTTTTTTTTTAGTATTTTCAAAATCTAACTTCATTTTTTTTTTCAAATGTGGTTCAAAACTGAATAATAATGTTTATACCTAACTATACATGTATTTTAGTTTAAGTTTGTACACCGTTGTTTTAAGTAGATATGTAGGAAAAATATGCAAAAAGAGACCTACGGTGTTTCAATTATTAGGGGTGCAACTCGAGCGGGTTGGGTCGGGCTTGAGGTCAACCCGAGCCCAACCCGATGAATCATAAGTCTAGTCCGAGCCCGAGCCCGGCCCGACCTCGGGTTCAATATATGAAGCCCAAGACCAAGTCCGGAGGGTCGGATTTGGCTCGGGTTGAACTCAGGTTGGGTCGAGTTCATCGGATTTATCGGACTCTAATATACTAATTGAAATAATTTTAAACAAAAGTAATATTAAACACATAATCAAATAGCAATCAAGTCTTGATCATTACAAAATATAAATTGAAATAAGATTTAGGATAAGGAGTTGAAGAGTTTTGGTGAAGAAATTTAGGATTTAAACTTTTTATTTGAGAAGTTTGAATATATATATATATATATATATATATATATATATATATATATATATATATATATGTATATATATATATATATATATATATATATATATAAAAGTCGGGTTTCGGGTTCTTCGGGTAACCCGACACATGAATCCAAGTCCAATCCGATTTATGACCGGGTTCAAATATTTGAACCCAAATCCGAGCCCAAATCCGACTATCTACAACCATAACCCAACCTATTAACGGGTTTATCCGATCGGACTCGGATTTAGGCCGTCCGAGTTGTACCCCTATCAATTATGTCCTCCTTATATGCAAACGAATTTATTATTATTTTTATGGGAAGATTTATGAAATGCCCAAAAACTAAAAAAGTTTTATGTAAAACCCACCGCTAAAAAAACTTTCATCGCGTGCCCAGAATTAGAGAAACTTATCCAAAGCGGGTTCCAAATGACCCTTTTGCCCTTCCTTTTAATTTATTGGAAACACCCACAAAACTACTCTTAAAAAAATGTTTCAATACTCCATCTTCTTGCATACGATGCTCACTTTCGAATCTAGGTTTTCTCCTCAAAAATCTTTAAAAACTCGTCGAAAAATTTCGGAAAGACCGGGACGAACGGCAAAAGTGCTAAAACGGAGGTCCAAACATCATTTTTTTGCGATTCTAAAATTTCGAAAGGCCGTCTAACGATGAAGCTGTTACTTTCAGTCTCCTCGACGATACGCTCATTTTGCGACAAACGGGACCTCGTTTCGACCTCCCAGTCAAAAGTTATGGCCCTCCAAAGTTTCAACTGACCATAAAATGCAGGAGAATGGCCATTCTCCGTTTAGAACACGAAAAATGTTAATTTTCGCATGAGGGTGGTCATTCTCCGTATTAGTAACACGGAGAATGGCATTCTCCGTCTTAATTTACACGGAGAATGACCATTCTCCGTGTTAGTAACACGGAGAATGACATTCTCCGTCTTAATTTACACGGAGAATGGTCATTCCAGTGTTAAAACGCAGGAGAATGACCATTCTCCGTGTTAGAAACACGGAGAATGCCATTCTCCGTGTTAAATAAAACGGAGAATGCCATTCTCCGTGTTAAATAAAACGGAGAATGGCATTCTCCGTCCTAATTAAGACGGAGAATGGACATTCTCCGTGCCAAATTAAACGGAGAATGACCATTCTCCGTCTTAATTTACACGGAGAATGCCATTCTCCGTGTAATTTATCACGGAGAATGGTCATACCAGTGTTAAAACGCAGGAGAATGACCATTCTCCGTGTTAGAAACACGGAGAATGCTATTCTCCGTGTTAAATAAAACGGAGAATGTCATTCTCCGTGTTAAATAAAACGGAGAATGGCATTCTCCGTCTTAATTAAGACGGAGAATGGTCATTCTCCGTCCTAATTAAGACGGAGAATGGTCATTCCAGTGTTAAAACGCAGGAGAATGGTCATTCTCCGTGTTAGAAACACGGAGAACGGCATTCTCCGTTTTAAATAAAACGGGGAATGGCATTCTCCGTGTTAGTTTACACGGAGAATGGTCATTTACAGTGTTAAAACGTTAATTTAGTTTTTTCATGAATAAAGAGTTTCGTTCTTCTTTCAAAACGATGATAATTCTTATCGAAAAGAAGAAGAAAGATTTTCTCTCCACAATTGACCTAATCGTCGAAAAACTTCAAATGTCTCCACGATGAAGATGATGATGATGGTGATGATGATGACGAGCGATGATCTGAGTTCGACTGAAGAAAAACACACCGAACTACGAACGATTTTTGCGATTTCTGCTAAATATGAGAGTAATGGAATTCAGATTTCCCGTGAAGAAGAAGAAGACGAAAATCGCAATCCAGATCTGAGTTTTTTGAATTCAAATACATATAGATGACCAATTCGCGCGGAGGGGTAGTTTCGGTATTATAAAAATAACATTTCCCAGCGGGTGGCATCTAAAAGGAAATCTTGGAATATTTAACGTGAAAATACTTAATTCTGGGTATTTCATAAAACTTATGTAGCGGGTGGACATTTCATAAAAGCCCACCCCAAAATTGGATTTTTCAGCAATTTCCAGTATTTTTATTGATAAAATCAACGTATTATTTAGGAGGGAAAATGATTGGAACACCGAAATAGGAATAGTTGATCAGCGTTCCATGCAAAAGAGCAACAGTTACATATATCAAATTCATGAGGGGGTCCCATGCAGCACATGGGTCGGCGGTTGCGCATGCAGAGGAGGTTGATGGTGCACCTAACCGTCACTCTCCCGACGGACACGAGCCTAGCAAGTAGCAACCGTCCCGCTGCTCGCAGAACACTCGGTCCGGCCCGCACCAGTTTGCATTTGGGCTTCATTTGGAGCATGAACCTACACTTACATAACATAGCAAACATTTCCGAATCTCCGATTTAACAAATACAGTCATTCATATAACAATACGAAAAATCTAATAATTTCCTCAAACACTTTACAGAACATCTCCTCCATCAAAAATAACGAAAAATCATCATTCCAATAATCTAGTTAATTTTTCTCAAAAAAAAAAAAAAAATAATCTAGTTAATATTACATATTCAAAATAACGATATCATTTCTCAGCTAACCCACCTCGCAAACGCAAATTTACACAATCACCCCTCTCCCCCTAAATAATAATGAAAATTAAATTAAAAATGGCACGTAGCCATCACGAATGAGCTAGCACGCGTAGAACTCGACGAGTTCGTCGAGGGACTCGGGCTTGGGGTCGGCGTTCTCGAGCATCCACAGCAGGTGCTCGAACAGCACCACCTCGCAGCCGACCACGGCGGGCGAGGAGGTCTCCAGAAGGCTCTGGAACACCGGGTGGCCGAGGAGGTGGGTCCCGACCAGGTACCTCCGCCTCGACTTCCCCACGTAGACCGGATGGTAGCCGGAGGGGACCTCGTCGCAGCCGCCGAACGATCCCGACCGCCGCCACGCGTCGGCGTCGCCCGCGGACTCCGGGTCGGATCCGGACCCGCTCGCGGTGCGGGCGAGGGGGGGCGGCGGGGCGCAGGAGGAGGAGGAGGAGGAGTTCCAGCGCCTGAGGATGCAGCGGAGCTTGCTGGTCAGCTTGCTGCTGTTCTTCTTCGCCATTGCGTTGACGAGGCGGTGACGGGACTCACCAGAGGCAGAGGAGGAAGGACTGAGGAGGAGGTGGGAATGGTTGTGTTGGTATTTAAAAGGCGGAGGGAGTGGGGCCCAGCGGGCTTTAGAATAATAACGGACGTGCCACTGAGGGAATTGTCGTCTAGCTGGGAATGGGCTGGCTGTGGAAAAGCTGTTTGGTTTGGTTTGATTATTATTCGAAACTAGGGGTGTGTTGTCAGCAGGTGTGTGGTGTGTAGGTCTGTCTCCAGGCAGATTAATGAGCGCAATTTAGGAGTTCTCTTACAAATGCATGTCTCTGTTTGATTTCTGGCACCAAGTTGGCTACCTCTTAAACTTACTGCCAAAGTTTGTCCAATACCACCTTACCTGTACCAATCATGATCGGTCACCTCCTGACACAGCGTGTCCTTCTAGATAGTTCGTCTCATCATCATATATTTCATATATAAACTAGTGGATAACCCGTGCCATAATGGCACGGACACGAATTCGACCTTCTCGACATAGGCGTGCAGGCACCGAACCAGCGTCAGGGAGTTCCGGACGGAGACGCGGCCTCCGAACCCGACCTTCTCGACGTAGGCGTGCAGGAACCGGGCCAGCGCCAGGGACCCGAGCCCGACGGAGGCGGACACGGCAAAGACCAAGGTGGCGGCGTTCGGGGCGGCGTGGGGCCTCATGGAGGCGAAGACGCGCTGGGCCGTCGCGGGGCGTCCGAGGGCGGCGAGGCCCGAGACGGCGGCGGTCCAGGAGACGACGTACATGTGCGGCATTCCGTCGAACACCCGCAGGACGTGGTCGGCGGAGTCGCGTCGGGAGTAGGCGATGAGCAGGACAGTCTGCACGAAGGGGTCGGAGCGGAATCCGAGGAGGAGGGTGTGTGCGTGGAGCGACCTGGTGGCGACGGCGGCGGCGGTGGTGTTGAGCAAGGAAGAGAAGGTGTGGGAGTCAGGAGGGACGCGGCGGCGGAGAATTTGGGAGTAGATGGAGAGTGGGATCGGCGGAGATGGCGATGACAGTGTTGAAGAAGAAGGGGTTGGGGTTGGTCATGGCGGAGAAGAGGGAGGCGGCGAAGGAAGGGTCGGCGTCGGCGGCGCGGTGGAGGAGGCTGCTTGCGACGAAGGGGTTGTGGAAGAGGCCGGCGACGACGGCGTGGGCGAGGATGGAGCGGAGGCGTGGAGGAAGGGGCGGTGCAAGAGGAGCTGGAGACGGGGGTGCCGTTAGAACAACCGGTTGCTCTGCACCCAACATGGGACCTCCTCTTCTCTTATAGAGAGAGGGACAATTTAGTCATTTCATTATCGTTGATCCAAAGCACATGGGTCGGACCAAAAACCCACTGTGCTTTATATATATAAACTAGTGGATAACCCGTGCCATAATGGCACGGACACGAACAATAGATCCGACGGCCGAAGGTCGCTCCACCTGTGCTGCTTCTTCTTCCCGGAGACTGATCCGACTGGACCACCACATGGAGAAGGGTCGAGTGACTTCTTGTAGTGCCCGCTCCTCGCGGTCCACTATGTAATACCTACGGCTTGTTGACTCAGTCATGAACTGAGTGTTTTGGGGAAACCTTTGCCGGTATCGATTGATCACGGATGAAATGCAATGAACCTTTCCAATTGATGGATTGGCTTCTATTGAAATGAATCCAAGAGTTTTGCTGAATGTTTTCTCTCGCTGCTTGGTTTTGATGAATGCGTTTTCGTGTTGGTTTTCGATGATTGGTTTTCATTGTTCGCTTTCATCGCATTTCGCATTCATTCCGAATCTTGAGAGAAAGAGACGAAGTATGCTAATCAACTGTTGGTGCCAATGTAGGCCGCGTGAATTGTTCGTGAACGGCGCGTGAAGTCCCTCCTTTTTTCAATTAAGATTCATGATCTCGGTGAGTTGCTTCAACCGAACAAACATTGATCTGTACGCCTAATAATAAAAATGATCTCTAGTCCACTCTGTTGCCTTGTCCCAATGATCAACGATACCGCATTCACAAAAGATAAGTGAAGATAATTGAATTGAACCAATTGCAAGAATATGTATTGCTACTCTATCTGCTCGATAAGAATGATCATCTGCTTGTCACTAGTATGCTTGAAAATGTAGACATGTACAGACGAACTTGTACGTGTTGAGATAAATCTGAAGGCACGAAACAAACGTGTCGTATATCTGTGCATAAGTCCAATGTGTCTCATCTGATAGAACGGCTAGAGCATGCATTTGGTCTCGGACAACTTGTATACAAGGAAGCATTTGTCTCTCGGGTGGTATCTGGGGGCATCTGGAACCGCTCGGCCTAGGAGAGATTAGGGCCTCCATGTGAAAATGGGAGTCGATCTGAGTCCTTAGCGACGAGCTGAACCAAATAGTCACAGCGGCTAATCATGGGGATAACCCATGGACCAACATGTAGAATAGTCCACCTGCATGACCCGAATGATAACTTCAATATCTGCAAGAATGAAATATGAATTACTCGTTATACAAATTGTGCTAACATGTTTTTGTGCAGGGATGACTGCCGGCGTTGGTAAGTTGCTTATGATATATTTCTACTATCATGTTCTTATGAATTGTTAAAAAGAACATAGACAAGTAGAAAGATCACTAGTAAATGTTAGCTCCACATATTGATTTAGTGCAGAGATTTGCGAGTTCGGCCAAAAGCCGCTCGCCAGTACATGATGTGTGCTGACCCACGTTGTGGGCATCCTTTTCAGAAAGTGTGAAACCCTTAACTTTTAGTTGATTATTTGAATAATTTAATTAGCTAATTATTAATATAAATCATTATTAGTTGTTAATTTAGGAAAATGCATTTTTTAGAAAAATTATTAATTCTAGAAATTTTTATCAAAACCCGTAATTTTCTAATTATTTAATATTGTGTTGAAATTTTTTTTTAAAATATAAATTCTTGGACTTTTGATTGTCTGGCCAGACCCGAACCCGTTCCCATTCTCGAAACCCGACTCAGAATCAATTCCGAAAACCGAGATCGGTTTCGTGTATAAATCATAAATTAATATTCTGAAATTTTAAATTTGGACCAGACCATCCCGAACTTGTCCCGGACCTGTTCCCGAACCCAAGTTCGAATCCAAGCAAATTTTTGGTTTTCGAAATCTGAAATATTAATTGATATTTATTAATATTTTCATAAATAAAGAGAATTTAATAATTGATATAACATTAACAAAATTCCTTTAACTCTCTCTCACTTCATAACCATTATTGCCAGCTTTCATTTTTCCGGCCGAGCCTTCCTGGGCAGGCCGATCGGTCGACTCCTCCCCGCGTGAAACCGTCGAAACCCCCCTCCTCTTCCCCTTCCAGTAACCCCCGCTCACCTCTCCCTACTTAAACCCCTCTATATCACCATCTCCATCACCATCTCACCACTTTCCCCAATTTTTCGTGCCCTAGCTCCGAGCTCCACCTCCCGGAGTTCCTCCCGACCCGACGCCGAAGATCCCCGCCGGCCTCCGCCTACCTCGGCTACCCCGCAGTCGCCCAGGCCAGCCGAGCCCGGTGGTTCCCGACCCAGGCCGACCACCCAGTGGTTTCGCCGGCCCCCTTCCGTCGCGCGCCGCTTCCCGGCCGCGCACAGCCGCCCCTCCGGCGCCGATCCCTACCCCCCTAGCTGCTGTTCCCCGCGCTGTTTTCTGTGGCGCATGTGGTTCTGTGGCCGTCCCTGTTCCCGTACTTTTCCAAGTTTCTGTTGTTCGCGTACTTTCTGACTTTTCGAGTCCACAGGAATTTGGCTTTTCTTTCAATATTTCATCTGAGAGCTCTAGTCGAGCACCGAGGTATATTTTTCGTGTCCCCGTGTCCCTCAAATTAGAGTAGTCTGTGATGAAATTGGTCCACGAATTCCCCGGGAATTCGGTAAGCGAGATATTTTCGGATTTTCCGAAACCCTTTCGGAAACGTTCTGGGAGTTCTCGGAAGATTTCATTGGTTTAGGTTTTCTAATTCCATTTCGGAATTGGTTCTGTGGCTTTGAGTGTTCTGTTGGAATTTTTGAAGTTTGTTTCGGTTTTCCGAGTTTCATTTCGGTTTTCCGAATTTCGGAAACGTGCTATGGATATTTTCGGGTTCGATATTATTTTCGGGTTCTGGTTATTATTATTATTTTCTGGTTGGAAATTGGGTTTCCCTGGTATGGGATTTGTGATTGGTGTTTGTGGCGCATTTTCCAGTTTTTGGGTTGACCGAAAATAGAGGAAGTGCTGCCGGATTTTTCTATAAAATTTAATTATATAATTTTAAAATGGTTTTTCGGAAAAAAATATTATTTTGGATTTTGGGCGACGACCGTATCGGTCCATGGGCCCTGGTTAAGTGCAAACGAAACCGGTTTCGCCCGGACGTTGAGACATTAGCCTATATGACGATTGGACCAATATCTGAGACTCACTATTAAATTTATTTTTATTATTAGTTTTATTTTGTAATTAAATTGTAGGATTTTTAGAGACTAACAAATGTCTTCTTCTTATTTAAATTTATGTAAAAAGTCTGTAAAGGGCACAAGCCCAGCTTTTATTCAATTTCTGTGGTTTGTAATAAGTTTGTGTAGCTTTTATTCTTTTTCTAGTTTGTGGTTGACATAAACACGTAAAATAGTAAAATAACTATTTTATAGAAAATCAATAATGTTTTCTCACATTAAATAAATTAGAAAAAATTACAAGTTATTATTTTTCACGCTTTTCTCATTTAAAGAAAAATGTAGTTTTATTATATAAATTATAAAATACCAAGTTTTGCCAATAAACCGATAAATACAAAGTTTTTTCGAAATTAAATATAAAATGATCTTTCCATCATAATTAAATGTAACGCATTAGATAATCGAGTTTTGTTTGTGTTAGTTTAAATAAAGATTAAAATTGATTAGGACAAAACTTAGAGATTGCAACTAGCATAGTTAGCATGATGATTTTGGAATCTGAGATAAATTTCTCGACTGTAGGATTTCGAGGACGAGGCTAATTTCAATTCTGAAGTCTCAAACTTTCAAGTCCAGTCCAATTTGAGGCAAGTACAGTTTGTGGTAGTTTACAATTATTTAGTAATAGTTTTATTGCAAATTTAAACCACGAGGCAACACGGAACTCTCTCTGAGAGCATTGACTGTTTAACTGTTGGTTACTGGGGGAGTAGTGTAATAAGTATGACCACATCCAAAATAGTATAATGACTGTGTTAGCTTACCCCTCATACACACGGGGATAAGCCATATCGTATCAATAGGATACAACTGTACAACCCAATCCGGTCATATTCATTGCCTATTCACATCACACTGTTTTAACTGCTGGAAAACTATTTATTTTAAATTGTTTAAAAATGCATAACTCCATTATTATTTCAATTGTTAAAATATCATGAATTGTACTTTGCTCCCTCCTGACTGGAGACTATATTTTTAGGTCCTATTGATGATGCAGAGCTACTGATTAGTAGCTATTATGATCCTGAGTTGTATCCAGTTGTGCTACCAGATGATGCTGGACTTGGAGATGGCAAGTCTACTTTTTAGCTGTTGTCATTTACTATTTTCAGTTGTTGTTATTGAAAAAGACTATTTATTTTGTCGGTTGTAACTTTGTTGGACAAGTTTTTAATTATCGGAATATTAAAGTTGTGGCAATTAGTCTGTGTTGTTAATCACCTGCATGAGTGATACAGCTTACTGCCGCCGTCTCAACAACGGTGCAGGCTGGGCATGATCCGATTCGACCCAAGAAATTAGGACCGGGTTGTGACAGAAAGCAAAAGGAGACATGGGGATTTCAAGTGAGGCACCGAAGCTCGTCTAGCCCAGTAGAGCTTGTGGATCGCCTCGAAGTTTCAATTTCATTCCAGTCAAGTTTCAAGTTTCTTTTTCTTTTGAAGGTGTCTTTCAATTCCAGCTTGTAATAGAGGGATATGATGTATGGGCATTGCGACTATTTTCAAAAGAGAGTTTCAAAGAGAATCATGTAGCCAAAATATAAGACACTCTGAGTTTGCAAAGCTTTGTACATGTATTCCTATCAAGTTTATGAATAAAAAAAGTATTTCCATTTCAAATCTCTGTGTCCAATATTTGGTTTTCTGCAATGAATGGGTGCGTGCGTGTGTTTTTCTTAACTAATGGGTGCGTGCGTGTATTTTTGCTTGACTAGTTGTTTTGTGCAGGTACATGGCCTTGTGCAAGCGCAACTTAGGCTTGCACGGCATCACGCCTTAGCGAGGACGATCGATCCCGCAGGGATCCAGGCAAGTCGGACGACCCTAGCGGGATCGGGGCGTGACAAAGTGGTATCAGAGCACGACTTTACGTCCTTGGCCTCTTATAAATATCATTTTCGAAAAAGTATATAAAGTATTTTGATGGCTTTCAAAAGAGTCCCGATTTTTGAGTTATGAAAACCAATGCCCCATGCAATAAGTCCATAATATTTTGTGAGACTGACAGAAGTTATACTCTTTTGTAGAGAAATGGCCCCTCCTCGCTCATCTGCCTCGACAGATCCGATAGAACGGATCATGACATTGTTGGAACTGCAAAGGCAGGACAGTGAGGAACGCAATCAAATACAACAGGCCCAAATAGAGGTCCAGCAGAAACAGTTGGAGTCCTTGACTCAAATTATCACGGCGCTTGCGGCAAATCGAGGTACCACCGCAGCGACTAAACCAACGGAAATGCCCGAGATTGAGCCCGTGGAGGGTGTCGAGCCCCAGCCAGCGCAAAGGCACACTTCCTTTAGGCCAAAGGACTTCTTAGACGCGAAACCTCCAAAATTTGAAGGCAGGACATCACCCGATAAGGTGATGGACTGGATTGATAAAATGGAGAGTCTGTTCGCGTTCATAGGAGTTCCGAGTAACAAGAAGGTAGTTTGTGCCGTTATGCTTCTACGGCTGCGGGCGAAGGATTGGTGGAAGGCGAAGAAGCCGGCGCTGCTCGCAACGGCTAGAAATGGAAAGATCTCATGGGCCTCATTCAAGAAGGCATTTCTGGATCAATATCTGCCTCCAGCCATGAGCAAGAAGATGGAGGATGACTTCATCACACTGAAACAGGAAAATATGTCCGTGGAGGACAATGAGTCCGAATTTGCTAAGCTGGCAAATTTTGCCGCTGTCATGCTTCCCACCGAGCAAACTCGCATAAATCGATTCGTTGGAGGTCTGAATGATGACATTCAACTGAGTGTGCTTAATCGAGAATGTGGGTCATATTCTCAGGCCTTTGAGGCGGTGCTACAGGTGGAACAGTTCTGCCTGAAGAAGGCGTCCAATAAAGTACAGTACAGTCGGAATCAACCCGCCAAGAGATATCATGACGGAGAGAAAAAGACTGACGGGGAACAGAACAACAAGCCTGTATACGGCTTCTGCGGTCGACGAGGGCATGTTAAAGAGGACTGCCGCTATGTGAATGGTCAGAGTTGCAGTTACTGTGGCAAGAGTGGGCACATCAAGGAGGACTGTCGTGCCGCTAATCACGCTTGTTTTCGTTGTGGCCAACAAGGCCACTCAGTCAAATATTGTCCGAAAAAGAATAGAACGGATCAGAATAGAGATGATAATAAAGAGCGTGGGCAGCTGCCAGGCCCACCGCCGCTCCGAGATAATTCGCACAATCAGCAGTTGCGGAACGCCAACACCGCGACAGCGCGCGTCTATAATCTCTCCACGTTGCTTGATCCAGAATGCAACAATAGTGGAGGTGAGTTTGTTTCTTAAGTTTTGAGAACAAAACTTTTTCTCAGTGGGTTATTATGTAGTGCCCCGCTCCTCGCGGTCCACTATGTAATACCTATGGCTTGTTGACTCAGTCATGAACTGAGTGTTTTGGGAAAACCTTTGCCGGTATCGATTGATCACGGATGAAATGCAATGAACCTTTCCAATTGATGGATTGGCTTCTATTGAAATGAATCCAAGAGTTTTGCTGAATGTTTTCTCTCGCTGCTTGGTTTTGTTGAATGCGTTTTCGTGTTGGTTTTCGATGATTAGTTTTCATTGTTCGCTTTCATCGTATTTCGTATTTATTCCGAATCTTGAGAGAAAGAGACGAAGTATGCTAATCAACTGTTGGTGCCAATGTAGGTCGCGTGAATTGTTCGTGAACGGCGCGTGAAGTCCCTCCTTTTCTCAACTAAGATTCATCTCGGTGAGTTGCTTCAACCGAACAAACGTTGATCTGTACGCCTAATAATAAAAATGATCTCTAGTCCACTCTGTTGCCTTGTCCCAATGATCAACGATACCGCATCCACAAAAGATAAGTGAAGATAATTAAATTGAACCAATTGCAAGAATATGTATTGCTACTCTATCTGCTCGATAAGAATGATCATCTGCTTGTCACTAGTATGCTTGAAAATGTAGACATGTACAGACGAACTTGTACGTGTTGAGATAAATCTGAAGGCACGAAACAAACGTGTCGTATATCTGTGCATAAGTCCAATGTGTCTCATCTGATAGAACGGCTAGAGCATGCATTTGGTCTCGGACAACTTGTATACAAGGAAACATTTGTCTCTCGGGTGGTATCTGGAGGCACCTGGAACCGCTCGGCCTAGGAGAGATTAGGGCCTCCATGTGAAAATGGGAGTCGATCTGAGTCCTTAGCGACGAGCTGAACCAAAGAGTCACAGCGGCTAATCATGGAGATAACCCATGGACCAACATGTAGAATAGTCCACCTGCATGACCCGAATGACAACTTCAATATCTGCAAGAATGAAACATGAATTACTCGTTATGCAAATTGTGCTAACATGTTTTTGTGCAGGGATGACTGCCGGCGTTGGTAAGTTGCTTATGATATATTTCTACTATCATGTTCTTATGAATTGTTAAAAAGAACCTAGACAAGTAGAAAGATCACTAGTAAATGTTAGCTCCACATATTGATTTAGTGCAGAGATTTGCGAGTTCGGCCAAAAGCCGCTCGCCAGTACATGATGTGTGCTGACCCACGTTGTGGGCATCCTTTTCAGAAAGCAAAAGGAGACAGGGGGATTTCAAGTGAGGCACCGAAGCTCGTCTAGCCCAGTAGAGCTCGTGGATCGCCTCGAAGTTTCAATTTCATTCCAGTCAAGTTTCAAGTTTCTTTTTCTTTTGAAGGTGTCTTTCAATTCCAGCTTGTAATAGAGGGATATGATGTATGGGCATTGCGACTATTTTCAAAAAAGAGTTTCAAAGAGAATCATGTAGCCAAAATATAAGGCACTCTGAGTTTGCAAAGCTTTGTACATGTATTCCTATCAAATTTATGAATAAAAGAAGTATTTCCATTTCAAATCTCTGTGTCCAATATTTGGTTTTCTGCAATGAATGGGTGCGTGCGTGTGTTTTGCTTAACTAATGGGTGCGTGCGTGTGTTTTTGCTTGACTAGTTGTTTTGTGCAGGTACATGGCCTTGTGCAAGCGCAACTTAGGCTTGCACGGCATCACGCCTTAGCGAGGACGATCGATCCCGCAGGGATCAAGGCAAGTCGGACGACCCTAGCAGGATCGAGGCGTGACACTTCTCCCCTGCCGAATTAATGCCTCCCGGAGATCCTCCGTGGTAACCTCACTGCCACTAAGGATGGCAACTTCTCCCGAACCTGACGGGGACCCGACTTTTTTTTCCCGACGGGGACGGGTTTGGGGATATAGAAACGGGAATGGGGATTAAACAAAATCTCCGATCGTATTCGGGGCCGGGTATGGGTATTGTACTCCCCACCCGGTAAATCTCCGACCCCGATTACTTATACTTATATGCGCAACACATTTCTATGAGTTCATGATCTATCTAATACTAGATATAATTTTTATTAAATCAACATGTCTTGTAATTTTTTTTGGAATGAAATAGTTTATACTATACAGAAAAATTTATTAATGGGACGGCAGATGGGGACGAAAAAATCTGATCCCAAAAGTGTTAATGGGGCGGGGACGGGGAGTACATTGTTAAACGGGGACGGAGATGGGGATAAAAATTTAAACCCGACCAGGGATGGGGATGGGGACGGGGATTCGAACACTACTCGGGGACGGGGATGGGGGGTATGATCCCCGACCCCGACCCGCCCCATTGCCATCCCTAACTGCCACCGGCTGCTCCGGTTCGTGCTGCGGGTCGAGGCTCACGGCGAAGCTGGAGTTCCGGTTCTCCGCGGCGGAGGGGAGGCTCTGCTGCCGCCGCCTCCGCCGCCGTTCGGAGGGACATGAGGGAGAAGTTAGGATGCTGGGATGAACGTGAGGAAGAAGTTGTGGCAACTTATCCTTTTATTTATGTGGTATAAACAAAAACAGTGGGTTGTCTATAATCTAAAAGCAAAAATGAGTTTTAGAGAGGGACAATTTAGTCCTTTCATCATCGTTGAACCAAAGCACATGGGTCGGATCAAAAATCCACTGTGCTTTATATTATAGATAAACAGACCGACTCTCTCATGTTTACGAGTATTACAGATTATATTTCTAATATCGCAAATAAATATACTAATCATTGTTTTTTATAAATTTTATAAAATATAGGGTAGGTCAGTATTATAAATTTCTCTAAAAAAAATAAAAATTCTATGGGTGGTCCGTATAATTAGTTTCAAAATATGGATAGTTTTTGTATAAGTGTAAAATACAGGAATAGCTGGTACAATTTGACATTTTGTATTTTAAAGCGTATTTAAACAAAGGTTATACTAGGTAAGAGCGTCAACGGTAGGACTCAATTGTAATTTTTAGATTCTTGATTCAGTACGTAGGAACTCATTTTATAAAATGATAAAATTTAATTGGAGTTCTATTGTGATGAATCTCACAATTTCTACATTTATAACGTAGAAACTCATTTTGTAGAATACTAAGACTTAATTTGGAGTCCCAAATTTTATATTATTTTTTGAGAAAAAAGAAGAAGAAAAGAATGACACATAAGTCTGTATTCATTCATCTCATTTTGACCTCAAAATTTATTTGTTTACTATTTTTATACAAACAAAGTACATTCTATATTTATTTTTTATTTTTATAAATTTGGACAACAAACTTAATTTTTGGGCTCCAACTATTATGGATGTTCTAATAGGATAAGTCGTGAGAGCTCGAATTCATTCTTTCTAGGATTCGTTAGCTAAGACATGGTCTGAAATTGCTATATTGTTTTTCCAGAAAGCCCAACAATAAGAGCATCATTAGTAATGCCCATCACATATTCTAGATTCTAAATTTAAAATGTAGGAGCTCATTCCGTAGAATAGTAAGTCTTATATATGGTTTCAATTTTTAGATTTTGGGTCTCATCTCACCCATGGGAGCTATAGGTTGAGCCTCCTAATTTTTACATTCTAGATTGTAGGAACTCATTTCGTAAAATAATAAGTCATAGTTGGAGCCCAATTTTCTAGATTCTAGATTTAACATTATTTTTTTTACATTAATTTTTAACTACACAATTTTTGAGACCGGAGCTCACTTTATCATTTTTACTATTCTCATACAAATTCAACATATTCTATACGTACCATTTTTTTCTCGAAATTTTGGGTTTTAAATTGCATTGGAGAGTCCCAACTACATGCTCTAACAGTAGCATCAGTTTTGTACATGCTTTAAAAATATCTCAAAATTTAACTAGTCTTCTAATATTTTAGACTTTTTTTTTAATAAGCTTTTTGTTACAAATAGTTTTAGAAACGATTTCTTACAAAGATAGAGCTCAATTGGTTATGTATTAGCTTTAGGATTGCTCTGGGACATAACCAAGATTGAGGCGTAGTTAGAATTTTTATCTGGAGATACAATACTTATTATTTAAAAAGATTATAATAAACACAAAAAATAATGACTATCTAATTGACGGTTTCAGAACTAGACGTTGGAGGACAAGTTCGACTTAAAAATATTGATACAGTAAAAAAATTGACGAATATGTGCAAATTTGTTATGCACAGTCGACGAATTCGAGTTCCGTTAATTTTTACACATCAGATATAACCGTACGCATCTTTCGATATAATATGTTCGTGTCGGAATTGTTTAAATTAACATAAGGACACCCAACATATAATTTTTAATTAAAACATAAATATTCAATTTGCTCACTTTGAACCTCGTGACGACTAATCAAATGATGGACAATAACAAAAGCAACGCTCTCTTTCTTTTTTTGGGTTCAATTGGCATACATTAATATTAGTAGATTGAGATTTCAGATTGAATATAGTGCTTACTCGTGGTCTTTAATTTCTTATTTGTTTGAATTATATTGTAAAATTATCTTGTGTATCTGCATTTGTCATATGCTATGAATCACCATTACTTCAACAATGACATTTCGTACTTGCTACTTACCCCATATTTGTACTGCACAACTACACCTTGTTAAGTTTCAGCTACATCTACCATTTCGACATTAAATATAGACATATATGATGCCACAAGACAATGTACAATATATATATATATTTTTTCCTTCAATGTTTTATACTCACAGCTGTGCTAGAAGCATACGTTCTGTTTCCAATATGTTATATTTATTGGAAACAATTTGAGGTGGATTGTGGACACATCCATAGGACAATAGCTTAGAGCTTAAACAAATAATTCCTTAATTACGTATGGTTTTGGACTTCCAAAAAAAAACCAAAAAAAACTTCGATGATGATGCGGAAATGTTAGCGTCACAAATTAATGCTGGATTGTTTCGATAAGAGCATAGCCACTAGTTTGGAGTATAAAGCCATTCCAAGAACATATAGTGTTGCAGGGGCTTATATAAGGCCTCCTCCTTCTCTCTCAGAAAAAAGAACTAATGAATAGGTAGTAGACAGAAAGTTTACAAGTGCTTAGAGGCTGTGAGAGAGAAGAGAGAAATTGTACCAGCGTTACGTTTTGCACAGGAGTTCAAGTTCATCCGAGGAGTCAGAAGAGCAGAGTGTTCCAAGTTCTCCGACGAACTTGCTGGTTCCTGGAAGCTATTCGTGTGGGGCGAATAAAGCTTTGAGCAACGGTGATCATTTACCCCAGCAGGAGTTATTTCATCTTCGCCTGTCATCTTCTTTGTTGGTTCTGTCTGGATTCTATTAATGCACCTTCGGTGAAGTGTTTGCGTTGATAATATCAGAATTCTGTTTGTGCACCTTCTGTGAAGGATAGCACTTGTGGAATCTCTCTTACGTACCTTCTGTGAAGTGTTACGTTCTGTGCACCTTCTGTGAAGGGTAGCACTTGTGGGATTTTACTACGTACCTTCTGTGAAGTGTTACGTAATAACGATTGTTTGTACAATTGTTACGATATTTCAGTTTTCCATCGAAAAAATTGTGCCCCGGCATTTAACAATCTCAAAGCTTTATTGTTTCGATGGAAAACGTTAATGTTTCTCTCTTCAATTCTGACTTTTGCAAGTTAGAAAAGTTTGATGGAGAACATTACCAAGTCTGGAAGAGGAAGGTATATCTAACCCTTCAACTCAAAGACGTAGATCACGTGCTTTTGGAGGAAGAACCTACTGTTCCAGATGTTGGCTCTGCTGCCGCGATTACCGCGGCTACTAAACTGCAAGCAAAATGGAGAAGAGAAAATAGTATTTGCAGGCTGCTAATCCTGAATGCTATGGAAGATTCCCTTGCAGAATCCTATTCTAAGAAGAATATCGCTAGAGACATATGGGAGTCTCTAGAAAAACTCTACGAAGAAGACAAGAACCGCAGTAAAATATTTGTGGTTGAAAAATATCACAAGTGGTTCTTTGAGGACGAAAAGTCAATGCTGCCGCAGGTGAAGGAGTTCCTGAAACTGCGACAGAAGTTGGAAGACGAGGTAATGCCCCTCCCCGACAAGTTTGTTGTTGGAGGGATTGTCTCAAAGCTCCCCGCTGGGTGGAGCAAATTCTATGCAAACATGCATAGGAAGAAGCTGGAGATCACCCTTGAAGATCTCATGCAGGAAATCTATGTTGAGGACCAGATGCGGGCTCAACTGAAGGTGGACGCACTGTCCAAGCAATTGGCTAACGCCAATATGGTTCATACCAAGGAACCAAGAGGAAAGCAGTCGGCTTCCCACAGCAAGAAGAAGGACCCTGACAATCTCAAAGTCAAGGGAACATCTATCAAGAAGAAGAAGCCAAAGTCTCAAATGTCTTGCTTCAAGTGTGGCAAGAAGGGCCACTTTAAGAATGAGTGCAAAGCAAAAACTAAACAATCGGAGCAAGTAGAACCTAGTAAGGTATCTATGATCACTGATGTTGTTGCTATGATTGCGCAGGTTGATGCGGTAGGAACTGATGCTGACTGGTAGGTAGAGACTGGAGCTACCTGCCATGTTTGCTCCAGCAAGGAGTGGTTCACCACCTACACCCCTGCATCTGATGTGGTTATGGTGGCGAACCAGGCACAAGCTGAAGTGCTCGGGATCGGGACGGTGGTGTTGAAGCTGACTTCGGGGAAGTCTCTGACGCTTCAAAGCGTGAAGCACGTACCTGCTATCGCCAAGAACCTGATCTCAGGAGGCCTACTCTGCAACGCAGGCCTCAGGATGGACATCAATGCTGGCCAGATGGTGATGTCTATCAAGGGAACATATTTCGGGAAAGCTTTTTATACCGTAGGAATGTTCAAGATTCAGCTTGTAAATCAGTTCAATGTTGTTAATGCAATTACTCATTCTGCTTATACTTATGAGTTGTGGCATAATAGGCTAGGACATTTTCATTCTAAATGGATTAACAGAATGTCTAGTCTAGGGCTTATCTCCAAGTGTGGGGGTAAGGTAGAGAAATGCGAAGTTTGTGCTCAAACTAAGATCACAAGGAAACCCTTTCCTAGGGTTAATCGAAGTACAGATCTTCTGGAGTTAGTACACTCAGATATCTGTGACTTCAAACAGTTCTCTACAAAGGCCGGGATGAAGTATTTTATAACCTTCATCGATGACTTCTCAAAGTATGCGTTCGTCTATTTGCTGAAGGCTAAAGACGAAGCATTCGAGAAGTTCAAGGAGTTCAGAGCCGAGGCTGAGCGGCAGACTGGACAACAACTCAAAAGAATAAGAAGTGATCGAGGTGGGGAGTACAGGTCTCATGAATTCGCATCGTTCTGCAAAGAACATGGAATTGTCAATGAGACTACGGCTCCGTACTCTCCTCAATCAAACGGTGTAGCAGAGAGGAAGAACAGAATGTTAACAGAAATGATTAACTCAATGTTGTTGACTGCTGGCCTTCCTAAGTGCTACTGGGGTGAAGCTGCGTTGACGGCTACTTTTATTCTAAACAGAGTGCCTCATGCAACTTCTGACATTACTCCTCATGAACTCTGGTTCAAGGTCAGACCTAACTTGAATGTCATTCGAGTGTGGGGGTGTCTGGCATATGTCAAGCTTCCAGATCTGAAGATTCAGAAGCTTGGGACAAGGACTACAAAGACGATCTTCTTGGGGTATGCCGAGAAGAGTGATGCTCGGAGATTTCTTGATATTGAGTCAAATCATATCATTGAATCTCGCGACGCAGAATATTTTGAAGACAAATTTGCAAGGTACAAGAATATTGTTCTTGCGGACGTTCCGGAGAACAATGAGGGTACTAAAGAAACTGAAGTCTTTAATGAAGATGTGGTCCAAGAAGATGTTGTTATTGAAACAACGGTTGAACCAGAACAAGCTGAGCCGTCCGCTAAGCATATGAGGAGGCCGAAGGACTTCGGAAGTGACTTTGTCACCTATCATGTGGAAGCAGATCCGCTTACCTATGATGAGGCGATGAAGACCAGAGACATGGTTTTCTGGAAGGAGGCGATTGACAATAAAATTGATTCCATCACCTCAAATAACACTTGGGTGTTGGTTGATCTTCCTGAAGGAGCGAAACCCATCGGATGCAAATGGATCTTCAAGAAGAAGATGAAAGCAGATGGAACTATTGACAAGTTCAAGGCTAGGTTGGTAGCCAAGGGATTTTCTCAGAAGTAGGGGATTGACTATTTTGACACATATGCTCCAGTAGCCCGGATGACCACCATCAGAATGTTGATTGCTCTCGCAGCAATACATAAGATGGTGATACATCAGATGGATGTGAATACGGCTTTCCTAAATGGCGAGCTGACCGAAGAGATTTACATGCAACAGCCAGAGGGATTTGTCATCAAAGGTCTTGAAGACAAAGTCTGCAAGTTGGTGAAATCCTTGTACGGTCTTAAACAGGCTCCCAAGATATGGCATGAGAAATTTGACAAAGTTATAAGGTCAAATGGCTACATGGTCAGCGATACGGACAAGTGTGTTTACACAAAGTTCGCTGATGGAAGAGGTGTGATCGTTTGTCTGTACGTGGACGACATGCTTATCCTAGGTACGGATATGAGCTGCGTCACGGAGACAAAGAAGTTCATCTCAAGCAAGTTCAGTATGAAGGACTTGGGGAAAGCTGATGTGATCTTAGGGATCAAGATCATCCGGACAGACACTGGACTAGCGCTATCACAGTCTCATTATATTGAGAAAATGATCACTCGTTATGGGTATCGGGATCTTCCAGGGATCGATACGCCATACAGGTGTGATCTGAAGCTGAAGCCTAATTCAGGGGAAAGCGTCAGGCAGCTGGAGTATGCAAGCGTAATCGGAAGTTTGATGTATGCTACAACTGCCACAAGGCCTGACATAGCTTTTGCCGTGGGAATGCTGAGTCGTTTCACGAGCAACCCAGGTGCTGAACACTGGAAAGCTGTGAAACGGGTTATGAGATATCTCAAGAAGACTCAGACATATGCACTGTACTACAACGGAGATCCGTCGGTAGTGGAAGGCTTCAGTGATGCCAGCTGGTGCTCAGATTTGGAGAGCGAGAGGTCCACAGGTGGATATATTTTCACAATGGGTGGAGCTGCTATATCGTGGAAATCGAAGAAGCAGACTATGCTCTCGCGGTCATCCATGGAATCTGAGTTCATTGCACTTGATACCGCAGCCGAGGAAGCAGAATGGCTTCGGAAGCTCATGTATGATCTTCCAATGGTTGGGGCACAAATACCGGCGATACCGATATACTGCGACAACCAGGCGACTGCGGCGGTGGCATCAAATGACCTTTTCAACGGAAAGAAAAGGACTGTGCGGTTAAAGCACAGGGCAGTGCACGATCTTATTAAGAGAGGTGTAATTGCAGTTATTGATGTTCGGAGTCAGGAGAACCTGGCGGATCCGTTCACCAAGGGCCTCAAGCGCCAGCTGGTCGATGATACAGCTTGTAAAATGGGCTTGAAGGCATTCTGATATTAGTTATTGTATTCCTACCATAAAGTTTTATGCTATTAGTTCAAAGATTTATCTACTAGGCATCTAGCTTTTGGTTCAAGGGAGGACCATTAACTGGAAGAATATCAGGAACGGTGGGTACATGTTCTAATGGGCATGGAGAGGTTACGGACCTACAACCACTGTTGTCTACTGTTGTTTTCTGCGGAAAACGGTTCCTGTGGGAAGGTTGGCTTAATTGCCTTAATGAGTTCTCAGGCAGAGTGAATGCCTGGTGTGCTTTACAGGAAGCACGGTAGAGCAGCACTACAAGGAGTGAAACTCCATGCTACAGTGGGGTGACTCCACAATGAGGTTCCTATATGTGGGATGCTGCCCAGGAATAGGATAAAGCCTCGGCTTTGCAGGCCAAGTCACAGCGGCGTAGCACCGTAAATAGGAAGTTGGCCTAATGCTGTACATTAAAATAAAGAGGGATGTAGTCAGCACTACAAAGAGGAGGAGTTCCTCATGTTACAGTGGCACGACACCACGATGAGGTACCCGGTTAGGGATAAAGCCCCGGCCTTGCAAGCCATGTCGTTGCGGTGTAACACCGCAAGGGAGCCTAAGGCTTCATGCTGGGTAGGTTGGCACTACAAAGAGGCGGTTGTCTCATGCTACAGTAGTATGACACTACGATGAGGTTCCCGGTACGGGGTAAGGCCTCGGCTTTAAGCCATGTCATAGCGGCGTAGCACCGCAAGGGAAGCGCAAAGCGCTTCATGCCATATCTCTTTATAATGAACTCACCTATAGTGTATGGACAAAGAGAAATCAGGCCGTCTCTTGAGGGTAAACTTGTAGACGCCCAAAATTATACACTGAAACCAGGCTGGCACAGGGCCTTTAATGTGTAGCCAGAAGCACACGTAACTACATTATGTGAGTGGAAAGAATTTCAACTATGATGCAGAATTCAAGGCTTAGTCCATTCTTGTATTATAGTCTGATTTTTGACCCATGCGGGAAGATTCAAGTCGTCAGCGACATCTCTCCTAATGCATGATGGACAGTTACTGTAGGGAACACTTATACCCTTATATAGAGATATGTGGGGGATTGTTGGGTTTTTGGCTTTCCTTTTTGTAACTTTAGTCCCACATCGGAAAAACCAAATATGTTGTATCTCTATATATTAGCTTTGCTAGTTTAAGAGATGCACATGAGGTGTGGAGGTGCACATGGGTATGCCATGTGGGATTATTTTCTAAATGGAAAAAAGGCTAAAATTAACAATTAAAGCATTCATACTTTTTGCTCTTGGAAAATTTATTTCCATAGGAGACTCGGACTCGGATTCGGACTCGGACTCGGACTCGGGCTTGGGCTCGGACTCGGGCTCAAGGGCTCATGAGGCGTAATGTGGCGTTTTGTTGGCGCACTTTGCACTTAGCACGTCAGCATCGTCGCTAGGCGCATAGTGCGCTTAAGTTGCGCTCGTTGCGCGAGCCACTTGCGCGACCACGTTGCGCGGCCCGTTACGCGAGCCCAGTTACGCTGGCCCAGTTACGCAGCCCAGTACGCAACCCAGTACGCCCAGTACGCCCAGTACGCGCAGTGTGCGCAGCGTACGCAGCGTGCGTAGAGTGCGCAGTGTACGCAGCGTACGCAGTGTGCGTAGAGTGTGTAGTGTGCGTAGGGTGCGTAAAGGGGCTGTGTGCGTAAAGTACAAATTACGCTGGTGGCACAACTTCCAGCAGAACGTGTCCTAGCATGTTCTGAGCGGTTGCTCCATGTTCGGGGTGGTTACTACCACGTCCCTAACATTGTGCTAACCTGGCAGTTGTTGCAGGGGCTTATATAAGGCCTCCTCCTTCTCTCTCAAATTGTTAAATGCCGGGGCACAATTTTTTCGATGGAAAACTGAAATATCGTAACAATTGTACAAACAATCGTTATTACGTAACACTTTATAGAAGGTACGTAGTAAAATCCCACAAGTGCTACCCTTCACAGAAGGTGCACAGAACGTAACACTTCACAGAAGGTACGTAAGAGAGATTCCACAAGTGCTATCCTTCACAGAAGGTGCACAAACAGAATTCTAATATTATCAACGCAAACACTTCACCGAAGGTGCGTTAATAGAATCCAGACAGAACCAACAAAGAAGATGACAGGCGAAGATGAAATAACTCCTGCTGGGGTGAATGATCACCGTTGCTCAAAGCTTTATTCGCCCCACACGAATAGCTTCCAGGAACCAGCAAGTTCGTCGGAGAACTTGGAACACTCTGCTCTTCTGACTCCTCGGATGAACTTGAACTCCTGTGCAAAACGTAACGCTGGTACAATTCCTCTCTTCTCTCTCACAGCCTCTAAGCACTTGTAAACTTTCTGTCTGCTACCTATTCATTAGTTCTTTTTTCTGAGAGAGAAGGAGGAGGCCTTATATAAGCCCCTGCAACAACTTCCAGGTTAGCACAATGTTAGGGACGTGGTAGTAACCACCCCGAACAAGTGCAAAGTGCGCCAACAAAATGCCACATTACGCCTCATGAGCCCTTGAGCCCGAGTCCGAGCCCGAGCCCGAGTCCGAGTCCGAGTCCGAGTCCGAGTCGCTAAGCCCCTACGGGGCTTAGCTCCTATGGAAATAAATTTCCCAAGAGCAAAAAGCATGAATGCTTTAATTGTTAATTTTAGCATTTTTCCCATTTAGAAAATAATCCCACATGGCACACCCATGTGCACCTCCACACCTCATGTGTCAAGGTGTACAATGGGCCGGTCCAGCCCGAGCCCGACCCAGGCCCGGACTGGCCCGCCCCCCTTAAAGCCCGGCCCGGACCGCTTTTGGACCGAACCGGCCCGGCCCCCCACTCCCGAACGGGTCGGGTCGGGCCTCACCCCCCCAGCCCGAGCCCGGCCCGGCCCGGCCCGTAAAGAAATTTTTTTTTTTTTTTGAGAAAAAATATTTGTATGTTGTAGGATTCGAACCTAAGACATGCCAAACTAGAGTTTTAAACCCACTACTATAACCGGTTTCCCTTATTTGTTGTGTGTTCAAAATCTACATTAGCTTATATAATAGGTTAAGAAGATAAAAATGGAAAAAAAAAAAAAAATCAGCCAAAACCCGGCCCGCTCAGGCCCGGCCCGACCCGTCCAGCGCCCGGGCCACTGGGCCGGGCTGGGTTTGAAAAATTTTAACCGGGCCGGGCCAGGCCCGGCCCGCATTCACGCCCGGTCCAGGCTGGGCCCGGCCCAAGCCCGACGAGCCCGAAGTTTCTGGGCCGCGGGCCGGCCCGGCCCGGACCGTTTAACACCATGACTCATGTGCATCTCTTAAACTAGCAAAGCTAATATATAGAAATACAACCTATTTGGTTTTTCCGATGTGGGACTAAAGTTACAAAAAGGAAAGCCAAAAACCCAACATATAGAACCACTAATTAATTACAAACAAAACAAAATTAACGTTCTTAATTATTGCCACCTAATGGAATTTTACAAGGTTTCTTGTGATCATAAGATTTTCAATTATGCTATTTGGTTTCCAAAATATTTGGATGATGTCATCTTCCATTATGTGGTATCTGACATAACAGTTAAAATAATAGCTGACATGACAAATTTTAACCTAAAAAATTAATTATTCAATTCTTTTTAATATTAATGTTAATGTAATATTAATGTTAATATTAATTTTAATATTAATGTTAATTTTAATGTTAAAGTTAATCTTAATATTAATTATCATATTAATTTAATGTTAATTTAATATTAATATGAAATTTAATAATAATATGAAATTTAATATTAATTTTAATGTTAATTTTGTCATGTCAACTGACATGTCAGCAACCATGTCGTCACATAATGAAAGATGGCATCACCCAAATATTTTGACAGCATAGTATTTTTGTAAGATTTTTGTATGTTTTCTTGTAGAAGAAAATACTTTAATGCAAATTTTATATATAAATGGGTCTCAAAAGCTAATGATGATAGATCCAGCATAAAGAAAACTTTTTGCCACAAATTCTATTTCTATATTTCATGCTCCTACAAATTATACATGAAACTCCTTTTTTTGTCCAGCCACTAATCCTATTAGTGATGAAAAAATTGTCGATGCATCATGAGATCCATACATAAAGGATCAAAATAAAAATAAATAAAAAAAGAAAAAAACACAATGAACTTGGTGCTTTTACAACATGAGGGAAATAATTAGATTGTTTGTGACTTAGTTAAAGTACACGCATAGGCTAAGATGATAAATTGACCTCTGGCTTCTCCAAATCTTGGTAATCAAAATTCCACAAATCAAGGGTTCCCACAAGTCAACATATTCCAATATTTTATTTGTTTATTTAGGGAAAGGATGGGATAAAGATGATCCAACATATTCGAATAATATGGTTAGTATTTACAATACGTGGGTGTCATATTGAAGAAGAAAGACTCCAAGAGTATTCTCAAGAGTCAAGACTACTACTACTACTAATTAGGATGCATTTTTGTTATAGGTAGGGTTGAGCATTATTCAATTTTGGCTCGAGATCGAACACGAATCAGAGATTGGTTCGATTTGAAAAGAAAGCTATTTTAAAAATACTAGAAAAATTTATTCGATTTCGATCTGAGGTTTCGATCCAAAACCAAAAGAAAATGAATAAGACTTGCCTGTAAATATAGTTAATTTTATGTATATTTTATAATTAAAAATATGTATATTTTTTAGTATATCTTGAAACAATAATTTCATGTATGTGTTTCAATGTCCAACTTTAATAATTTAACAAGTCCAACTTTATATATATATATATATATATATATATATATATATATATATATATATATATATATATATATATGTTGGTGCTTTCTTTACATGGAGAGAGCTTGCTCTCAACATGCCTTGTAAAAGTTTAGTCCCACATCGGAAATGCACCATGAGTTATCTCAACATATATACTTGGTTGTGTTGTTGAGAGATGCACATGGGGTGGTGACCCTAAGGAGAGAAACATGTGGGTGATTTTACTAGGAGGTAAGAATAAGGCTCCAAGGATTAAGCATTAATGCTTTTGTCATTCTCTTGGATTAATTCCATTTGGAGCTAATCGGGCTCGGGCTCAGACTCATGGGCTCATGGACTCGCACCAGGCTGACTGTGCAGACTACAAGTCAGTTATGGAAAGACTGATTCAATGCGATTAATTCAGATCCACTTTTTGTGGGATTTAATTCAATCTTTCCATAAGATTTGAATTAATTTCGTTGCCATCTTTGTGGGATTTAATTCAATCTTTCCATAAGATTTGAATTAATTTCATTGCTATCTTTGTGGGATTTGAATTAATTTCGTTGCCATCTTTGTGGGATTTGATTCAATCTTTCCATAAGATTTGAATTAATTTCATTGCTATCTTTGTGGGATTTAATTCAATCTTTCCATAACTGAAAATGCGGTTAGGGTTTCCACCCCCTCTCTATATATACTCTCTTCTGGCCTCCTTTGTGAGAGGGACTACGCATTTTATAAGTCAGAAAAAAGAGAGAGATGTAGCTGCTGCCGCCATTGCAAGTCCATCCGAGGAGTCAGAACAGAGGTGACTTCGAGCGTTCCACAAGTTCTTCAACTTGCTGGTTCCTGGAAGCAATTCGTGTGGGGCGAATCTTGCTTTGAGCAACGGTGTTTTGACACCCCAGCAACTTTTCTTCATCTCATCTTTTTCGACATTATTGTAACTCGTTCTGTCCCAATTGAAACACATTTGCAAGGAAGAACGAGAGATCTTCTCTTCTCTATTTCCTTCCTTCATATTGTAATCTGGCTATTTGGTTTTTTGCATCATCTTAGATCTTGAGTTTGATCACTGCAAAGTTTTTTGTGTGACATCTCATATCTCGATTACATCAGTTTTCCATCTTTGGTCAAGCCCCAGGAATAACAATCTCAAAGCAAGATCCTTGTAGATGGAAAACATTAATGCTTCGCTCGTCCAATCGGACTACTGCAAGTTAGAAAAGTTCGATGGAGAGCATTATTAAGTCTGGAAGAGGAAGGTTTATCTAACTCTTCAACTCAAAGACGTTGATCATGTACTGTTGGAGGAAGAACCTTCTGTTCCAGACACTGGGTCTACTGCCGCAATCAATACGGCTACCAAACTCCAGGCCAAATGGAGAAGGAAAAATAGCATCTGTAGGCTTCTCATCCTGAATGCTATGGAGGATTCCCTGGCAGAATCATACTCGAAGAAGGAATTTGCCAGAGACATATGTGAGTCTGTGGAAAAACTGTATGAAGAAGACAGGAACATGAGCAAGATGTTTGTGGTTGAAAAATATCACAAATTGCTCTTTGAGGACGAGAAGTCCATGTTGCCACAGGTGAAGGAATTTCTGAAGCTGCGTCAGAAACTGGAAGACGAAGAGATGCCCCTTTCCGACAAGTTTGTCGTTGGAGGGATCGTCTCAAAACTTCCTGCTGGATGGAGTACCTTCTATGCAAGGATGCTCAGAAAGAAGCTAGACATTAGCTTGGAAGATCTACTTCAAGAGATCCATATTGAAGACGAGATGCGTTCCCAACAGAAGATGGACACTCTGTCCAAACAGTTGGCCAAGGCCAATCTAGTGCAGACGAGAGATCCCAAGGGGAAGCAGGCGGCTTCTCACAAGAAGAAGGACTTTACCAATCTAAAAATGAAGGGTCCTTCATTCAAGCAACAGAAGTCCAAGTCACAAGTGACTTGTTTCAATTGTGGCAAGAAAGGCCACAACAAGAGTGAATGCTGATCCAAGCCTAAACGATTAGAGAAAGGTGAGCCTAGTAAGGTTTCATTGGTGTCGAACATTGTTGCTATGATCGCACAGGTCACAACTGTGGAGGTTGACTCTGACTGGTGGATAGACACTGGTGCGACTTGCCATGTCTGTTTTGGCAAGGAATGGTTCATCATGTACCAGCCGATATCTGAGAAGGTTGTCATGGTGAACCAGGCCCAAGCTGAAGTTCTGGGGATCGGGACTGTGGAGCTGAAACTCACTTCTGGGAACACTCTGACACTTCAAGGTGTTGTAATGCCCCAGTCCCAAAATACGTAGGACTAGGAACGTAGACATGCCAGCTGTATTCATACGAAATACATGGGCCTCGTATGAATACATAAGCTATAAAATGCAATAGAACCATAACTAATCTCATCCACAAAATAAATGAATAAAAGATATCATAAAATGATAATGAATTGTCTTGATACAATATGTTGGGCGGAGACAAATCCACTACCAACAAGTAATGAGAAATACATGAGAGAATAATTGATTTTGGCGAGCGAAGCGAAGACGATCCAAATGCAATCATCCTCGAAGAAAAAGTAATGATCACGGCTAGAGCTAAAATACTTGCGAAAGACAATAGCACACACACCTGGCGAGACAACCAGGTCCTCAGAGGTACGTAACAAGACACATAATATCATGCCATAAACTGAGTAATAAAAGCTCAACAAAAGAGTATATATAACTAAACAAATAAAGGTCCTTAACCATTCTATGTGTAAATGCATTTGAAGACAACGTTCCACACAAGGGCTCCCGAAGCTAGAAATACGGCACGTTAGCGTTTCAACCAAGGCACTAGTGGCGTCTAGAGAAAAGTAAATGCACGGCCCATTAGCACTCGAGCGAGAACTAAGGGGCGTCTAGAGAAAAATAAATGCACGACCACTAGCTCTTGGGTGAGTCAGTAACGGCAGCTAGAAGAAAGTAAATGCACGGCACATTTGTGTTTCAACCGAGGCACTAGTGGCATCTAGAGAAAAGTAAATAAATGCACTCTCGACTGAGTCACAAATGGCATCTAGAGAAAAGTAAAGGTGTGAAAGCCCCTGCGCCTAATAACTGTCTTCACCCTCCCCATGCACTACTCGTGCTAAATCCACATCACGACATTCCTAATAACTGCTAAGTCGCTAAGTCTTCTAGACAACTATAACTATTTAGCAGTTATTACCTAACGCACGGCATGTGCGCACCGATGGCCAGTCGATACGTACGTCCGAGATCTAAATGAGACTCGTGACTCGTGATACACAAGTGTCGGGCCAATGAATGCGACACAAATAAAGGTGGTCCCTTAACTCTAAGCCATATGCAAGTACAATATAATAATTTGCAAGTACAATTTATATTTTCTAAAATAAGTAAAAACATGCATGATATTGAACAAGAAATTAAACAGCGAAGGCAAGGTGTCTTGCCTGGTAGGACGCCTGGTGTACTGCAATGATCCATGTGGCACGAACTGCGACTTCGGTGCAACAACTATACAATAGGACCTCTGTTGGTGGCACGGATGGTTCCATCGAGTCCAGGACGCTCAATTTAGTTAGGGACGATATAAATAAGTTCGAGATTTGGAAGAAGATAGGAATATGGCTAGCAAGAGGCAAGGTTGGATGTTCGAGAGAATTGGTAGAAAGAAAGAAATAAACTATTTTAGAAAAGTAATTATATTTAAACCAAGTTTTTATTACTCCAAATACTATAAAGAAATACTTGAAAAATCTAGAAATATTTTTAGACTAAAACAATTTTTTGTGAAAATATAATTTTTAGACCAAACCATATTCTTAAAATACCATAATATTATATATACGCTTCGAAATCCAGTTTTGTAAATAAATATAGGCCAAGCCTAGTACTATTTTATGACAAATATAATTTTAGGAGGATATATGTTTATTCTAAAATAATTATACTAGAAAAATTTACAACAATAAAAATCTTAATACTATTTGCTATTTAATGCTATATTAATTAATGGTATGTACATTGTATGTAAAAATCTAATGTAGTAATAATAATAATAAATAATAAATACAAGAAAACAACATAACTTATACTTATACTAGGAAATAATAATAATAATAATAATAATAATAATAATAATAATAATAATAATAATAATGATAATAATGTTAATGATGATTATGATAATAATAATGATAATATAAATACTAATAATAATAATAATAATAATAAAAACTTACCTATCCAGTAAGCACACTGAATTGAAAGCAGCAGCAGACTTGAAAAAAAAAAGTAATAGTTAAGAAAGAAGGAAGAGAGAGGAGAGAGAGAGAGAGAGAGAGGAGATGAAGAGGGAAAGAGAGCGACGAGAGCGTGAGAGAGAGAGAGCGGAAGGAGAGAGAGAAGAAGGGGGTCGGGAGAGGGTTTGTCGGGTCAGCGGCGGTGTGGAGCGCCGGCGGTGGGCGAGGAGATCGGCGGCGGAGGACGAGGAGAGAGAGGATGGCGGCAAGCGCAGACGCGGCGGATGGGGGTTTCTGGGGCTGGGCTCGGCGAGCGGCGCTAGGTGGAGGAGAAATGGCGGAGTGGTGCGCTCAGGCGGAGGAAAAAAGGGTTCGGTGGCCGGGGCTTGACCGAGGACACGGGCGGTCGTGATGGCGTACGGAGGGCGGAGACGCCGGGGTCTCGCGGCGGAAGGGGGGTGAGGCGCGGGGTTTCCGGCCGGAGGAGGGATCGGAAGCTTCTCGGCGATGGCGGGTTTTGAGGGGGTGCACGAGCGCACGGCTCGGCGGTGCGCTGGGAGGCGCAGCGACCTGGCTAGGCGGACTTCGTCGAGGAGGTGGAGGTAAGGGAATTTGTGTCTTATTTCTTGTTTTCTGGTGGGTTGGGCGTGCCTCCGGCGATGGCCGTGATGGCGGTGTTGTTTCGGTTGGTTGTTGGTGGTGGAGCGGTTGTTCGGGTGCCCGCGTCACTGTGGTGGCGTTGGCGGTTTTGGGCGTCGGGCTGTGGTGGTGTCGGGGAGAAGTGTTCTGGCGGTGGCGGTGATGTGCTGGTGATGGTGTGGTGATGGCTGGGCTGTGCTCGGGGTCGACGGGTGGTGGAGTTGGGAGTGGCTGAAGTTGGCCAGGGTGTGGTGGTTCCGGTCGATGGAAACAATTGGTGGTTACGACGTGGTTGAAGGCTGTGGCGGTGGTGGTTGTGAGTTGGTAGCAAAGGAGGGGGACGAGTCCAACGGGGAACGTCGGAGGCGGTGGGCGCAGACCGGAGATGACGAGAGGAGACGGTGCTGGGTTAGGGTTAGGATTAGGGTTTGGATTGTGTCGGGGTGTCCGACACGGGCTGGGTTGCTGTGTCGAGATCGTGTCCGACATGTGGACACGAAGAAGGTGAAAATGTAATTGTAATAGAAATAAAATAGTGGAAGGGAAGGGGGACACCGACACGATGCACCATTTTGGGTTGTGGAAATTTATTTGTGGAGAAAATTGTTGTGGATCAATAATAAATTGGAGGAGTACCTGCCTATTTATAGGATGTAGGAATTCCCAATTGGATATGGACTAGGACTATTTAAAACCCAATTAGATAATTCTTCTACTTAATTTAAAAACCAAATCTAAATACAATTCCAATTTAAATCAATTTAAATTTTAATTTTAAATCGAATAGGATAAATCAAATTTTCAAATATTTATTTATTTAAATAATTCTAAAAATCAAATCAAGATTTAAATGGACACAATAACTTCAAAATATATTTCAAAATACCAATAATAATAATTTCGAAAATATTAAATATTTTTAAATATCTTTTTGAACAATAAAATATTAATATTGATAAATCTCAAAAATTATACTTTTATTTAAAATATACCAATAAATAATTATGAAATATATGTATGCAAAAATATTCTTTTACATAATTAGGCTTTTCTAGTATACAAAAATATTATTTATTATTAATAACTTTTAGAAACAAAAGGCTTTTTATAGCAAGAATATTTATATAATATTTTGAAAGTGTATAATAAAATAGAGAAAAATATTTTTCTAAAATATGTACGCTCGCACATATTCGTACTCGACGAGCAACTACGAAAAATAAAATTTCGTGCGCGACGTACAATACGACTATGCGACGTAAAAATACATAATTTTTAAATCGGTACCAAATTTAATAATAAAAAATATAGTAGAAATTTAGGGGTTTTACATCCTACCCAACTTAAAAGAATTTTGTCCTCGAAATTAAGAATTAGTAGGGGGGTGAGAGGACACAAGGGAGTATCGTTGGAGAACAATCGATAACAAAATCATGCCGTATGAACCTCGATCTAGATTATAGAAAAATAATACGGTATGGTCACGGGTAATGAATGAGGGTCACGATTAAGAGAACGAAATAGATTCGCTTTAATTAAGCGATTAGAGGGACTTGATAGGGTCGAGTAGTTAAGGATGAAGATATAGCAACATCGAGTAAGAATGGTCATAGCCGATAGGAAGGCTAGAGAAAGTTATAGTGTAACGCTTTCGTCCTCCTAAAAAAGGTGAGGGCGAAGCAATATAGAGTACGAAGGAGGCGTTATCGAATACGAATACGTGATTCAAGGACGACCGAAAAAAAAAATTTCAAAGGAGTTGCCAAGGCAGTCGTGGATGGGACTCTAGAGGACAAGTTTAACTATGTCCCCATCTACGTAGAATAATAGGCAAAAGCGAACCAAAGTGCATTTGGTTGATCAGACCATTATGCACCGGTTCTGATTAGACAACATGTTAGTGGGAGCTCTTCCAATAACGTATGTCTTGAACAAGCTCGATAAAAAGATAAGCTTGTAAAAATTAGGCTACATTAGCATCATTAGTTTAGATAGTAAAAATATAGGCACGATGGTAGATGAATAAAATCAATTATGAATAGTCTAAGAGTCATAAGGATCTAAGTCTTTGTTTATTTCTATACAATCATTCTACGGTTTTATAGACCAAGGCTTGGTTGACCAAATGGGTTAAATTCTTCTAGTTTCTATGGTCTAGATAATACTATTTGCATTTCCTTAATGGTCAAGGGTGTGTCAAGTCGTGGGATATTCTACCCAACTTAAAAGAATTAAGCTAAGGGTGTTTTGGGACATCCAACTAGTAGGGTCAATCTCTAGCAAGCACGAAGGGAAGATAGGAATTATGATAGAAGGAATCAAGCAAGATGCAATCGATGAGTCGAACGGTAGTTCGAACATAGAATCGAAGAAAAAGGTCAAGTATGTGGATGAGATCCTAGACTTCTAATCCTATTCGCGGGCTTGCTTGGTACGGTAAAGTAACCAAACAATTTATCTTGACCTGCATGGGCCACCACAAAAACATGTAATGCCCCAGTCCCAAAATACGTAGGACTAGGAACGTAGACATGCCAGCTGTATTCATACGAAATACATGGGCCTCGTATGAATACATAAGCTGTAAAATGCAGTAGAACCATAACTAATCTCATCCACAAAATAAATGAATAAAAGATATCATAAAATGATAATGAATTGTCTTGATACAATATGTTGGACGGAGACAAATCTACTACCAACAAGTAATGAGAAATACATGAGAGAATAATTGATTTTGGCGAGCGAAGCGAAGACGATCCAAATGCAATCATCCTCGAAGAAAAAGCAATGATCACGGCTAGAGCTAGAATACCTGCGAAAGACAATAGCACACACACCTGGCGAGACAACCAGGTCCTCAGAGGGACGTAACAAGACACATAATATCATGCCATAAACTGAGTAATAAAAGCTCAACAAAAGAGTATATATAACTAAACAAATAAAGGTCCTTAACCATTCTATGTGTTAATGCATTTGAAGACAACGTTCCACACAAGGGCTCCCGAATCTAGAAACACGGCACGTTAGCGTTTCAACCAATGCACTAGTGGCGTCTAGAGAAAAGTAAATGCATGGCCCATTAGCACTCGAGCGAGAACTAAGAGGCGTCTAGAGAAAAATAAATGCACGGCCACTAGCTCTTGGGTGAGTCACTAACGGCAGCTAGAAGAAAGTAAATGCACGGTACATTTGTGTTTCAACCGAGGCACTAGTGGCATCTAGAGAAAAGTAAATAAATGTACGGCCACTAGTCTCTCGACTGAGTCACAAATGGCATCTAGAGAAAAGTAAAGGTGTGAAAGCCCCTACGCCTAATAACTGTCTTCACCCTCCCCATGCACTACTCGTGCTGAATCTACATCACGACATTCCTAGTAACTGCTAAGTCGCTAAGTCTTCTAGACAACTATAACTATTTAGCAGTTATTACCTAACGCACGGCATGTGCGCACCGATGGCCAGTCGATACGTACGTTCGAGATCTAAATAAGACTCGTGACTCGTGATACACAAGTGTCAGGCCAATGAATGCGACACAAATAAAGGTGGTCCCTTAACTCTAAGCCATATACAACTAAAATATAATAATTTGCAAGTACAATTTATATTTTCTAGAATAAGTAAAAACATGCATGATATTGAGCAAGAAATTAAACAGCAAAGACAAGGTGTCTTGCCTGGTAAGACGTCTGGTGTACTGCAATGATCCATGTGGCACGAACTGCGACTTCGGTGCAACAACTATACAATGGGACCTCTGTTGGTGGCACGGATGGTTCCATCGAGTCCAGGACGCTCAATTTAGTTAGGGACGATATAAATAAGTTCGAGATTTGGAAGAAGATAGGAATATGGCTAGCAAGAGGCAAGGTTGGATATTCGAGAGAATTGGTAGAAAGAAAGAAATAAACTATTTTAGAAAAGTAATTATATTTAAACCAAGTTTTTATTACTCCAAATACTATAAAGAAATACTTGAAAAATCTAGAAATTTTTTTAGACTAAAACAAATTTTTGTGAAAATATAATTTTTTGACCAAACCATATTCTTAAAATACCATAATAATATATCTACGCTTCGAAATCCAGTTTTGTAAATAAATATAGGCCAAGCCTAGTACTATTTTATGACAAATATAATTTTAGGAGGATATATGTTTATTCTAAAATAATTATACTAGAAAAATTTACAACAATAAAAATCTTAATACTATTTGCTATTTAATGCTATATTAATTAATGGTATGTACATTGTATGTAAAAATCTAATGTAGTAATAATAATAATAAATAATAAATACAAGAAAATAACATAACTTATACTTATACTAGGAAATAATAATAATAATAATAATAATAATAATAATAATATTAATATTAATGATAATAATGTTAATGATGATTATGATAATAATAATGATAATATAAATACTAATAATAATAATAATAATAATAATAACAATAATAATAATAACTTACCTATCCAGTAAGCACACTGAATCGAAAGCAGCAGCAGACTTGAAAAAAAAGTAACAGTTTAGAAAGAAGGAAGAGAGAGGAGAGAGAGAGAGGAGATGAAGAGGGAAAGAGAGCGACGAGAGCGTGAGAGAGAGAGAGCGGAAGGAGAGAGAGAAGAAGGGGGTCGGGAGAGGTTTTGTCGGGTCAGCGACGGTGTGGAGCGCCGGCGGTGGGCGAGAAGATCGGCGGCGGAGGACGAGGAGAGGGAGGATGGCGGCGAGCGCAGACGCGGCGGATGGGGGTTTCTGGGGCTGGGCTCGGCGAGCGGCGCTAGGCGGAGGAGAAACGGCAGAGTGGTGCGCTCAGGCGGAGGAAAAAGGGGTTCGGTGGCCGGGGCTTGACCGAGGACGCGGGCGGTCGCGATGGCGTACGAAGGGCGGAGACGCCGGGGTCTCGCGGGGGAAGGGGGGTGAGGCGCGGGGTTTCCGGCCGGAGGAGGGATCGGAGGCTTCTCGGCGACGGCGGGTTTTGAGGGGGTACGGAGCGCACGGCTCGGCGGTGCGCTGGGAGGCGCAGCGACCTGGCTAGGCGGACTTCGTCGAGGAGGTGGAGGTAAGGGGATTTGTGTCTTATTTCTTGTTTTCTGGTGGGTTGGGCGTGCCTCCGGGGATGGCCGTGATGGCGGTGTTGTTTCGGTTGGTTGTTGGTGGTGGAGCGGTTGTTCGGGTGGCCGCGTCACTGTGGTGGCATTGGCGGTTTTGGGCGTCGGGCTGTGGTGGTGTCGGGAAGAAGTGTTATGGCGGTGGCGGTGATGTGCTGGTGATGGTGTGGTGATGGCTGGGCTGTGCTCGGGGTCGACGGGTGGTGGAGTTATGAGTGGCTGAAGTTGGCCAGGGTGTGGTGGTTTCGGTCGGTGGAAACAATTGGTGGTGGCGACGTGGTTGAAGGCTGTGGCGGTGGTGGTTGTGAGTTGGTAGCAGAGGAGGGGGACGAGTCCAACGGGGAACGTCGGAGGCGGTGGGCGCAGACCGGAGATGACGAGAGAAGACGGTGCTGGGTTAGGGTTAGGATTAGGGTTTGATTGTGTTCGGGTGTCCGACACGGGCTGGGTTGCTGTGTCGAGATCGTGTCCGACATGTGGACACGAAGAAGGTGAAAATGTAATTGTAATAGAAATAAAATAGTGGAAGGGAAGGGGGACACCGACACGATGCACGGTTTTGGGTTTTGGAAATTTATTTGTGGAGAAAATTATTGTGGATCAATAATAAATTGGAGGAGTACCTGCCTATTTATAGGATGTGGAAATTCCCAATTGGATATGGACTAGGACTATTTAAAACCCAATTAGATAATTCTTCTACTTAATTTAAAAACCAAATCCAAATCTAAATACAATTCTAATTTAAATCAATTTAAATTTTAATTTTAAATCGAATAGGATATATCAAATTTTCAAATATTTATCTATTTAAATAATTCCAAAAATCAAATCAAGATTTAAATGGACACAATAACTTCAAAATACCAATAATAATAATTTCGAAAATAATAAATATTTTTAAATATCTTTTTGAACAATAAAATATTAATATTGATAAATCTCGAAAATTATACTTTTATTTAAAATAGACCAATAAATAATTATGAAATATATGTATGCAAAAATATTCTTTTACATAATTAGACTTTTCTAGTATACAAAAATATTATTTATTATTAATAACTTTTAGAAACAAAAGGCTTTTTATAGCAAGAATATTTATATAATATTTTGAAAGTGTGTAATAAAATAGAGAAAAATGTTTTTCTAAAATATGTACGCTCGTGCATATTCGTACTCGACGAGCAACTACGAAAAATAAAATTTCGTGTGCGACGTACAATACGACTATGCGACGTAAAAATACATAATTTTTAAATCGGTACCAAATTTAATAATAGAAAAAAATGTTGTAGAAATTTAGGGGTTTTACAGGTGTGAAGCATGTTCCGGTGATTGCCAAGAACCTGATCTCTGGAAGCCTGCTCTGCAACGCAGGCTTAAGGTTGGACATCAATGCTGGTCAGATTGTGATGTCCAAGAAGGGAACATACTTCGGAAGGCTTATCAAACCGAAGAAATGTTTAAAATTCAGCATGTCAACCAGTTTGAAGGCATTAATGCAGTTGCATTTTCTGATTATTCTCTTAAGTTGTGGCATAATAGACTAGGACAAGTTCATTGTAAAAGAATTAACAAAATGTCTAGTCTAGGACTTATCACTAAATGTGGGGGTAAGGTGGAGAAGTGTGAAGTATGTGCTCAGACGAAGATCACAAGGAAACCCTTTCATCGGGTCAATCGAAGCACAGATCTTCTGGAGTTAGTACACTCCGATATCTATGACTTTAAACATTTTTCCACGAAGGCCGGGATGAAGTATTTCATAACCTTCATCGACGACTTCTCAAAATAGGCGTTCGTCTACTTGTTCAAGACTAAAGACGAAGCTTTCGAGAAGTTCAGAGAGTTCAGGGCCGAAGCTGAACGGCAGACTGGACAACAACTCAAGAGGTTGAGAATTGATCGAGGTGGGGAGTACAGGTCTCATGACTTCGCATAGTTCTGCAAAGAACATGGAATCATATGCGAGACAACTACTCCATATTCTCCTCAATCCAACGGAGTAGCAGAGAGGAAGAACCGAACATTAACATGAATGATGAATTCAATGCTGCTTACTCCAGGTCTTCCAAAATGCTACTGGGGAGAAGCTGCATTAACGGCCACTTTCATTCTGAATAGAGTGTCATATGCAACTTCGGACGTAACTCCTCATGAACTATGGTTCAAAGTCAGACCAAACTTGAATGTCATTCGAGTGTGGGGGTGTTTGGCGTATGTGAAGCTCCCAGATCTGAAGATTCAAAAGCTGGGAACAAGGACTACGAAGGCGATCTTCTTGGGGTATGCTGAGAAGAGTGATGCTCGGAGATTTCTTGATATTGAGTCAAATCATATCATCGAATCTCGCGATGCTGAATACTTTGAAGACAAGTTTACAAAAGACAAAAATATTATTCTTTCGGACATTCCGAAAAATGATGTAGGTGCAAATGAGACTGAAATCTCATATGGGCCAGTAGTCCAATAAGAAGTTGTTGTTGAAGAAACTACTCTTGTACCAGAACTCGCAGAGCCGTCAGCAAAGCAAGCGAGGAGACCTAAAGACTTCGGAGATGACTTTGTCACCTATCATGTGGAAGCAGATCCGCTTATCTATGATGAGGCGATGAAGACCAGAGATGCTATCTTCTGGAAGGAGGCAGTGAATGACGAGTTTGACTCTATCACCTCCAATAACACATGGGTGTTTGTAGATCTACCTGAAGGAGAAAAGCCTATCTGTGAAACCCGCAATTTTACAGTTACATTTTAAATTTTGTTAGTGTGTGTGTTTGCCAGTTAGTTTTTCAAATTATTTAATAGAAAATTAGTTTTGAAAATTAATAACTTGGATTTTGATTTTCTGGCTCAGACCCGAACCCAATTTGAAACTAAAAATATTTTAAAATGTTTAGTTATATTTTTTTAAAGAAAAATTATTTATAATTTTCAAAGCCCTTTCCCTATTATTTTCTTTTAGCCCACTATATTTGTTTAGCCCAAGTATTTGAGACCAAGTCTTGTTAAGCCCATGAAACCCAAGCCTTTGGTTTTAATCCTTAAACCCTTTAATACTTTAGAGAGAGAGAGAGACTTTAAAACAATTCTTTTATTTAAGAGTTTCATTAAACTCACTCTCTTTCACCCATCAGTTGAGGGAAAACCAACTCTCCCATACGTTGGTTCGGCCGACCCTTCTGTTCCCAACCGCCGCCACCTACAACTCCTCCATTCACCTCCCCGAACGGCTATGGTCGTTGGGTTCCGAAACCCCCAAATTTTTCACCCTATAAAACCCCTCCATCCTTCCACGTTCACCATCACCACCAACTCCCTAAATCCCAAAACCTCTGTGCCCTAGATCCGTGCCCGACGCACCCTTCCGCGGCCGATCCAGAGTCCGGCGTACCCCTCCCGGCCGACCCCTGCCCGACGCCACCCCTTCCGAGGCCGACGTCCCACCGGCGACCAACCCCGGCCGCCGTTTTCCACGGCCGTGCGCGCCAGCCCGACCCGGGCGGTTTTCCGGTGCTGTTCTGTGGCATCCCGCCGTTGTCTTTTCCGAGCTCGGGTGCTGTACACGCAGCCGAACCCCGACGAGGCGCTGACCCGAGCCCGAGACGCTGTCCGTGTGTTCTTTTTCTCTAAAATTCACCTGAGAGCTCTAGCCGAGCAATTTCTGGTATATTTCCGTTGCCCCGTTTCCATTTTTATAGTCTGTGATGAATTTGGTCCACGAATTTCCCTGGGAATTCGGTAAAGGAGGCATTTTCGGATTTTCCGAAATCCTTTCGGAAACGTTATGTGAGTTCTCGGAATATTTCTATGGGTTTGGTTTTCCGAAATCTTTTCAGAATTGGTTCTGTGGCCTATTTTTCTTTGAGTGTTCTGTTGGTTTCGGTTTTCCGAAGTTCGTTTCGGTTTTCCGAAGTTCATTTTGGGTTTTTCAAGTTTCATTTCGGTTTTTTCGAATTTCGGAAACATGCTGTGGATATTATTTTCGGGTTTTGGATATTAATATTATTTTTTGGTTGGAAATTGGGTTTCCCTGGTATGGGACTTGTGATTGGTGGTTGTGGCACATTTTTCCAGTTTTGGGTTGTCCCGAAAATAGAGGAAATGCTGTCAAAATTTTTATAAAACTTTATAAAAGGATTTCAAATCGGTTTTCAAAAATATTTATAAATTAGATTTTGGCGACGACCGTATCGGTAAATGGGCCTTAGCGAAATGCAAACGAAACCGGTTTTACCGGACGTTGAGGCATTAGCTATTTTTTGACGATTGGACCAATATCTGAGACTCGTAAATTAATTCAATTTAATTTAAATTATTATTTTATTTTGTAATTCAATTGTAGGATAATTTTTAGAGACTAACAAAAGTTTTCTTCTTATTTAAATTCATGTAAAATGGTCTGTAAAGGGCATAAGCCCAGTTTTATTATTTTCTGTGGTTTTGTAATAAGTTAGTGAAATTTTATTCTTTTCTGGTTTGTGGTTGACGTAAACACGTAAAATAGTAAAATAATTATTTTATAGAAAAATAGATATTGTTTTCTCACATTAAATAAATTAGGAAAAATTACAAGTTATTATTTAAACAAGTTTCATATTTTTCTCATTTAAAAAAAATATAGTTTTATTATATAAATTATAAAATACCAAGTTTTGCCAATAAACCGGTAAATACAAAGTTTTCCGAAATTAAATATAAAATGATCTTTCCATCATAATTAAATATAACGCATTAGATAATCGAGTTTTGTTTGTGTTAGTATAATAAAGATTAAAATTTGACTAGGACAAATTTAGAGATTGTAACTAGCACATCTAGCTTGGTAATTTCGAAAATCTAAGGCAGACTTCTCGATTGTAGGATTTCGAGGACAAGTCTGAATTCAATCCCGGAGACATTCCCAATCCAGTCATAATCAAAGGCAAGTACATTTTGTGGTAGTTTATAATTATTTAGTAATCATTTTATTGCAAGTTTAAACCATGATGCAACACAGAACTCTCGCTGAGAGCATTGACTGTTTAACTGTTGGGTACTGGGGGAATAGTGTAATGAGTATGACCACATCCAAAATAGTATAATGACTGTGTTAGCTTACCCCTCATACACACGAGGATAAGCCATATCGTATCAATAGAATACAACTGTACAACCCAATCCGGTCATATTCATTGCCTATTCACATCACAATATTTTAACTGCTGGAAAACTATTTATTTCAAATTGTTTAAAAGTGCATAACTCCATTATTATTTCAATTGTTAAAATATCATGAATTGTACTTTGCTTCCTCCTGACTGGAGACTACATTTTTAGGTTCTATGGACGATACTAAGCTACTGATAAGTAGCTACTATGATCCTGAGCTGTACCCGGCTGTTCTACAAGAGAAGGATGATGAGGAGACTGCTAATTAGTTTTATTTTCAGTTTATGATATTGTGAAAAACAAATATTTTATTTCAGTTGTGGGTTATAATTGAAAACTTTATGTTTGGACAAGTTTTATTTATCGAAACATTAAAAGTTGTGGCAATTAGAATTTGTGTTGTTGATTACCTGCATGAGTGATACAGCTTACTGCCGCCGTCTCAACAACGGTGCAGGCTGGGCATGATCCGATTCGACCCAAGAAATTGGGACCGGGTCGTGACATGTTTTTAGTGGTGGCCCATGCAGGTCACATCAACAACTTAGGAAAAACATATGTAGAAATATTTAGAACACTAGAACATTAATTTGTCACAACATAGGACCAAAATATATTATAAATAAATATTTTTGTTTGATTATAGACTGGTAGGCTACCTTGCTTATGTTTATATCCTAAACCTTCCAGAATATGGCCACAAATCCTACTGGCGATGGGGTATTTTCACCTGATCACACCCCACCTCCTCAATCGAGTCCGGATCCTACACCTCGGCAGCTGGCCGACCGTCCCCATAATGCACCCCGTGGGATGTATGATGCTACAACGGTGGATCCATCATCTTCCCAGACTGAGCTGCAGCCCCGTGTGGTAGTACCCCCTCCAGCTGCCCCATCGGTGCCTTTGGACCCCACCGACCTCATAGGTCTGCTACGAGGAGTGCTAGAAGCCCAGAGAGCTCAAACGGAAGCTCATTAAGAGCAAACCGCGATTATGAGGAAAAGCATGGAGAATGCTCATAACGTGGCTATGACTGCTCTGGGAAGAGGAGAAGCAGCTCAACTTGAACTAAGGCCACCAAGGTAAATATAAATCTAAGTGATTAATTTATGTAACATTAAGGCTATTTAAATTAATGGGGATCATATTGCTAAGGTTGACGATATTGAGAGTTTCAAGAAGCAGAACCCTCGACCCTTCAAGAGAACCGAGGGAATCGTCTATGCTGACGAATGGCTCGATAACATGGAGAGTCTCCTGAGCGTCGCTCGAATTCCAGAAGACCTCAAGGCCGAAGCAGTGGGACTCCAACTGCAAAGTGTAGCAAGCACCTGGTATCGAAATGAACCCCGACTCCAGGATAAGCAGCTTGACTGGGACACCTTCAAGAGGTTGTTCCAGAGGAAGTTCTTCCCAACGTCAGAGTTGCGGGAGATGGAAAGGCAATTTCAGAACCTGAAGCAAGGAAATATGACTGTTGGAGAATATGTGGCAGAATTCGGCCAACTCAGCCGTTTTGCCAAGAACTTAGTAGCTGACCTGATGATCGTGCTGAAAGTTTCAAATATGGGCTGAGAGAAAAGATCCGCATCCATGTGATCTCAGGCGGTGCTAAGACTTATAAAAAGGATCCTGAAGCGAGCTCAAGCTATAGAGAAGAGTCAACCCGCTCGCTCAAAGAGGGATTATCCTGGAACTAACAACTTCCAGGGTAATCAGAAGAAGCCCAACAACAACAACAACAACAACAACAACCGGCCTCCTCACCACCAGCAGCAGCACCAACAGGCGAGGAATAATGATGGAGCACCTCAGAGGCAGATCCCTGTCTGTGATTTTTGCAAGAGGCCAGGGCATCAGTCGAACATCTGCAGGAAGAGACTAGGACACTGTCTAGTCTGTGGGTCTGCCACCCACCAAGTGAAGGACTGCCCCTCGTCGATCCACCGGACTGGAACAACTCAGCATAAAGGTCATCTGCCCACTCAGCAAGAACAATTTGGGCAGCATCAACAGAAGACTGGGCGAGCCTTTGCCCTAGCAGCAGATGAGGCAGAGCCAGAGCAGGAACCTACAGCTGATGTCATCGCAGGTTTCATTTATGTGCATTCCTATCATGCCTTAGCTTTATTTGATTCGGGTGCATCACGTAGTTTCATATCAACAAAATTCATCTCTGCACACTACATAGATACGGGTTTTAGCAAGAAGATATGTAGAGTCATGACCGGTGGAGGACCCCTACCCATCACTGAGACCTGTAACTGCCCTATCACCATATCAGGCCACCAATTCATAGCACCTTTGCTTGTGATGCCCTTACCCAACTATGATGTAGTCCTAGGGATGGACTGGTTGAGGAAGCAGCATGCGCTGATAGACTGTCACAGAGGATGTGTAGTCTTCAGCCCACCTGAGAGCCGGAGTTTGAAATCTCTCGAACTCCGGAGGATATGGAGTGTGTTACCTACACCTCTATCACAAAAGAACCCGGACCTCCCCATCCTATCATAGCAGAATTTATGGATGTTTTTCCTGATAGTCTTCCCGGATTACCCCCAGATCGAGACATAGAGTTCACCATTGACCTAGTCCCCGACTCTTCCCCTATTTCTAAGGGATGCTACAGAGTCAACCCGAAGGAGGCCAAGGAGATGAAGGATCAGATCAATGAACTGAAGGCTTTGGGATTTATCCGAGACGGAGCTTCACCCTGGGGAGCACCTGTCTTGTTTGTTCCCAAGAAGGACGGAACTGTGCAGATGTGCATCGACTACCAGGCGCTAAACAACATCACCATCAAGAACAAGTACCCTCTGCTCCGGATCAATGACTTGTTTGATCAACTCAGTGGAGCCAAGGTGTTCTCGAAGATAGATCTCAGATCCGGCTACCATCAGATCAAGGTCATGAAGGAGGACATTCCCAAGACGGCGTTCAACACCAAGTATGGACAGTTTGAATTCTTGTTCATGCCGTTTGGACTGACGAATGCTCCTGCTGTGTTCATGAACCTTATGAACAAGGTTTTCCATGAATACTTGGATCAGTTTGTTGTTGTCTTTATCGATGACATCTTGATCTACTCAAAGACTGAAGAGGAGCATGAAGAGCACCTCAGGAAAGTTCTGGAAACTTTGAGGAAAGAGAAGTTATATGGTAAGCTATCCAAATGTGAATTCTTTCTAGACAAGGTGGATTTTCTTGGCCATGTTGTCACAGAAGAAGGAATTTTGGTGGACCCTAAGAAGATAGCTGTTGTTGAGAAGTTGTCTACCCCAAGCTCAGTTGCTGAAATCAGAAGTTTCTTGGGCTTGGCTGGCTACTACCGAAAGTTTGTGAAGGATTTTGCCAAGATTGCTGAACCAATGACGAAACTCACTCGGAAGAATGAAAAGTTCATCTGGACGGAAGCTTTCCAGACATCGTTTGAGGAACTGAAGAAGAGACTTACAACAGCACCGATAATTGTACTACCCGCAGGCACCGAAGGTTTTTCAATATACAGCGATGCCTCTGGAAAAGGACTGGGTTGCGTTCTTCAACAACATGGGAAAGTGATTGCTTACGCATCTAGGTAATTACGGACTCATGAGAAAAACTATCCCACATATGATCTGGAGCTTGCTGCAGTCATTTTTGCTTTGAAGCTATGGAAGCATTATCTCTATGGAGAGAGAGTATAAATATATACATACCACAAAAGTCTGAAATATGTTTTCACTCAGAAGAAGCTGAATATGAGACAAAGAAGATGGTTGGAGCTAATGAAGGATTTTGACATCGACCTGCAGTACCATCCGGGTAAGGCTAATATGGTTGCAGATGCACTTAGTCGATATCCAGTAGCGATGTTCTTAACTAAGGAGCGGCACTTGTTGGAGGACATAGAGAAGCTTGTTCTGGAGATTATACTGTCTGGGGAAAAGATGAAGGAACTGGGGCGAGAAGCTATTGTACCTGGAGCTGACTCAACCATGATGCAGTTGCAATTGCGTTCAAGTCTGATGGACAAAGTCAAGAAGACACAATTCCAAGACGAGACACTTTGCAAACTCAGAGATGAAGTGCTGGCAGGAACACTTGAAGGATTCTCTATCTCCAGTGACGGAGCATTGAAGAATGGCACAAGGCTGTGTGTACCATCTGGCGAACTGAGGAATGAGCTGATGCAAGAAGCGCACCAGTCGCAGTATTCCATACATCCTGGAGCTAACAAGATGTATCGGGATATGCGTACTATTGTTTGGTGGTATGGAATGAAGAAGGACGTATCCAGATTTATGGCTAGATGCTTGATTTGTCAACAAGTGAAGGCTAGTAGACAAAGACCCGCAGGACTTCTACAACCGTTGGACATTCCAGAGTGGAAATGGGAGCATATAACAATAGACTTTGTGTCAGGATTGCCTCGATCCCAAGGAGGGAAGGACGCCATTTGGGTTATTGTGGACCGACTGACTAAGTCAACTCACTTTATCCCCTTCAAGGTTGGTCTATCCACCGAGAAGTTGGCAACACTGTACATGCGGCATATCTATCGGATTCATGGAGTTCCGGTAAGTATTGTATCTGACCGAGATACTAGATTTATCTCTCACTTTTGGAAGAGTTTGCATGACAGCTTGGGAACAAAACTGAAGTTCAGCACAACCTACCATCCCCGAACTGACGGACAATCGGAGAGGACCATCCAGACGTTAGAAGATATGCTGAGATCTTGCGTCTTGGAATTTGGAGGGTCTTGGAAAGACCACTTGTATTTAGTAGAATTCTCCTACAACAACAGTTACCAAGCTAGCATTGGTATGACACCATTTGAAGCTCTTTATGGACGTCGTTGTCGCACTCCACTTGGCATGGGACGACGTTGGAGAAAGATTACTACTGGAGCCAGAGATTGTGACTGACGCAGCAGAGAAGGTGAAGGTGATCCAGGACAAACTCAGGATTACCCAAGACAGACAGAAGCATTGGGCAGATAGCAGTCGTCGACCACTGGAGTTTGAAGAAGAAGATAGTGTCTTTGTGAATATTTCTCCTACCAGAGGAACTATCCGATTTGACAGAGCTGGGAAGCTGAGTCCCAGATATATCGGACCATTTGAAGTTTTGAGCCGAATTGGTGAAGTAGCGTATCGGTTAGCTCTACCAGCTAATCTTGAGGGCGTGCACAACGTCTTCCACGTTTTGCAGCTTAGACGCTACATCCCGGATCCAAGTCACATTCTGGACCATTCGGAGCTGGAGATTGGACCCAGCCTTACAGTACCAGAGAAGCCTGTGGCAATTTTGGACAGAGGCGAGAAGAGGACCAGGACTTCAATGACTCCCATAGTCAGAGTTATATAGAGGCACGATTCCCCAGACGAGCCTACCTGGGAGCGAGAAGATGAGATGCGGGAGCAGTACCCGTATTTGTTTGAGACCTGAGGTTTTTTTTCCTACCCTATCCTTTAGTTTCGAGGACGAAATTTTCTAAGGAGGGAAGGTTGTAAAACCCGCAATTTTTCAGTTACATTTTAAAATTTGTTAGTGTGTGTGTTTGCCAGTTAGTTTTTCAAATTATTTAATAGAAAAATACTTTTGAAAATTAATAACTTGGATTTTGATTTTCTGGCTCAGACCCGAACCCAATTTGAAACTAAAAATATTTTAAAATGTTTAGTTATATTTTTCTAAAGAAAAATTATTTATAATTTTCAAAGCCCTTTCCCTATTATTTTCTTTTAGCCTACTATATTTGTTTAGCCCAAGTATTTGAGACCAAGTCTTGTTAAGCCCATGAAACCCAAGCCTTTGGTTTTAATCCTTAAACCCTTTAATACTTTTGAGAGAGAGAGAGAGAGAGAGAGAGAGAGAGACTTTAAAACAATTCTTTTATTTAAGAGTTTCATTAAACTCACTCTCTTTCACCCACCAGTTGAGGGAAAACCACCTCTCCCATACGTTGGTTCGGCCGACCCTTCTGTTCCCAACCGCCGCCACCTACAACTCCTCCGTTCACCTCCCCGAACGGCCATGGCCATTGGGTTCCGAAACCCCCAATTTTTTCACCCTATAAAACCCCTCCATCCTTTCACGTTCACCATCACCACCAACTCCCAAAATCCCAAAACCTCTGTGCCCTAGATCCGTGCCCGACGCACCCTTCCGCGGCCGATCCAGAGTCCGGCGCACCCCTCTCGGCCGACCCCTGCCCGGCGCCACCCATTCCGAGGCCGAGTCCCCACCGGCGACCAACCCCGGCCGCCGTTTTCCGTGGCCGTGCGCGCCAGCCCGACCCGGGCGGTTTTTTGGTACGGTTCCGTGGCATCCTGCCGTTGTCTTTTCCGAGCTCGGGTGCTGTACACGCAGCCGAACCCCGGCGAGGCGCTGACCCGAGCCCGAGACGCAGTCCGTGTGTTCTTTTTCTCTAAAATTCACCTGAGAGCTCTAGCCGAGCAATTTCTGGTATATTTTCGTTGCCCCGTTTCTATTTTTATAGTCTGTGATGAATTTGGTCCACGAATTTCCCTGTGAATTCGGTAAACGAGGCATTTTCGGATTTTCCGAAATCCTTTCGGAAACGTTCTGTGAGTTCTCGAAATATTTCTATGGGTTTGGTTTTCCGAAATCTTTTCGGAATTGGTTCTGTGGCTTATTTTTCTTTGAGTATTCTGTTGGTTTCGATTTTCCGAAGTTCGTTTCGGTTTTCCGAAGTTCATTTCGGGTTTTCCAAGTTTCATTTCGGTTTTCCGAATTTCGGAAACGTGCTGTGGATATTATTTTCGGGTTTTGGATATTATTATTATTTTTTGGTTGGAAATTGGGTTTCCCTGGTATGGGACTTGTGATTGGTGGTTGTGGCACATTTTTCCAGTTTTGGGTTGTCCCGAAAATAGAGGGAATGCTGCCGAAATTTTTATAAAACTTTATAAATGGATTTCAAATTAGTTTTCGAAAATATTTATAAATTGGATTTTGGCGACGACCGTATCGGTCAATGGGCCTTAGCGAAATGCAAACGAAACCGGTTTTACCGGACGTTGAGGCATTAGCTATTTCTTGACGATTGGACCAATATCTGAGACTTGTAAATTAATTCAATTTAATTTAAATTATTATTTTATTTTGTAATTCAATTATAGGATAATTTTTAGAGACTAACAAAAGTTTTCTTCTTATTTAAATTCATGTAAAATGGTCTGTAAAGGGCATAAGCCCAATTTTATTATTTTCTGTGGTTTTGTAATAAGTTAGTAAAATTTTATTCTTTTCTGGTTTGTGGTTGACGTAAACACGTAAAATAGTAAAATAATTATTTTATAGAAAAATAAATATTGTTTTCTCACATTAAATAAATTAGGAAAAATTACAAGTTATTATTTAAACAAGTTTCACGTTTTTCTCATTTAAAGAAAAATGTAGTTTTATTATATAAATTATAAAATACCAAGTTTTGCCAATAAACCGATAAATATAAAGTTTTTCGAAATTAAATATAAAATGATCTTTCCATCATAATTAAATATAACACATTAGATAATCGAGTTTTGTTTGTGTTAGTATAATAAAGATTAAAAATTGACTAGGACAAATTTAGAGATTGTAGCTAGCACATCTAGCATGGTAATTTCGGAAATCTAAGGCAGACTTCTCGATTGTAGGATTTTGAGGACAAGTCTGAATCCAATCCCGGAGACATTCCCAATCCAGTCATAATCAAAGGCAAGTACATTTTGTGGTAGTTTACAATTATTTAGTAATCGTTTTATTGCAATTTTAAACCACGATGCAACACGGAACTCTCTCTGAGAGCATTGACTGTTTAACTGTTGGGTACTGGGGGAGTAGTGTAATGAGTATGACCACATCCAAAATAGTATAATGACTGTGTTAGCTTACCCCTCATACACACGGGGATAAGCCATGTCGTATCAATAGGATACAACTGTACAACCCAATCCGGTCATATTTATTGCCTATTCACATCACAATGTTTTAACTGCTGGAAAACTATTTATTTCAAATTGTTTAAAAGTGCATAACTCCATTATTATTTCAATTGTTAAAATATCATGAATTGTACTTTGCTTCCTCCTGACTGGAGACTACATTTTTAGGTTCTATGGACGATACTAAGCTACTGATAAGTAGCTACTATGATCCTGAGCTGTACCCGGCTGTTTACCAGAGAAGGATGATGAGGAGACTGCTAATTAGTTTTATTTACAGTTTATAATATTGTGAAAAACAAATATTTTATTTCAGCTGTGGGTTATATTTGAAAACTTTGTGTTTGGACAAGTTTTATTTATCGAAACATTAAAAGTTGTGGCAATTAGATTTGTGTTGTTGTGCATGAGTGATACAGCTTACTGCCGCCGTCTCAACAATGGTGCAGGCTGGGCATGATCCGATTCGACCCAAAAAATTGGGACCGGGTCGTGACACCATCGGATGTAAATGAATCTTCAAGAAGAAGATGAAAGCAGATGGAACTATTGACAAGTTCAAGGCCAGGCTGGTAGCCAAGGGATTTTCTTAGAAACAGGGCATAGACTACTTTGACACGTACGCTCCAGTAGCTCGGATGACCACCATCAGGATGTTAATCGCTCTAGCTACTATACATAAGTTGGTGATACATCAGATGGATGTAAAGACAAATTCAAGAATGGGGAGCTGACCGAAGAGATTTACATGCAACAGCCAGATGGATTTGTTATCAAAGGTCTTGAAGACAAAGTCTGCAAGTTGGTGACATCATTGTATGGTTTGAAGCAAGCTCCCAAGATGTGGCATGAGAAGTTTGACAAAGTTATTAGGTCAAACGGCTACAGAGTCAGCGAGACGGACAAATGTGTTTACACAAAGTTCGCTGATGGAAGAGAAGTCATCGTCTGTTTGTACGTGGACGACATGCTAATCCTAGGGACGGATATAGGCTGTGTCACGGAGACAAAGAAGTTCCTCTCAACCAAGTTCAGTATGAAGGACTTGGGGGATGCAGATGTCATCTTGGACATAAAGATCATCCGGACAGACACTGGAGTAGCGCTGTCACAATCTCACTACATTGAGAAGATGCTCACATGCTATGGGTATAAGGATCTTCCAGGGATCGATACGCCATACAGGTGTGATCAGAAGCTGAAGCCAAACTCGAGGGAAAGCGTCAGGCAGCTGGAGTATTCTAGCATTATCGGAAGTTTAATGTACGCAACCACTGCCACAATACCTGACATAGCTTTCGCCGTGGGAATGTTGAGTCGGTTCACAAGCAACCCAGGGGTTGAGCACTAGGAAGCTGTGAAGCGGGTGATGAGATATCTCAAGAAGACATATGTACTGCACTACAACGGGTATCCGACAGTAGTGGAAGGCTTCAGTAATGCTAGCTGGTGTTCAGAGGTGGAAAGCGAGAGATCCACAGGTGGATATGTCTTTTCCTTGGGTGGAGCTGCTATATCGTGGAAGTCGAAGAAGCATACTATACTCTCTCGTTCCTCCATGGAATCTGAATTCTATGCACTTGAAATTGCAGCAGATGAAGCAGAATGGCTTCGGGAGCTCATATATGATCTTTCAGTGGTTGTGACTCAGATACCGGCGATACCGATATACTGTGACAACTAGGCGACTGCGGCGGTTGCATCAAATGACCTCTTCAACGGAAAGAAGAGGACTGTGCGGTTGAAGCACAGGACAGTATACGATCTTATCAAAAGAGGTGTAATTACAGTGATTGATGTTTGGAGTCAGGAGAACCTGGCAGATCCGTTCACAAAGGGCCTCAAGCGCCAGTTGGTCGATGACACAGCTTGTAAAATGTGCTTGAAGGCATTCTGATAGTGTGTCTTTGTAATCCTACCATAAAGTTTTATGCTATTAGTTCAAAGAGAAATCTACTAGGCATCTAACTTTTGGTACAAAGGAGGTTCACTGACTGGAAAACTATCAGGTAACAGTGGGTACTTGTTCTCTGGAACATGGAAGGGATACGGACCCATAACCACTGTTGTCTACTATGTATTTTCTGCAAAAAAAACAGATCCTGTGGAAGGTTGGCTTAAATGCCTTAATGAGTTCTCTCAGGCAGAGTGAATGCCTGGTGTGCTTTACAGGAAGCACGGTAGAGCAGCACTACAAGGAGTGAAACTCCATGCTACAGTGGGGTGACTCCACCATGAGGTTCCCAGGTCTGGGGTAATGCCTCGGCTTTACAAGCCAAGTCATAGCGGCGTAGCACCGCAAATAGGCACGTAGCCTAATGCTGTATGACGTAACTAAAGAGTTGTAGACAACACTACAAAGGGGATGATGGCCCCATGTTACAGTGGCACGACACCACGATGAGGTACCCAGGTAGGGGTAAAGCCTCGGCCTTGCAAGCCATGTCGTTGCTGCGTAACACCGCAAGGAAGCCTTAGGCTTCATGCTGAGTAGATTGGCACTACAAAGAGGCTGAGACCTCATGCTACAGTAGTATGACACTACGATGAGGTTCCCAGGTAGGGGTAATGCCTCGGCTTCAGGCCATGTCATAGCGGCGTAGCACCGTAAGGAAGTGCAAGGCTTCATGCCATGTCTCTTTAATAAAGAACTCACCTATAGTGTATGAAAAGAGATATCAGGCCATCTCTTGAGGGTAAACTTGTAGACGCCCAAAATTATACACTGAAACTAGGCTGGCACAAGGCCTTTAATGTGCAGCCAGAAGCACACGTAACTACACTTTGTGAGTGGAAAGAATTACAATTGTGGTGCAGAATTCAAGGCGTAGTCCATTCTTGTATCACATTGTTATTTAACCCATGCGGGAAGATTCAAGTCGTCAGCGACATCTATCTTAATGCAAAATGGACAGTTACTGTGGGGAACGCTCAACCCTGGACACATATATATGTTGTGATATCACTACAAGAAATATTGGTTTTTACGGCGTGCAAAGTATGCCGTAAAAAGTTTTTACGGCGTTCAATGTATGCCGCAGTGAAAGCCGTATTTGCCCGCGTCGTAAAAAGTCGCTAGTTTTTACGACGTTCAATGTATGCCGTGAATACACTGTTTGTACGGCATGCAATGGATGCCGTGTATACACAATAAATTACGACATTTCTTGTATGTCGTGGAAAGTATAAACTAGACATCAATTACTCTTTAATGCACAGATATTATGACATATAACGTATGTCGTAAAAAGTACTGAATACACATAAATTAGGACATATTATGCACGCCTTAATTTCTCTTCAATTTTTTTTAAAAAAAAACAAATCATGCTTTAATAGTAATCAATTTTACCATTGACAACAAACCACAAAAGAACAAGACGTCATTAATCCAACAAGATATAATTACGAAAAATAATATCAAATGATCCAACAATTACGAAAAATAATAACTTTCACTTTGACAATAATATGTAATGATCCAAATCCTAAGTTTATCCAGCAAATACGAGAAAGCATAACTTTCACTTAGACAATAATATCTAATGATCTAAATCCAAAATTTATGTAGCAATTACGAAAAAGCAAACTTTCACTTAAACATTAATATCTAATGATCCAAACCCAAAATTTATACATCAAAACATAATGTCGAACAACAACTAGCCCACCATCTTCTCCAGCATAACCTGCCCTCTGTCTGACAATCTCTCATCCCATGTCTGCAACCTACACAAAAGCAAAAGAGGTAGTTGATATGAGCATCTTGATTATGCAATCTACAGACATTTCGTTAATTTCTGACATATATTTATGTTACACAGGTTTATATGTTTATATATGTATACAATAAATTTTGTTTTTGTATCATGTCATCTCCTGATCTCTGGATCCAGTTCCAGATGATGACCGGTCTGGATCCATATATACAGGTTAAATATCTATCATTTTTTGTCTAAAAAAGGTTTGAATAGACAAAGATACTCAAGAGCTTTGTGCTTCATAATTATTTATTTCCTCCAAGCAACATTAGCACTCAAATTTTCAATCATAAGCCAGAAAGAGGAATTTTCACTCTGTGACAGTTGCATTGAAAGAACTTTATGCTATGCAAAAAAAAGTTTAGCAAACAAAATATTTATTAATAATTTCTGTTGGATTAAGCCATAACTGTTGAATCAAGAAGTAGCAAAATATGCATGTACAACAAAACCACAAGGGCAAACTAGCAGGTAAAGCCAAATAGGAAGCTTCCGTTTGGGTTTTGGAACATCAGCTAAAGAGAAAACTAGAGGGAACCAGAAGCTGTCTGTTCCAGTAAGGTTCCAGAAGCTGTCTGTTCCAGAAGCTGTCTGTTCCAGTAAGGTTACAAAGTTACAAAGTCCAGTAAAGAGAAAACTTGAAGCTTTCATACCAAAACACCACATAGATGGGTGATACACTTGAACCTTTTTCATTACACGAATATCGACTTTTGACTCTTCTAGGAAACACCGCCTATATTGAAGCTTTCATACCAAAACACCGCATAGATAGGAAATGTTTTGTTTGCAACTTTGAACATGAGCAAAGAGGAGGGAGGAAGAAGATCATAATACTCACCAAAAAACAAGCTTGTCAAAATTAACTGAGCTTTTTTTTCTTCTTCTTCAATGAGTTTAAACAAGCCTGTCAAAAACAAGCCTGTCAAAATTAAGTACAACCTAATCTAGTTTATCCAATGTAAAACATGATTGAAACAATAAAACATATTCTACTAAAATTTGATCCTAGGCCAACCTCCCTGTTGAGCCAATCAACAATTAAACTAATACATGCATACCAGTTACTTTCAAATCTAAACCCTTGACTAAATTGTCAGGTGTCCTATAGTTTACTAAGTAAAACAGTCATGATATGTGAACCAAGGCAGGAACCTAAGGTCCCATGTTCAAACAATCATTCAATATTGGCAATGTAGCTCTGAATCAACACTGGTGTCAATTCCCCAGGTCCTCAACTGAACTCTGATACCCACATTTCCAGGTTTTTCCTGAGACTAATCTCAGTTTATCACTGATATTTCATTACAGGTTTAGCTATGACAATATAGTCCTAACTGGACTGATCTAAACAGTCCAGAAATGTCATTCCTGAGATCTTAATACAGACTCTCAAAAGAACATGACCAGTCTTTGTTTAGACAAGTTAAGGAAAATATTCTACAGCAGCAACCCATCAGTTTAATCAACTGCAATAGTCCCAACTATCTGTCATAGCAGTTTAGGAATTGAATGTCAGGTTTATGAAGAAGTTTGGGATTGATCAGGAACCTGGAAATTGAATGGGACTATGATAAAGATTTTCAGGTTCATCAATTACTAAGGTACTGATAAATAAAACCCAACCTCACTTGCACCCAATACATCATCCTGGCTACAACCTTACTTCCAAAACTTATGCAGCTAACAGTTAATCAGAAAACTCAAGACTGGGGTTTAACAGTCCTATACTTTGGTATGGTGGTGTAACAAATGTTTGTAAAGTCATATACATGGCAGCCTACATAACCACTCGAGCTTAAATTAGCTCCTGAGAACATCATGACAGAGAAATACATGGTAAAATATAATGTTCAAACAACCAACAGTTAAGGCTCCCAGGTCCAAATGTTTATACTCTCAGGAAAACTGAATTCAACCTCTCAGTGAAAACTGGGATACCAATCTCCCAATAAAAACTGAGATACCAATCTCTCAATGAAAACTGAGATATCAATCTCTCAATGAATACTGAGATATCAATCTCTCAATAAAAACTGAGATATCAAGTTCTCTGAATTTCCAGTTCCCAAATTCAAGACAGTGTATACGAGTTCCAAATTCAACCATTCATCAGTTTACATATGCCAACTCAGTTCCAGATTCAACCATTCATCAGTGTATAAGTTAGACTGCAATGTTCATATTTTTTTTTCCATTAGTCTTGCACACAACTTTTTTGATGAGGAGTTCTCAGAGTTAAGCCAGAGGAGATAATATATATGTAGACTTGTGGACATGTCTATGGTTTTGGTTATGATAAGATAATGCCTCCCCTTCTTAAACACTCATACCAAAACACTATGGTTTTGTCTATGGTTTTGGTTATGATAATATTATGCATCAACTTTGATATTTTCTGATCCCACAGGTTAACTAGCAAATTGAAGCTTTCATACCAAAACACTCATAGGAAGGGTCTGAAACTGACAAGCTACAATTTGTATCACCCCAGGAAACAGCATATCGAGAGAGAAAATTCCAACCAGATCCATTTCAACAACTTTTAAAAGAATAAAGATGTGTCGAAGTAAAAACGTGTTTTTACGGCGTGCAATATTTCGGAGGCACCTGGCGCCCATTTGTTTGAATGACTTGCGAATATCATGCCCCTTCTCAGGCGGCCACCGGTATGTCTTCTGCAAAAACCATACATGACAAACATAATGTGGAATGGACATAATAACATAGAAGGCTAAATTATCCTAATGACACTTCAATATCAAACTCTGCTTCGCCTAAGAGCAGCCTTAATATCCCACATATACAAAAAAAGGCCTGTATCTATCAAATTAATCAATATTGGCAGAACCATACCAGTGGAGAAATAATCAACTACATGAGTGTTGATATCCCAAGAATCACAAATGTCATGTGGTATGCAAACGTAGTATGGATGCTGCATGTCCAAATTTCTCTTGCAATCTATGTTCTTTATAAAAATCTAGGCCTCAGAGCTTTTGCTGGATTGGCAGCTACATTCATCATTAGGTGGATGTATCATGTTTGAAGTCATGATGCATGTAAACTGGAAATTACTTCATGAACCCAAAGTTTAGGGCATGTTTGGTACAGATGAATAACACCATTAGTATGGTGCAAACTACATGTGAACTGAATATGAGCATAATATAGACAGAATCTGAACCAATTTGCAACAACTAAATGTACATGGACTGAAACTACATGTGAATATGAGCATAAACAGAATCTGAACCAAACAGAATGTGAGCATAACATGTGTTAACTGATGAAATTTGCTTTATATGGAGCAAGCATGGTTACCTGGATATCGAGCCTAGCAACCAAGTGGTGATCCCACACCCAAAATGCAGAAGCTCAGGACCTAACTGATATGCATAAGGCATCAACAACATGAATATTTATACTCACTGACTGGAGCAATATCAACATTAATATTTATATATCTACAGGTGTGAAGCATCAAGCATCCACATGTTTGTGTCCATGTAAAACTAGAATGATATAAATAGACAATTTAATAGGCATACCCGGGTTGGAAACATTGTAAAAGACATTACCCTTCACTTTTATATACATATCATGATACATGTGCTTGTCAATTTTCTTTCATTCACGATACTTCCGAAGCAAAAATAGAACAGATAAATAGAGAAGTATGGGGACAGTAAATAGGACGGACAAACATAATACTATACAACACCAATAATTTTTGAGGGATACATATTAGATAAGCTTAAAAAAAGGAATGCAGCCCTCTTCAAATAACTTTATCACTACCAAATTAGTAAACTGAGTGAATTTCTCACTGAAACAAGAAAGCTACTCAGACTAATGCCTCATCATTGCCATTACCAAAACCAGGTACATGTTGGAAGAACAAATCAGAAATCAAACAGAACAGAGGATCAACATATACATATCAGGAACCGTATCATAGAGTGAAACATTACATATACGTATCAGGAACCATATCATATAGCGAAGCATTAAAGTATCAGAGTACGAAACATATCTGAAACCAAATCCCAGGGTATCACAACCAAAACCATATATACATATTGGAAACCAAACTAAGAATATGAAACAAAGTAAAGGTTCAGAGGATAAACCTAGGAGTGCACTTTTCAGAATGTGGTCCAAAATTCATATATACATACAAACTTTGGAAATCCATGCCCACTTTCAAGTTACCAAACATGCCCTAAATTAGGAAATCAAATAAAAATGAGTAGTAGAGATGATCGGTCACATATCTGGTGCAAGGAATAGTAAAGATAGCAGTAATGTCATTTATTATTAATGACATCAATAAAAATGTCAGAGACATCTTCATGTAGTAGCAGTAATAGAATATTAAAAATAGTACTCAACAACATACCAAGTTTCCAGAGACATGTTGAGGTATTCTACTAAAATGGATTTAGAAGAGAATATTCAAATTCACTATTGCAACTTCAAAAGCTTTAAGTTCTAACTCCTCACTTGAGTCACTTTGCCCAAGCAGTTCTAGCATAGCTTTGCCAGGCTTCTTACAAACAAAATCAACATAAAGGAACTAGAACTATGAAAATGAATATGTTCAGAAAAAATAGCAAAAAACTAACTAGTAATAACATGATACAGTTAATAATTATTAACATTGTAAACAACATGAAGGAACTAAGATAAGAAAATGAAACGATGATGTATTATTGCTGCAGCAGGGAAAATCACATGTTAACAGTAATGGGTGACAAACAAACAAATGTGAAGATTATATCATATTTTTCTGGCTGATAGGTATTACTAGTGGAAGACAAAAAAAATGTTTGTTTAAGCTAGCTCAGTTTGCAGTGTGCAAGAAAATTACCAATGTCAGTGTTGGAGCAGGGAAAAGCTGCCAAAAAACATAAGGAATGCAAACATTACACGTGGGAGTCAAGATACCAACAACCAGAATCAAAGACAAAATCTAAAGTGAAAAATAGTAAAATATCTACTAAACTAGAGAGCAAGAAATGAATCTTAACAATCTAGTTCCCAAGTGTTCAATTAGAACTAAAAAAATGTCTCTAAATAGCGTCATTGATTAGAGAAATTTGGAAACTATACCTCCATGATGGCTTCTCTGAACTCGGTGCAAACTACTGTCCCTTCATACACAGGAAATGACCATTTTAAAGCTAAAATACAACCATTGAAGATGCAAATCTATACCCATCTATGCTTCCCTTCCCTGTAGAAGTAAAACTTCGCATGAGATATCATATATTAAGTGCTACAAGTGATTCGGATTGTTAAATCAATATAAAGTAATTAGATTGGTACAAAAGAAAGAGCAATTGGAGTTTCCATCACTCTCACTCAATACTACATGAAGCACCATCATTCTCTACGATTACATTAACTAGGAAAAACTGCACCAGTTGATTTAAAGCCAATCAGAACTGCTTCAAGAACATATAAATGTTTAGTAAAGAACCATTCAAATTTTGACAATCAGAACTGCATCAAGAAACAAATGATGCAAAAACCATTTTATCTGTTTATGAAAATGATACCACCAGTACAAAATAATGAAAGAAAATAAAAGTGCAAATCAAAGTACCTACTTTGTGTATTGCCTTTGGTTTATTCTTATAGTAGCTTTTCCCTTGCTCTCCTTTCAGAGATACCGATATCATAGTAATGAAGGGAATGCAGTCTAATTATTTCGAACACCGCCCACCCTAATAGAATTAAAAACACAATAATAAGATGCAAGCTGCACATTCACTAACTAAAATTTTCATGTTCCAACATCTAAATTATCCAATATAAATTAAAACAATTATATAATATTCGTAAAAGCTGCTTATAAACTACACAACATTCTATAAAGCATAATGGGGTGCTACTATTCATGAAACAATATTTGCACCCTAATTAGGTGCCAATTATCTTCAAAGGCATTTGACCTTGCTGTCATCAACATTGAACATTAAACCAAGCACCAAGTTCAACAAATCGATTCCTACTCTCTGAATAACAACTATTGAGTTCCAAAATTGGAATGGAACTTCTAATTTATCTTTCCTTTGATAGAAAATAATCCTCCCTGATTTATTGACAATATCCCAATCTCAATTTTTTTATGATGTTACTCCCAAATATTTGAAGCCCACAAAATGGTGAGCCACATGGTCATTTCTATTAGAATTTCTCCATAAAACTAAAACAAATTCAATTTCTAAATAAGCAAGTTAAATAAAGGTGAACCTGTTGAGATTCTGTAAAGGTCATTCAAAGAGTAGAGCATAACTAAAAGACTAAAAGTTCTGTCCATTCTGCAAGGGTCATCCAAATACACATGAATCAGATGAAATGATGAACTACAGAGCATAAAAAGTAGATAGCACATAAATATGGTCAGCAATTGAAGTATATAATAGGAGAAAAAGCCACCCATGATGAAGTCTTTTTTTGGCTATATAGGAGTCGCATCCAGGGAGGCAGATCTGAAGGAGGAGGTGGTGTCCAACATTGGAGAATCGGGACAGTAGACGTCCTATGAGTTCAGCTTCCCGGAGGAGTCATTCCGCGATGCCGATGCCTATTTTTAGCCAAATCTAACAAAAAAATTAGGGTTTTAAACAACTGACCTTCAACCTCTCTGTCTTCGATTTTCAGTCAGATCTAGGAGTCATTCCGCGATTCACCACATCAACTAACCTTCGACCTCTCTATCCCCGATCTTCAGTCAGATTTAACCAAAAAATTAGGGTTTTAAATAGAGGATAGTAGAACCTTGGAGGAGGCAGGGCCTATGTCCTTCGGCGGAGCCGAGGGGGGCGATCTCGTCGAAGGCTACGGCGGAGCCGAGGGAGTCATCGTAGTTGTCGTGGGCCACGATGGTGGAGAAGGAGGAAAGGGAGAGAGGTGCTGGAGCCTGGAATGAAGGAGGAGGAGGAGGAAGGGGGGATGTAGAGGAAGGCCTCAAGTATATGAGCACTCGAGAGAGAACTTAGAGAAGGCTTGAAAAACATTACACGAAAAGTGAATAGTTGGGCGCGGATTCGTCCCGCTATTTTTTTCACAGATGTTAGGACGTTCAATGCACGCCGTAAATAAAAATAATATTTACGGCATTCAATGTATGCCCTAAATAAGTATAACAAATTATTTTTTTAGTTTTCCACGACGTCCAGTGCAATGCATGTCGTAAATTAATTATTTACGGCACACTTATTTAAGCATGCCTTAATCTCAATGTCGTAAAATATCACTTTTCTTGTAGTGTATGTGGAAGATTATTGGTGCTTTCTTTACATGGAGAGAGCTTGCTCTCAACATGCCTTGTAAAAGTTTAGTCCCACATCGGAAATGCACCATGAGTTATCTCAACATATATACTTGGTTGTGTTGTTGAGAGATGCACATGGGGTGGTGACCCTAAGGAGGGAACCATGTGGGTGATTTTACTAGGAGGTAAGAATAAGGCTCCAAGGATTAAGCATTAATGCTTTTGTCATTCTCTTGGATTAATTCCATTTGGAGCTAAGCCCCAAAGGGGCTTAGCGACTCGGACTCGGACTCGGACTCGGGCTCGGGCTCGGACTCGGGCTCATGGACTCGCACCAGGCTGACTGTGCAGACTACAAGTCAGTTATGAAAAGACTGATTCAATGCGATTAATTCAGATCCACTTTTTGTGGGATTTAATTCAATCATTCCATAAGATTTGAATTAATTTCGTTGCCTTCTTTGTGGAATTTAATTCAATCTTTCCATAAGATTTGAATTAATTTTATTGCTATCTTTGTGGGATTTGAATTAATTTCGTTGCCATCTTTGTGGGATTTGATTCAATCTTTCCATAAGATTTGAATTAATTTCATTGCTATCTTTGTGGGATTTAATTCAATCTTTCCATAACTAAAAAGGCGGTTAGGGTTTCCACCCTCTCTCTATATATACTCTCTTCTGGCCTCCTTTGTGAGAGGGACTACGAATTTTATAAGTCAGAAAAGAGAGGGAGAGGGAGTTGCTGCCGCCATTGCAAGTCCATCCGAGGAGTCAGAACAGAGGTGACTTCGAGCGTTCCACAAGTTCTTCAACTTGCTGGTTCCTGGAAGCAATTCGTGTGGGACGAATTTTGTTTTGAGCAACGATGTTTTGACACCCCAGCAACTTTTTTTCATCTCATCTTTCTCTACATTATTGTAACTCGTTCTGTCCCAATTGCAACACGTTTGCAAGGAAGAACGAGAGATCTTCTCTTCTCTATTTCCTTCCTTCATATTGTAATCTGGCTATTTGGTTTTTTGCATTATCGTAGATCTTGAGTTTGATCACTGCAAATTTTTTTGTGTGACATCGCATATCTCGATTGCATCAGTTTTTCATCTTTGGTCAAGTCCCGGGAATAACAAAATATATATATATATATATATATATATATATATATATATATATATATATATATATATATATATATATATATATATTAACTTTATGTCAGGTCTATTAAACAATAAAAATAGTCCAACCGAATGCACCGAATCATTTATCGGTTCGGTTTAGATCATGGCCAATTTCTATTCGGTTTCGATTTTAAATTTTATAAGTTCAGCTTTTTTGGTTTAAATTGTTTTGATTCGATTGAAACTGAAAAAAACGAAACGTTCGCCCCTAATTGATTTTGAAAGAATATATTGTATGAGATTTTGTAGGAACCTTGAGATTTTGTAGGAACCTTGTGCACGCGTACATGGGGCCCAATAATTATTATATAATTTTCTCCCATGTAAGCACTCCTCCCTCTCTTTTTTGTCTTCCACAATTTAAGTCTCTACTTATTGAAGAGCTGTTGAACTAATTTATTCGGGATGGTGAGTTGGAAATTTAGTTTGTTTAATAGGCTTAACAAATGTTCTTCTTTGTCACGTAGTATGGTTGTGTTATTGTCAAAACATACAAACACTGGAAAGTATCACAAGGATTAAACAAACATGCAAGAAATGGCAGCTTCAGCAACAACTTTTGGAGATTCTTACGCATTGCGACAGATACAATACACGTTTGGTCATTTTTGAGAATTTTCTATTGCTAATTAAGAATAATATGACATTTTTCTATTGCTGATTAAAATTAGGTAAAGGTTCACACTTTAATATGTTCAAATAATATAACATTTTTCTATTGCTGATTAATATGTTAAATTATTCCGATATGTCCCCCACTAGTAGAAGGTCTATTTTGTGGATTGATGGTTCTAAAAGTTTTTTTTTCTTCTTCCTCCTTTTTCTTTTTATACAATAGGCTTTAAAACACGTCAAACTGATGGCTGTGTGCACATTTGTGCACAACAGCAAGAGCAAAAGTACAAGATTTCTCTCTTTAGTCCCACATCGACCTGATGTGTAGACATTTGGTTGTTTATATTGCTTTACATCTTTGTGCTTCAATAAGTGAAGTTGTGTGATAGTCCCACGGGCCACACGCGCACGCTGCTGCTGTCGTCCGGTTCGGCACACATAACGGGTGCGGGAACGTGCCAACATCTGCAGACGTTGAATGTTGATTTCGGGTTCGGGCTGAAACCCAAATTTTTTTTCCTCCTCATCACTCTATTTTACCCTTACTTTGTTTTAATTGACTAATTATTCTGTAATAACTCTCCTTGCCGTTTGCAAACATGGGAAAAGTCTATATATATCATATCTTTCTCCTTCGTCCATTACACAAAAAAATAATCCTTCCGAAACTCTCACAAATTTTCATCTCAAAAAATCTGCTCTTCGTCGTTGCTCTGGACAGAGCTAAGTCGGTTGTCACTCTCTCTGAGTTGTGTGCGGCAAGGAGATTCCAATAGAGCGGAAATTTTACCACTAGGAACGTTCGGATACTGTCTGCACATAGATCCGGACTATCTCTTAGGACAGTGTTACATGTGCGACTTCTCCGGAGGCCGGTAACTTTTATTTTATTTTCTTGCAGATTTTTTTTTCGAAGAAATTGAAGAAAAATCCAACACAAACAACATTCTGACATTATGTTAAGATTTTGTCACTATATTAAAATCCTGAATTAAGACCAAGGTTGAAGATTGTATATTTATAATAAATAATAAATAAAATCTAACTTTGGTATATTATTAATACATCAACAGAATTTTGATTTAGTAAAAAAATATAAGGAAAAACTATACTTTTGGTCACTGAATGTTTGTCTGACCAAAGGTTTAGTTATTCAAAGATATTTTCCAAAAATTTAGTCACTGAATGTTTGGTCTTCCAAAAAATGGTCACTCTGTTAAATTATTGTTTGTATTATCAACGATTTTTGTTGACATGGCATGTTATGTGCCATGTCAGTCGTTAAGTATGACGTCGCACATCCACTTGGACTATTTTTGTGTTTTATTTTGCAAAAAAGTTTATTTGGGTATTAAGTTATGTGCTATGTTTCAATGTTTATGACATGATATTTCATTTTTTTTATTTTTTTAAAATAAACTTAATAAAACAAACCCAAAAATAGCCCACGTGAATGTGTCACGTCGTACTTAACGACTGACATGACAAATAACATGTCATGTCAACGAAAATTATTAATAAAACAAACAACAATTTAACAGAGTGACCATTTTTTTGGACGACCAAACATTAGTGACTAAATTTTTGAAAAATACCTTTAAGTGACTAAAACTTTGGTCAGACAAACATTTAGTGACCAAAAGTATAGTTTTCCCAAAAATATAACGTTAATTGATTTGCATAATCATGATCTTAGGAAAGGAGTCATTCATTTCTTGTATTTGGATACAAATAATAATAATAATAATAATAATAATAATAATAATAATAATAATAATAATAATAATTTCCAAATTTTTAACTATATTTATGGTCTTTAATTTCCGGCATTGAAATTTGTTTTTGATAAAAACTACAAATTTCTTATATCCAGGGAAATAGCAAGACATTGCTTGGCATGTCCAACTCTGCATAATGCATATTGTATAAGTAATTTCTAAACAACTTCCCAAACGAGAATAATTGAAGTAAATTCCAAGCGAATATCTGATTGGAAAAAAATCTGAAATGAATAATCAACCCAATACACAGTCGTATAGGGGTGTGTTAACAATCTTCCGATGATTAACCGTTAGAATTTTATCCAAACAGAAATTTTCTACGAATATTTAGAATATTATTGCTGAGCAAATAAAGTTAAACTCAATCTAAAGTAATAAACTAATTCTGGAAGCCATAGATATATGTGGCGCCACATTCCTGTAATCTCCGTCTTGCGACAACTCCCATTCCACGCCATGTCACTACATCTAAACTCCTGTACACCCATTCCACGCCATCTTAGATGGCACTAGATCTAATAATATATTTGGAGGATAGCTAAAATGAGACTCTATTCTTCTCTTGTATATGTAAATACTCAAACTCTTCTTTTCTGCTTAAATATTTTTTTTTTCTGTTATCCAAAATATTGAGAAGAAAGAAAACATGGTTGAAAAAAAAGTGAGATTGTAAAGAGACAAAAAACAGTAACTAACTAAAAAAATTATTAGGGTGGCTTTTGTGCAACACTTACTTAGAATAAAGGAAACAAATATATCCAGAACTTTAACTTCAAAAAATGTAACTACCAAGAGAACTCGATACTGTATATGTTCATTGATAAGTGAGATGACTGGCTGCACCCAATCATGTTAGAGATGTATGTAGTGGTGAGCATTATACGATTTTGGCCCAAAAATCGAACAGAATTGAATAAGAAATATGGTTCAGTTTCAAAAAAAAAATTGGTTCGTTCGATAATGTTCAGACAATACTGACTTTGAGCTCATGGAAGTCTTAGATAAACTCCCGAAAAAGGTCCCCATACAACTGTCTGCTCAGTTAAAAACGTGTTTTGGGGGGAAAAGGAGACATTGTTATTGTTCGGGTTACAAAAAATAGTACACTGTACGTATAAAAGGAAAAATACAACAACTAACAAAAGAAAGATTACAAACTTTTTTAAATGTAAGCTAGAGGTGAGAATTCGGCTAATTCGATTCAAACTGAACCGAATAGCCGAAAATCGAATTGGACCGAAAATCGAATAAGCAAAATCGAAATTGAACCGAATTGACTCATAACCGAATCAAACCGAACCGAATTAAATCAGTTCGATTTTCGGTTTATTCGGTTTATTCAATTTTTCGGTTTATTTGAACTTTTTTTTGTTAATATATATAGTAACTAAATATATCTAAATTTATTTAGTATATACCTATAGTATATACATATATATACTTAGTATATACCTATATATATACATATTAATACATATATATCTATTCTACTATATAATAGGAAAAGTTGGTGGTGAAACTTTTGAATTCCTAAAATACCCTCGAGTATTTTATAAACATGATATTATTATGTCAACTTGTATGTCATTTATGTTTAAGAGTCAAAGCAATAAAATTTACATGCAAGTTTTCTTTTTCCATACAACTCTTCATATTTCAATGGTAATAAAATTTTCTGTCCTTACTGTTTGCCATTAAAATTGTTTGATTTGAAACTTTAATACAAACAGAACAGTGTTACAAATGTAGGACTTAGATGTAGTCCTAGGAGTACACTTTTGTTTAAGCTGGGTCCTTAGTGCCAATGGAGCGAGTGGTAATGCGTTGACTCCGTTGACCGGCTGACGACGGTTATCAGTTCTCTGAAGGTGTGGATTGCTCTGGGTGCTGGAGCTTGCTGAGAGGAGGAAGACGTTGAGTGTCTGTATCTGCCTCTCTGGTGATTCCTCGTATGTTCGTTGTGGATTCTGTCTGTTGTCCGTGGGTGAGAAGGAAATGATCCCTCTATTTATAGTTTTGCAGGCTGGCTGCTCATGCGCGCATGTAGGATGCGCCGGTGTGTGGGGACGCCACGTGGAGATTGTTGATGGGGGCGCATGGAAGATGCGCCCTGATTGGGAGGTTGACCTCTTCATACTGCTGTTGTGAGCCGGCACGTAGCAGAAGAGAAGATCTTTCTGTTGCTGAAATCTTGGACGAGTTGAGTCAATGGACACATGTCGTCGTCTCATGGCTCGAAGATCTCGGATTTGGGAGGGTAGTGATCTGGTGAGCTGCGCCTTTGATCTGGACGCAGGAGGAGGCTGCGGCTCATAACCTTTGGGAGTTACAAACCATTTAGAGCGCATGGCTTTTGAGGCGCATATAGGCGACTTTCCTTCTGTCTTTCGGGATCAGAGATCAGTCTGGGGCGGGGCTTTTGAGGCGCATACAAAGCTTCAACTGGAGACTCTTCTTCTGTCTTCAGGGATCAGTGAAGGGTCTGAGGCGCACGGCTTTTAAGGCGCATGCTGGTTTGGACGCATGTCCGTAGAGGCGCATGCTGATTTGGACGCATGGCCATAGAGGTGCATGCGAATTTGGGCGCATGGCCGTAGAGGCGCATGCAGATTTGGGCGCATGGCCGTAGAGGCACATGCGGATGGTTTAAGGGGCCACGTGGCAGTAGCCGTCGGAATAGAGTCATGATGATGCTGACGTTGCCGACGCTTCGTTCTCTGAAAAAGCTGCCAACTGCTCAGACTTTGGGAAGCGTGCTGCCAACTCTGGTGTCAGTTCAGCATTTAATGTTTGTGACGTTCGATGGACAGCTGAGTGGGCACATTGGTTGGTGTTCCACTTGGTATGGAGATGTGAGGGGGCGCATCCTCTGTGATGCGCCGGGTACTGTAGGGCGCGTTAGTGTGATGCGCCTGATGCTGAAGGGCGCGTCCGTGTGATGCGCTGTCTGACCGGCGCGTCTCTTGCATGGCGTATCTCCATTGGTCCGGCTATTGAGTTCTTCGGAGCTTTGATGGCTCTCCGACTTAGCTGAATTCGAAGGAGGCGAGTTCATTCATCATAAATACAAGTTCATTGCACCGACTTCGGGAAGGTTGCCACTTGGCGCATGGGTTTGATTTGCCCTGGCCTATGAATAGCAACAGTTTGTGAGAGTTTTGTTGTCTCTCCCTTTGACTTCTCGACGAAGATGGATTCGACTGATCCTCCTCCTTGGCAAGACGTTGTACTGTGGATGATGACTCTCTTTGTTCGAAGAAGCTTTGACGGTGAACTCCTTCAGAAGACTGAGATTCGTCGAGTTGGAATGGACATAGATGTGCCTAAGGCTCATTATGATGGAAGAGCCCCAGGCTGGCAGATGCGCCTGTGTGTTGACGAGGAAGTGATTCACTCTGAAGGGACGGAGTGATGCGCTGGAAGACAGGTACAACATGTTACAACTGTTTAAACACAGACTGTCTTGGTGGTGGAGCCACTGTCTTGCGGTAGCAGCAGTTGATGGCGACCGTAGCACAAGTGTGCCCTGTGAGGGACGTATTATGCTTGTTGGTCGTCTCTCCTGATCGGCGTTTGTGAGTGATCACGTTGCGCAGATCGTTGGAGGAGAGTGCCACCTTCGCACCCCCTTCAGGCGCATGGCAAGGCCAAGCGCCGGGGTGGTCAAGTGAGAGCGCCACCTTCGCACCCCCTTCAAGGCGCATGGCAAAGCCAAGCGCCGGGGTGGTCAAGTGAGAGTGCCACCTTTGTACCCCCTTCAAGGCGCATGGCAAAGCCAAGCGCCGGGGTGGTCAAGTGAATGCTGCACCCCCTGATCTCCCGATCAGTAGTGGAGGAACAACATTTAAAGTGACTTGAACGAACCTCAGACGCACAACCAGAGGAGGCGCGGGAGTTCAAGACCACTGGGTTTGCCTTGCTCGACTTGGTTGTGAACGCAATAGATGCGCCCAAGTGAGACAAGGGCTTTGAAGGTCGGCTCGTTTCTGGCGCAGCAGCACCTGAGTCGACCTTATACAGCTTACCATCAGCAGCGTGCATGATTGTGAACGCATGCTTCTGGTTTACTGTTGGCATAGCACGTTTGTGGCGCATGGCCCGTGCCGCCTTGGACTTATTCGTACCAGCCCGTGGGGCGCATAGTACTCAGAGTCCAAATTATCCTTGCCATGACAGCGAGTGAAGAGCTTGCAGCCGACCCAGAAGAAGAGAAGAACAACTGCAACTTGTGGCTCGAACGGGCTCCCTGGATAACGGGCTCCCTGGATAACGGGCTCCCTTTTCTTTATTTATTTTTTTGGTGCCCCTTTTAAAGGAGGCAAGAGGTCTCTATATATAGAGTGGAATGAGGCCTCCCTTCTTCTCCTTTTCGATGTGGGATTAAAAGAAAGATCCCTTCTTTTTCATGCTTCTACAAGACCCCCTTCAAAGTTTTTAAAACTTTTGGACAGGTTTTGAAATACTTTGAACAAGAAGCATGAATGGTTGAGCTGTTTTGGTGTGACAATCCTATCAGAGGTAGTATGGACGTGATAGGTTTGGGTACTTCCACTGGGGAATTTATGTGGACTTATCATCCATGGCGCACCTTGGTTTTAGGTGCAGATAATAAGTTAAGAGAGAGAGAGAGAGAACCAACATATTTACTCAGAGGTAATATGGACGTGGTAAATATGGAATTGATAGTAGAGCTTTCCTACTCAGAGGTGATATGAACGTGGTAGGAATGACTCTGGAGGGAGATACGCGGAATTACTCAGAGGTGATGTGGACGTGGAAGTTCTGCGATCAATGTACAATAACGCAGGGGTTGTTTGTACAAGATGTTTACTCAGAGGTAATGTGGACGTGGTAAACATGAAGGGTAGCGTAGGCTTACGAAGTGTAAGATTCTGCTTTGTAGGGTGTAGAGAGACAACTCAGAGGTAATATGGACGTGGTTATCTTTCTACTGGAAGGTGCCACGGAACAGCTGGGTTCCGGAAGCGTATGAGTTTGTGGAAAGAGGTTGTTTGAGGAAGTACATGTCTGGAGGATGTCAAGAATAGTACTTCTTTAGGAACTTGCCGTTGATGGGCATCATGAACAAGTCCCCATTGGGTTTGGCGAGGCGGTAAGCACCGTTTGAGTATACCGTCTCTATGATGAAAGATCCTTCCCACTTGGGCTCGAACTTTCCTGGTGTCTTGTGGGTCAAAACCATTGGTCTTCTGACTGCTAAAACCAGGTCGCCAACTTGGAAAGTCCTCTTTTTGACCTTTTTGTTGAAAGCCTGTGATATACGGGCTTGGTAGAGCTCGATGCGTTGCTGAGCTAAGAGACGCTTTTCGTCAAGTGCCTCCAGTTCCCGCAGACGACGACGTTGATTGTCCTCTTCTGTGAGTTCGTTTGTGATTGCTACGCGGAGCGAAGGTATCTGTATCTCGAGAGGCAGTACTGCTTCGCTCCCGTAGACCAGGAAGAATGGAGTGTTGCCTGTTGGGGTCCGTACCGTTGTGCGGTAGGCCCAAAGGCATTCGCCAAGCTTTTTATCCCAGTCGCGTTTGTTGGATGACACGACCTTTTTGAGCAGCCTAACGATAGTTTTGTTGAATGCCTCAGCTAATCCGTTTGCTGCCGGATTGTAGGCGGTTGAGTCCACGTTCTGAATGCGATTCTTGTCACAGAACCTGCTGAAAATGTGGCTGATAAACTGAGGACCATTGTCATGGATGATCCGTCGGGTACCCCGAAACGGTAAATGACATGGTGTTTGATAAAGCTGACCACCCTGGAGCTTTTTACTTCTGCTAGTGGAACTGCTTCCGCCCATTTGGAGAAATAGTCGGTGATGGCCAGGATGAAACGGTGTCCTCTCGATGAAGGAGGGGTGATTGGCCCTACGATGTCCATGCCCCAGGCTTCGAAGGGCCAGGAGGCGACTGTAGGATGTAGCGGCTCCGATGGTGTATGTATGAAGTCTGCATGAAGTTGGCACGCGTGGCACTTCTTGGCATATTCGACAGCATCGGCAACCATGGTTGGCCAGTAGTAGCCCATACGTCGCAGTCGATCTTGCAACTTAGGACCGGGTTGATGAGCTCCACAAGTTCCGTCATGAGCTTCTTGAAGAGCTTCGGCTGCTTCTTCGTTGGACAGGCATCGAAGGAGGAGCCCATCGAAGGAGCGTCGGTACAACGTTTTGGTAGCCGTATCGTAGTAGAATCGAAGAGAGCGTCTCCTGACTGAGACGGCTTCCTTCGGGTCCTCTGGAAGGATTCCGTAGACAGCGAAGTCGATGAACGGGAACCTCCAGTCTCGGACATTAACACCAGTGTTTGTCGACATGGCGTGAGCCACTTGCAAGCACAGGTTGTTTCTGGGACAAATCAGATCTCGTCCTGTTACCGTGATATAGTGTTGAGTCCCAAAGGGCGCTGCTAATGAGGCTGCGAGGCCGGCCAGAGCATCGGCCTCCAAGTTTTGTAAACGGGGGACATGTTCAATGAAGAACCCGGTGAAGGTTGAAATGATGTTCAACGCGACTTCATGATAAGGGATTAAATCTTCATGGCGAACTTCGTATTGTCTCCGAACCTGGTTTAGGACGAGTTTTGAGTCGCCGTAAGCTTCCAGATGGTCGACCCCCAGCTGTTGTGCGAGCTGGAGTCCCATGACGAGTGCGTTATACTCGGCAACGTTGTTGGAGCACGGTTTCGAAAGAGAGTACGCACGTTGGATGACCAGCTGATCGGGGGAGACTAAGACTACCCCCACTCCTGCGATGATTTGGCCTTTGGGGCCTGTTCTCGAAGCGCCGTCGAAGAACATCCGCCAAACGGAGCTTCCTTCGGTGACGTTGGATTCTTGGACCTCATCCGGGATATCTTCATAGAGTTTTGAGGATTCTGGGATGGGGTGTACAGCTAAAAAGTCAGCCAGAGCTTGACCCTTAACAGCTTTTTGGGACACAAACACCATGTTGTACGGTGTTAGCAAGATCGCCCATGTAGCCAGCCGGGAGTTCAATGATCCTGGCTTCGTCATGAGGACTCTGAGCGGGTTGACTCGGAAAATGACATGAATTGTCTGACCCGAGACATAATGACGAGTCTTCTGGATGGCAAACACCAAAGCCAAGCACTCCTTTTCGACGGGGTTGTACCGGTGTTCGGCCCCGATGAGTGTTCGACTGAGGTAGTAGATTGCTTGCTCGTAGCCTGTATCGCTATTTTGAGCCAGCAGAGCGCCAAGAGAATGATCCATGGCACGGACGTAGAGGAGAAATGGTTTGCCGGTGACTGGCGCTACCAGGACTGGTGGGCTCGTCAAGTAGGCTTTGATGTCGTCGAAAGCCTTCTGGCACTCCTCTGTCCAGACATAAGAGACTCCCTTCTTCATGAGCTGAGTGAAGGGTTGACATTTACCGGAAAGGTTTGCTATGAACCTCCGGATATATGCCAGACGTCCCTGTAGGCCTTGAAGTTCTCGAAGGTTCTTCGGAGGGTCCATGTTGAGGATGGCTTTGGTCTTCTCAGGATCAACATGAATGCCTTTCGCTGTGATGACGAAGCCCAAGAACTTGCCGCTAGAAAACCCCAGAAAGGATTTAGCGGAGTTCATTTTGAGTTGATGCGCCCGCATGAGATCGAAGACCGTCTTCAGGTCCTGTAGGTGATTTCTTTTGAGGCGGCTTTTGACTGCGATGTCGTCAACATAGCATTCGACTGACTTGCGAAGATGTTGACGGAAGATGGTGCTCATAGCTCGCTGGTATGTCGCACCGACGTTCTTCAAGCCGAAGGGCATTACTGTGTAGCAGAAAACACCCTTTGGAGTCCTGAATGACGTATGTTTTGTGTCATCGGGGAACATCTTGATTTGATTGTAGCCTGAATACCCGTCCATGAAGGACATGCGCTCAAAGCCACATGTGTTGTCGATCATCACATCAGTGATTGGAAGCTGAAATTCGTCTTTCGGGCAAGCAGAGTTGAGATCCCTGAAGTCGATACAGACTCGTATCTTCCCATTTTTCTTGGTGACAGGAACGATGTTGGCCACCCAATCCGGGTGTTGTTCCTCACGGATGAAGCCGCTAGTCAAGAGTTTGTCAACCTCCTGATCGATGGCATTCATGATGTCCGGACGGAAGCGTCGCTGCTGTTGTTTGATAGGTTTGGCATCAGGTAAGATGTTCAACCTATGCATTGCGATCTGTGGATCGAGTCCCGGCATGTCTTCATAGCTCCAGGCGAAGACGTCGATATACTCTTTAGCCAGTTGGATTAAAGATTCTCGATCTTCTCCTTCCAGGCTTTTACTGATGAAGATGGGTTTGGAAGAAGACCCCTCCCCGAGGTCGATCTGTTCGACTTCGTCTTCGGTGGGAGGTTCACGAAGCTCAAAACGAGATTCCCATTGTTCCCCTAGGCATTGGGCCCAAGGTTCTTCTTCGAAGGGTTTTGGAGCTTGGTCTTCGCCTTCACCTTTTTGAGGTTGTGCTGACGTCATGTTAGCTGACAGCACTTTCCTGAAGACTGATCCGATACTGGTATCGGAATCCCAAGTCGATGCTTCGGACGAATGGGAATGTTCTATGTCTTCTGCATCTGAACTCTCTGGGGTTGATGGCGGCGTGACATAGCCTAACCCTCGTCCAGTCCGATTATAATAGTCCTGTGGCTTTCCATTGGGCATCGAAAGCCGGACAGGGAGATGCCGACCCTTGCCGTAGTTTAAGCCTTTGTTGCTTTTCAGGTCGTAGCCCATCTTTTGGATGATGTGCTTTGCTGCATCCGTGTACCGATAGACTTGTACTCTGCCGGTATCAGGTTCGGGCTCGATTGACGGGAGGTCCCGATGACGCTCGACTTTGCCCGAGATGATGGTGCCTTGGTCTCGGCTCCGTGGAGGGACTATGAAGACTCCTTGAGACGGGACTATTCGATTATGGTAGACGGTCGTTATTTGTGTTTGCAACGACCGTAGAGCGTTGTCTAATGTATACATGGCATTCCAATGTGGAAGACAAGAATAATTAAAAGACACTCTATTATTGATAAAATACGAGATCTTATCCCGTGGGATTACATTGTCAAAGGAGGGTGCCTCTACGTCAGCCGAAATATAATCACCAAGCTCCTCGTCTGTAAGAACTGGGGGCGGACTAGGAGAGTCCAACGCAGCTTTGGGGTCTGAGAGGGTTATATGAGCCTTCTCTGACACTTTGGATGACTGCGGCGGCTTGCCCTTGAGACGCACCTTGAGAGGCGCCTCAGTTGCGCCTCCGGTGAGTGGTGCCTTCCCTTGTAATTTTGCCACCAGGGGAGCCGATGTTTGAGGTGGCTTTCCCTTGAGGCGTATCTTCAGGGGTGCTTCGCGAGCCGGCGCTTTCCCTGATAGCTTGATGCTCATTGGAGGCGCCTTCTGGGGTGGTTTCCCCTTCAGTCGGATTTTCAAGGAGGCATCGGGAGTCGTCTCAGGCTCCATGTCCGGCTCTGTTGCCGTCTCTGCCTCATCATCAGCGTCGTTGGCTTCCTCCTCGTCAATGGGCTTGTACAAATCGGAATCAGTGAAGTAGGCTTCAATTCCTTTGAAAGGATCGATGTCTGCAAACTCCGTCCGGATGACGCCATTGGTGGATACATACTTCATGCACTGGTGGAGCGTGAAGGGCACCACCATGTACTCATGCAGCCATGGTCGACCGAGCAGGATGTTGTAGTTGACCTCGACATCTACTACATAACAAGTCACCTCAGTTTTGAGGCTGCCAATGTGACACTTCAGTCGGATCTTGCCCAATGGCTCGCTCTTGCTAGCATTGAAGCCACTGATGGTTGTATTGGAGGGCGCCAGCCGGTACATCGGGATCTCCAGCTTCGATAGCAGCGCCTTAGGAATGATGCTTAGGGAAGACCCAGGATCGATCTGAATCCGGCTCACCTTGACCGAGCCAATGTACCCTGTATAATACAGCGGTCGGTTATGTCGGTGATGCTTGAGCAACATGTCTTGTTGGATGAAAGTTATGTTTGGGATAACTTCATCCGCACAATGACAGTACGTACAAGTAGTTGGGAGGTCTTCAGGCTGTTTGACCTGACTGAGAAAGGATTCAGCGTCCTTCAGAGCTTCGCAGAGAGCTTCTCGGGAATCTTTAGAAAGACGCAGGAGCTCGAACAAAGACAGGCGCGCAGGTGTACTGGCTAATTGTGCCAGAATGTCAAAGTTGTGAGGCTTGGACAGCCCCGAAGCATTCTCCTTCCGTAGAGGTCTGTCAAAACGGGCCTCTACCTGCTTCTGCTTATTGGCTGCTGAGGGCTTAGATGGACCCTCTTCAGGGATGGTGCTAGGAGGCACCACCTCGGCGGCGGCTTTGCCGGATTGGGAGCTCTGTTGTGCACGGGTTTGTACTGGAAGTGCCTCTTCTGTTGAAGAAGAGACTGTGCGGCAAGACTTGATCTTCCTGCCTTTTGATTTGGAGGTAGGACGTACCTCCGATTGAGTCACCTCGGAGACGAGGTCGGGGTGAACCCAGAGGACCTCTCCTCGAGATGTGGTGAGCGGGATGAGTCCACTCACATTGTCACGAGTAGGTGGTAAGTTTACCACCTCCATTGTCGCCTTAGGGATGGGGACGACGCCATCTTGTGTGGTAGTTGGCGGCAAGGTGCCGAACTGAAGCGAAACTAGATTGGCCGACACCGTCTTCTCTTCATAGTCGATGGAGATTACATCCGCATTGATCATGCGCTGGATGTAATTCTTGAGGACGTAGCAGTCCTTGGTCGGGTGTCCGACAAACCGATGGTAGTGGCAGTACCTTGGGTTGTCCACTTTCCTAACTTCATCGGGCCGCTTTGGGTCCGGTAGCTTGATCTTGTCACCCTGCTTCAGTATCTCGAAAAGTTGCAGGGTGTCGTCATCATTGAATGAATAAACCTCCTTGGGTCTCGGTGCCAGTGGAGGCTTCTGAGTAGGCGCAGATGCGCCTTTTGAGGCATTAACAGTCAATGCCTGTTTCCCCTTTGCTTCTCGTCCGGAGCTGTTAGCTGCGGACTTTTTCCCTTTATCGTCAAAGGCGGGGAAGCTGACACCCAGAAGACGTGCATTGGCCGCCTTCTTTTCTGCAGCTTCAGCTTCGATGATCAGGGAGCTCCAGTCAGGAGGGGGAGTAGAGTTGAGCCAGAGCTTTACTGCAGGCAACATGTTCATGCTGCAAGCGGAGAGGAGCGCATGTTCTGGCATGCCTGGAGGTAGCCTGAAGCAAGCCTGTCGGAAGCGTTCGATGAACGCCCGAACCGTTTCTTTCTCCTTCTGACGTATCTCTATGAGAGACGCCATCGTCATGTCCTTCCCACCGTCGTAGAAGCGGTCGAGGAAGAGGCGCGTCAGGTCGTCGAAGGACGATATAGAATTGTCGGAGAGGCTGCAGTACCAGTCATACGCCACTCCTTTCAGGGCCCCGACAAAGATACTGGTGAGGAGCGCGTCCTCCTTCGGAAGATGTCCTGTCTGTGACTGGAAGTACGTCAGGTACCGTCGCAGAGAGTCCTTCCCGTCGTATGGGGTGAGTGTTTGTGGTTTATACTTTGGGGGATAAACCACCTTGTTCCACTCGAGGGGATAAGGCTGGGGAATGCCCATCTTCTGGCGTTCCTCTTGCCTGTTCTTGGACTCGAAGCGCTCCCGCAGGTCTTTGATCATTTCGACCACATCCTCCGTAGAGCTAGGAGTCGGGGAAGGAGGTACCATCTGGATTGGAGCGTTTGAGGGCTCCGAGGTCCGAGGTGCTTCTGTATCCGAGGGCGCCCGTTGGAGGGGCACACTCGACTCCCCATTAGCTCCTGGGTCAGGACCAGTTGAAGGTGTCCTGATCAAGGCCGACCGCATCTCAAACACTGCTTGAGTCAGTGCTTGCATAGAGGCAGAGAGGGTTTTGAGACCTCCCTCTAATGAGTCTATGCGCTGGACTATGTCCTGTGACGGTGCATCAGACTCGACATCATCCCCAGCCATGTACACTGTCCTGACACGGCCAGGAGTGGATGGATGGGTTGAGGCTTCGCTTTCGGCCTCACTCTCATGCGGGGGAGTTACTTCTCCTGGTGTTTGGCCACCCCCAGCCGCATTCTGGAGTTCATCTTCAATAGGTGCATCTGCAAGGGTCTGCTTGCCCTCAGCTCCGTCTTGAAGGACCTCTTCGTTTCCAGAACTACCCCCGGCAGTGTCCTGGAGGACATCCTCATTTTGAGGGGTTTCAGGAAGAGTAATCTCGCCTTGATGATGAAGATCCGTCGCAGCTGTGGTTTGGACATCTTCGTCTTCGGAAGGAGGCTCAACAAGGGTCTGGCTACCCCCCGCTTCCTCCAAGGACTTCTTCCTCGACCGAGTGCCTTCAAACACTCCAGAGGTCGAGACAGCTGCCTTGGTTTTCCTCGGCTGGCTTTTGGATGAAGACGAGGAATTGGCAGTCGTCTTCCGGATTGATGAGGAGTTGGAGACCACGTTGCATGAAGCGACCTTTGGCTCCTCTTCTGCTGACACCTTCGCCCCAAGGCGACGTCGGAGAGGTGTCGATGATTGTAGTCGTTGGAAGACCGACTGTCTTGGTGGAACTGCCGTCTTGCAACAGCAGTTGATGGTGACCACCGCACAAGTATGCCCCGTAAGAGGCGCATCGTGCTTGTTGGTCGACTCTCCTGACCGGCGCTTGTGAGTGATCACGTTGCGCAGGTCATTGGAGGAGAGTGGTGCCTTCACACCCCCTTCAGACGTATGACAAGGCCAAACGCCGGGGTGGTCAGGTGAGTGCTGCGCCCCATGATCTAATACCAAGCAGGCATCACGATCAGTAGTGGGGAAACCACAACATTTGAAGTGACTTGAACGGACCTCAAACGCACAACCAGAGGAGGCGCGGGAGTTCAAGACCACTGAGTTTGCCTCTCTCGACTTGGTTGTGCACGCAGTAGATGCGCCCAGGTGAGATGAGGGCTTTGAAGATCAACTCGTTGTTGGTGCAGAAGCACTTGAGTCAACCTTGTACAGCTTGCCATCGGCAGCGCGCGTGATGACGAGCGCGTGCCTATGGCCGGCTGCTGGCATAGCACGTTTGTGGCGCATGGCCCGTGCCGCCTTGGATTTCTTCGTACCAGCCCGCTGGGGCGCATAGTACTCAGCATCCAAATTCTCCTCGCCATTACAGCGAGTGAGTCTGTCAAAGACAGAAGCTTTTTGTGGCGCATCAGAAGTGATGCGCGGGGCATTGGCTGCGCCCCTGCTCCGTCGACGTATCTTCCTCGCCTGAGAGGGAGATAGCTGGGGAACGTGATCGGCCGCACGCTTCCCCAAGAGATGCGCTGCATCGGCGGGCGCACCTTGGTTGCTGAGAACGTCAGCAGGAAGGGAAGGTTGGATTGCTGCATCCCCTTCAGTAGTGGTACCCGAGGCGTCGACTTTGCGCACCCAGGCCGTGTGGATCTTCTTCGGCTTTGGTAGCCGCTTCGAAGGACTCGCACTTCCTTCAGAAATGAACTCCTCGTACGCCTGTTGATTGAGGCGCACTACCAGCGTCTTGTGGGAGGAGCCCACCTTCACGTCGTCGGCCTGTAACACGACTTTCTCGGAAGAGGAGAAAGAAGTCCCCAGCAGAGTCACCAGCTTGTTTGCCATTAAAATTGTTTGATTGGAAACTTTAATACAAATAGAACAGTGTTACAAATGTAGGACTTAGATGTAGTCCTAGGAGTACACTTTTGTTTAAGTTGGGTCCTTAGTGCCAATGGAGCGAGTGGTAATGCGTTGACTCCGTTGACCGGCTGACGACGGTTATCAGTTCTCTGAAGGTGTGGATTGCTCTGGGTGCTGGAGCTTGCTGAGAGGAGGAAGACGTTGAGTGTCTGTATCTGCCTCTCTGGTGATTCCTCGTATGTTCGTTGTGGATTCTGTCTGTTGTCCGTGGGTGAGAAGGAAATGATCCCTCTATTTATAGTTTTGCAGGCTGGCTGCTCATGCGCGCATGTAGGATGCGCCGGTGTGTGGGGACGCCACGTGGAGATTGTTGATGGGGGCGCATGGATGATGCGCCCTGATTGGGAGGTTGACCTCTTCATACTGCTGTTGTGAGCCGGCACGTAGCAGAAGAGAAGATCTTTCTGTTGCTGAAATCTTGGACGAGTTGAGTCAATGGACACATATCGTTGTCTCATGGCTCGAAGATCTCGGATTTGGGGGGGTAGTGATCAGGTGAGCTGCGCCTTTGATCTGGGCGCAGGAGGAGGCTGCGGCTCATAACCTTTGGGAGTTACAAACCATTTAGAGCGCATGGCTTTTGAGGCGCATACAGGCGACTTTCCTTCTGTCTTTCGGGATCAGAGATCAGTCTGGGGCGTATGGCTTTTGAGGCGCATGCAAAGCTTCAACTGGAGACTCTTCTTCTGTCTTCAGGGATCAGTGAAGGGTCTGAGGCGCACGGCTTTTGAGGCGCATGCTGGTTTGGACGCATGTCCGTAGAGGCGCATGCTGATTTGGACGCATGGCCATAGAGGCGCATGCGGATTTGGGTGCATGGCCGTAGAGGCGCATACGGATTTGGGCGCATGGCCGTAGAGGCGCATGCGGATGGTTTAAGGGGCCACGTGGCAGTAGCCGTCGGAATAGAGTCATGATGATGCTGACGTTGCCGACGCTTCGTTCTCTGAAAAAGCTGTCAACTGCTCAGACTTTGGGAAGCGTGCTGCCAACTCTGGTGTCAGTTCAGCATTTAATATTTGTGACGTTCGATGGACAGCTGAGTGGGCACATTAGTTGGTGTTCCACTTGGTATGGAGATGTGAGGGGGCGCATCCTCTGTGATGCGCCGGGTACTGTAGGGCGCGTTAGTGTGATACGCCTGATGCTAAAGGGCGCGTCCGTGTGATGCGCTGTCTGACCGGCGCGTCTCTTGCATGGCGTATCTCCGTTGGTCCGGCTATTGAGTTCTTCGGAGCTTTGATGGCTCTCCGACTTAGCTGAATTCGAAGGAGGCGAGTTCATTCATCATAAATACAAGTTCATTGCACCGACTTCGGGAAGGTTGCCACTTGGCGCATGGGTTTGATTTGCCCTGGCCTATGAATAGCAACAGTTTGTGAGAGTTTTGTTGTCTCTTCCTTTGACTTCTCGACGAAGATGGATTCGACTGATCCTCCTCCTTGGCAAGACGTTGTACTGTGGATGATGACTCTCTTTGTTCGAAGAAGCTTTGACGGTGAACTCCTTCAGAAGACTGAGATTCGCCGAGTTGGAATGGACATAGATGTGCCTAAGGCTCATTATGATGGAAGAGCCCCAGGCTGGCAGATGCGCCTGTGTGTTGACGAGGAAGTGATTCACTCTGAAGGGACGGAGTGATGCGCTGGAAGACAGGTACAACATGTTACAACTGTTTAAACACAGACTGTCTTGGTGGTGGAGCCACTGTCTTGCGGTAGCAGCAGTTGATGGCGACCGTAGCACAAGTGTGCCCTGTGAGGGGCGTATTATGCTTGTTGGTCGTCTCTCCTGATCGGCGTTTGTGAGTGATCACGTTGTGCAGATCTTTGGAGGAGAGTGCCACCTTCACACCCCCTTCAGGCGCATGGCAAGGCCAAGCGCCGGGGTGGTCAAGTGAGAGCGCCACCTTCGTACCCCCTTCAAGGCGCATGGCAAAGCCAAGCGCCGGGGTGGTCAAGTGAGAGTGCCACCTTTGCACCCCCTTCAAGGTGCATGGCAAAGCCAAGCGCCGGGGTGGTCAAGTGAATGCTGCACCCCCTGATCTCCCGATCAGTAGTGGGGGAACAACATTTAAAGTGACTTGAACGAACCTCAGACGCACAACAAGAGGAGGCGCGGGAGTTCAAGACCACTGGGTTTGCCTTGCTCGACTTGGTTGTGAACGCAATAGATGCGCCCAAGTGAGACAAGGGCTTTGAAGGTCGGCTCGTTTCTGGCGCAGCAGCACCTGAGTCGACCTTATACAGCTTACCATCAGCAGCGCGCATGATTGTGAACGCATGCTTCTGGTTTACTGTTGGCATAGCACGTTTGCGGCGCATGGCCCGTGCCGCCTTGGACTTATTCGTACCAGCCCGTGGGGCGCTAGTACTCAGAGTCCAAATTATCCTCGCCATGACAGCGAGTGAAGAGCTTGCAGCCGACCCAGAAGAAGAGAAGAACAACTGCAACTTGTGGCTCGAACGGGCTCCCTGGATAACGGGCTCCCTGGATAACGGGCTCCCTTTTCTTTATTTATTTTTTTGGTGCCCCTTTTAAAGGAGGCAAGAGGTCTCTATATATAGAGTGGAATGAGGCCTCCCTTCTTCTCCTTTTCGATGTGGGATTAAAAGAAAGATCCCTTCTTTTTCATGCTTCTACACTTACCATTTTCCAAAGATCATTATTCTCAATAGAAAATTAAAAAAAATTTACTTTGAATTTCTTGACATTGTAAAGAAAAAAGCACACATACATGAATAATCACCTAAAAATTACGAAAAGACGACAACTAACCTTATAATATTCTAATTAATTTAAATACGTGCAAAGCACGTACATGTAGACTAGTATATATATAGTTTATAAACTTTTCTTTTTCCATACAAGTATTTATGTTTCAATGGTAATAAATTTTTTTGTCCTTACTATTTTTTAAAGATTATTATTCTCAATAGAAAATTTTAAAAAAATTGTACTTTGAATTTCTTGACATTGTAAAAAGAAAACACACACACATGAATAATCACCTGAAAATTACGAAATGACGACAACTAACCTTATAATATTCTAATTTAAATACGTGCTAAATACGTGCATGTAGACTAGTATATATAGTTTATACGTATATATATAATAACTAAATTTTCTTATTCGGTTTTCGGTTTTGGACCGAAACCGAAACCAAAAATCGAAATCAAAACCGAATAAGAAAACTTAGTATTTTTAAAACCGAACCGATTTTTTTAAGCCAAACCCAATCTCTTATTCGGTTCGGTTCAGTTCGGTTTTCGGTCCAAAATCCCTAATGTAAGCCTTAAAAAGTTTATAATTGTTGGAGTCCAGTCTAGATTTGGTAATAGCATATTTATGGAGTCCAAATCTGATTAAATATTTGATTTAATTTGATTTGTATGTCCATAATTAGTGTTGGACATTTTAGATATAATAGGATTCTTATTTGAGGGTTTTCTATTTAAGAGATCATATTATAATCTAAAATAGGATGTTGATGGGCTATTTTAGGTGTAGTAGGTTTCTTATTTGAGGGCTTCCTATTTAAGAAATTCTATTATAACCTAAAATAGTTTTTTCTCATCCTATATATATGGGGTGAGGGTGGAGGCAGTACTCCAAAAAAAATGGAGATTCGAGGTGCTCGTCCACAGAAATCTAAGAAAAAGTTCCGCACTTTGCTCTTAGGACTTCGCCATCCAAGACAGAAGAAAGAATATATCTAATCAAGGGGTCGTCAACTTCGGTTAGGGAGATTGTGTGAAACCCATGTTTTGGTAATTCAATAATAGTAGCATTTTATTATTATTATTAGTAAAATTATTATTAATATTATTATTAAATATTTTTGAGTGAAAAGGATTTCGAAAATAATAAATAACATGGACTTTTGGATTTCAGACCCAGACCCGAGTCCGAACCCAGACCCAGGCCTGAGCCCAAACCCAATTCCATTCTTTTAAAATCTGACTTTTTGACTTGGTTCTAATAATTATTAAAAAAAAAAAACAATTAGTCAGCTGGTCCCGTAGGACCAGCACACACGAATTAGTAAAACCCCATTCCTATTCTCATTCCCTGACCTCACTCTCTACCACACACGCATACCCCATTTTCCACTCCACACACGAGCACCTTTCTCTCCAGCAACCAACTCCACTCCCTTATTACTTCTTCCCACTCCCCTCCTTCTCTTCCCATTCACAGAGACAACAACTTCTTTACATTACTCTCTACTTCACCTTCCCCACCTCTCCTTAATAATTCTCCCACTCTGTCACTCTCGTACTCATTCACAGGAGAGAGAACAAACTCTACTCTCTTCCTCACAAACTCATCTCTCTCTCTAATCCTCTCTTCTCAACAGAGAGTAACAACTCTCAACCCTCTCACCTAACTCTCTCAAACTCCCACGCCAGTGCTCTCTTCCCGAGGCCGACCACCCGTCGACGCCGCCCGACTCCGGCGACCGACTCCGCGGATCCGCCCCGCCGACCCACTCCAGCGCCTCCCCTCCGGCGCACGCGGCCACCCGCGCCCTTGGCGCCACCGCCGACAGCTCCCCTAGCCGCTGTCCCGGCCGACTCCCTCCGGCGACCTCGCCCCCGAGCTCACCGCCCTCTCTCCGCGGCCAAGCCCCGACTCCGGCGCACCCCCTCTGCGCCCCTGTCGCCAGCGCCCTAGCCGCTGTTCCCTGTCGCGAAGATCCCCTCTGGCTGATCCCCTGCCGCGGATCTGTCCGAGTTCGCTTTCCCTTGCTGTTCCCTGGCCGTGCCTAGCTTCTGAGTTTTCGGCGTTCTTCGACGTCGCTACGGATTTCAGCGTTGTTTTCGGGAATACGTCGCTGATTCGGAGCTTATTTTCTTTCTATTTTCATCTGAGAGCTCTAGTCGAGCAATCCGAGGTATAACCCCTGTCCCGCTATTTTTATTATCAGTCGATGATGAGAAATGGTCCCCGATTCCCTTTGGGAACTCGGTTTTAGCGACGTCGTAATTTTCCGGGACTTTCGGAAAGGTCCTGTGGATTATTTTGGATTCCCGAAATATTTCGGGAATGGATTTTTGGTATGTTTTAGCTTTCCGGATTTTTCCGGGAACGTTCTGTGATTTGTGAGATTGGAATCGGACTTCCGAAATTATTTCGGGTCGTCCCGATTATTCTGTGGATTGGTTGTGGATATTTTATATATATAAATTCGGGTTTTTCCCTGGTTTGGGATTTGCAGGAAATTATCGGCGCCAATTCCCAGTTTTTGGGTTGACCAAAAACAGAGGAGATGTTGCCCGATTTTTCCGTAAATCCTGAATTATTTTTAAAAATGAATTTAAAATGATTTTGAGATTTTATTCGATATTTTATTTTTGGGTGACGACCGTATCGGTCAATGGACCTGGCTAAGTGCAAACGAAACCGGCCCCGCCCGGACGTTGAGGCAATTAGTCAAGATGAGGATCGGACCATATCTGAGACTTATAATTTATCTTTATTTTTATTATTTAATTTCTATTTATATTTATTTAATATTTCAGTTTAGGACTAACGGCAGTTTATCTTATTTCAATTTATGTAAATAAATTATAATGGGCATAAGCCCAGCTGGCTGTGGTCTGTGACTGTAATAGCTTAGATTTTCTTGTCTTTTCTGATTTTTCGAGTTTTTGCTATTAACGATTAAAATGATTAAAAAGTATTTTGTATAAAAAAAATAATTAATGTTTTCTCATCTAAAATTGACGAGTTTATTAATAATTAAAGATCACGTATTTCTCATTAAATAAGAAAATTAGCTTTATATTTATATTTATAAAAATTACCAAGTTTTTATAAATAATCTGGCATCGACGATGTTTTCCCGAATCAAAGTTAAAATGATCTTTTTCCCTCGTAATTAAATCAACGCACTAAATAATCGTGTTTTCTGTGTTTGGTCAATTAAAAGAATTAAAATGGATTAGTACACAATTAGAGATTTCAACTAGCGTAGCTAGATTGGTAACCCTGGTTTCTGAGTCAATTTCTCGAATGTAGGAATTCGAGGACGATCCTAATTTCCATCTTGAAGTCTTCAACTTTTCAGTCCAGTCCATTTTGAGGCAAGTACATTTTGTGTTAGTTTACAATTATTTAGTAATCGTTTTTAATGCAAGTTTAAACCACGATGCAACACGGAACTCTCTCTGAGAGCATTGACTGTAACTATTGTAACTATTGGGGACTGGAGGAGTAGTGTAATGAGTATGACCACATCCAAACTACTGTAACTACTGTAACTATATTAGCTTACCCCTCATACACACGGGGATAAGCCGTACCTTACTGTAACAAACCCAAGCCGGTCATATTTTATTGCCTATTCACATCACAGAACTGTAACTGTTTTAAAACTGTAACTGCTTTATTGTGGTTTTCAAAACTGTTTAAAAGTGCATGATTCTATTATTATTTCAATTGTCAAATTAGCATGAATTGTACTTTGCTCCCTCCTGACTGGAGACCCAACATTTTTAGGTATCACTGATGAGGCTTTGTTCCGCGATATTTCCAAGGTCCCAACTAGAAGATGAGGATTTCGAGACTGATGAGCTATTTGCCTAGTGTTTTCTTTCCTTCTTGATGTATGTAGAAAATGGTTTAAGTTGTATCTTTCATTTCATTGTAAAAGTTTAATAAAGTTTTAAATTTTCCGATGTTGAGTTGTGACAAATATAGTGTTGTTGTGTGGTTACCTGCTACTGAACAGCTTACTGCCGCCGTCTCAACAACGGTGCAGGCTAGGCATGATCCGGTTCGACCCCTTTAGTTGGGATCGGGTCGTGACATGTTTTCAGTGGTGGCCCATGCAGGTCAGAACAACAACTTAGGAAAACATACCTAGAAATAATTAGAACACTAGAACATTGATTTGTCACAACATAGGTCCGAATTATATATAAATAAATATTTTCGATTGATTATAGACTGGTAGGATACCTTGCTTATGTTTGTACCCTAAACCTTCCAGATTATAACCAAGAAAAAGACCAATCCTGCTGGCGATGAGGAGTCATCTCCGGATCATACCCCATCTCCTCAACCAAGTCCAGGATCTTTTCCCTCGCAGCTGATTGACCGTCCCCATAATACATCCAGTAAAGTTTTCACTACACTGGCGATTCCTACCTCTTCTCAAACTGAGTTGCATTTCCTTGGTGGAGTATCCATTCCTGTTGCTCCCCCAGTACCAGCAAACACCTCCCAAATGGTTGCCCTGTTTCAAGAAATCCTGGAGTTCCAGAAAGCTCAAGATGAAGCCCAGCAGGAACAGATGAATATCACGAGAGAAGACATGAAGAACGTCAATGATGTAACCTTAGCTATCTTAAACCAAGTTGGAGCGGAACCTCGTCCTAGGAGGAATACCCCTGAATCTAGAAGGCATTTTTGAGCCCTATTCGGCAGTTATATCGTAAGAAGCTATTGGTTTGTGACTACTGTAAAAGGACTGGTCACCAAGCCAATATTTGTCGTAAGAGATTGGGAAAATATTTGGGTATGTGGATCTGCTGAACATCGGGTAAAGGATTGCCCCTTATATTTCCATCATACCAGAATACCTATCCCAGCAACACCTGTTAGGCCACAACCTAGGGACTCTTCCTATCCAGCAGACCTTGCCTCCTACAATAAGGCATGATGCAGACTCGAGGTTCTTAGAAGATGAAGCAGTTGGAGACTGCTCATGCAAGAGCCAGAACCATGAAGAATAGTACCTAGGACTGCTGATTAGCATTTTCTAAGAAGTTGTAACAGGATGTCCTTAGATCAATTATGAGAGTTTTTGCTGTAATTCTCCACATGAATAAATTCTTAGTTACACCTTTATGGCAGATGTTTTTCCTGATAGTCTTCCCGGATTATTCCAGATCTAGACATAGGATTCACCATTGACCTAGTCCCCGGCTCTTTCCCTATTTTTAAAGAATGATACAACCAGAAGGAGGCCAAGAAGATGAAGGACCAGATCAATGAAGGCTCTAGGATTTATCCAAGATAGAACTTCACCTTAGGGAACACCTATCTTGTTTGTGCCCAAGGATGGAACAACGGATGTGCATCGATTAACAGACACTAAAGAACAAGTACCCTCTGCCTGGATCGAGGATCGGTTTGATCTGTTTGTGTGGAGTTAGGGTGTTTCGAAGTTTGACTTAAGATCTGACTACCATCAATCAAAGTCAGGAAGGAGGACATTTCCAATACGGCGTTCAAACACCAAGTATGGGTAGTTTCTTTGGTCATGACGTTGGACTGACAAATGCTCCTGCTGTGTTCATGAATCTCATGAACAGAGTTTTTCATGAGTATTTGAATCAGTTTATCTTCTCCATAGATAACATTCTGATATATTCGAAGACTAAAGAAGAGCATGAAGAACATCTGAGGAAAGTTCTGGAAACTTTGAAGAAAAAGAAGTTTTATGGTAAGTTATCTGAACGTGGATTTTCTTTGACAAGGTGGATTTCTGGCCATGTTGTTAAGAGAAGAAATTTCGATGGAAGATAGCTGCTGTTGAAAAGTGGTATATCCCAAGTTCAAATTCGGAAGTTTCTTGAACTTGGCTGGCTACTATCAGAAGTTCGTGAAGGATTTTGCCAAGATTGCTGAGCCGATGACGAAGCTCACTTGGAAGAATGAAGTGTTCATCTGGACGAAAGATTGCCATGCGGCATTGAGGAGCTGAAGAAGAGACTTACCACTACACCAATCCTTGCGCTACCCGCAGGAACCGGTGGTTTCTCAATTTACAGTAATGCCTCTGGAAAAGGACTGTGTTGCGTTCTTTAACAACATGGGAAAGTAATTGCTTACACATCTAGGTAACTACAGACTCATGAGAAGAATTATCCCACACCTAATTTGGAATTTGCTGCAATTATCTTTACTTTGAAGCTATGGAAGCATGATTTTTATGGAAAGGGAGTGAAAATATATACGGACTACAAAAGTCTGAAATATGTCTTCACTCGGAAAGAGCTGAATGTTAGACAAGGAAGATGGCTGAAGCTGATGAAGGATTTCAACATTGACCCGCTATACCACCCGGGTAGGGCTAATGTGATCGCTGATACACTTAGTCGATACCCAGTGGCGATGTTCTTAACCAAGGAGTGGCACCTACTAGAAGACGTCGAGAAGCTTGGACTGGAGGTTATACTACCTGGAGATAGAAGGACGGAGCTGGATGCTGATTCAGTATTGATGAAGTTCGAGGCTGATGAACAAAATCAAGAGGACGTAGTTTCAAACGAGGCACTTTGCAGGCTTAGAGATCAAGTGTTGGCAGGAACACTTGAGGATTTCTAAATTGATCAGCAGTGGAATTCTGAAGAATGGTACGAGACTTTACATATCGGCTGACAAACGGAGGAACGAGTTGATGAAAGAAATGCACCAGTCGCAGTATTCCATATATTCAGGAGCTAATAAGATGTATCGGAATATGCCTCTATTGATTGGTGCTATGGAATGAAGAAGGACAATTCCAGGTATGGGATTAGATGTGAATTTGTCAACATGAGGAATTTAGCAAGAGAACAACAAGTTTGTTGCAGCCGCTGGATAATTCAGAGTGGAAGTAGAAGCATATAACAATGAACTTTGAGTAAGGATTGCCTTGTTCCCAAGGAGGAAAGGGCACCAATTGGATTATAGTGGACCGACTGACTAAGTCAGCACGCTTTATTCCCTTCAAGGTTAGTTTATTCACCGAGAAGTTGGCAGCATTGTACGAGAGGCACCCCTACCGGATTTATGGAGTACAAACCGGCGGACAATCAAAGAAGATAATCCAGACGCTTGAAGATAAGTTAGATCTTGTGTTTTGGAAATTGGAGGGTCTTGGAGAAGATCATTTAAAATTGGTAGAGTTTCCTTACAACAACTACCAAGTTAGCATCGTCAATCAGTGGAGTTTGAAGAAGGAGATAGCATTTCTGTGAAGTTTTCTCCTACCAGAGGAACAATCAGTTTAGACGGAGCTGGGATTTGAGGCCAGATACATCAGGAAAGTTGAAGGTTTTAAGACGAGTTGGAAGCGGCGTACCGGTTAGCTCTATCATCTAATCTTGAGAGTGTGCAACGTCTTCTACGTATCACAGCTCAGACGCTACATTCCGGATCCGAGTCCCATATTGGATAATTCAGAGCTGAAGATTGGACTCAACCTTTCAGTGCCAGAGAAACCAGTTGCAAGCGTAGTCAGAGGTGAGAAGAAGATCAGAATTTGAGCCATCACTTAAACTCCTACTTCTTATCTTTTCGTTCTAAACTTGACTGATGCTGCTAAGTCAGCCTAGTTTTGCAAGCTATCTCTTTATCAAGCTTGATCATGACAGTATTTTATTGGGTGCACCCACTAATATATTGTCTAATCAGGACCGGTGCATGATGGTCTGATCAACCTCGTGTACTTTGGTTCGCTTTTGTATTTTTCTACATGGATGATATCATAAACCGTCTCATCCACGACTGCCTTAGAAATTCTTATTGTTGGACCTGACTTACGAGTGTAGTACCCGTACCTGTTTGAGACTTGAGGTAATCCCTAACCTTACTTTAAATTTCGAGGACGAAATTTTCTAAGGAGGGAAGATTGTGAAACCCATGTTTTGGTAATTCAATAATAGTAGCGTTTTATTATTATTATTATTAGTAAAATTATTATTAATATTATTATTAAATATTTTTGAGTGAAAAGGATTTCGAAAATAATAAATAACATGGACTTTTGGATTTCAGACCCAGACCCGAGTCCGAACCCAGACCCAGGCCTGAGCCCAAACCCAATTCCATTCTTTTAAAATCTGACTTTTTGACTTGGTTCTAATAATTATTAAAAAAAATAAAATAATTAGTCAGCTGGTCCCGTAGGACCAGCACACACGAATTAGTAAAACCCCGTTCCTATTCGCATTCCCTGACCTCACTCTCTACCACACACGCATACCCCATTTTCCACTCCACACACGAGCACCTTTCTCTCCAGCAACCAACTCCACTCCCTTATTACTTCTTCCCACTCCCCTCCTTCTCTTCCCATTCACAGAGACAACAATTTCTTTACATTACTCTCTACTTCACCTTCCCCACCTCTCCTTAATAATTCCCCCACTCTGTCACTCTCGTACTCATTCACAGGAGAGAGAACAAACTCTACTCTCTACCTCACAAACTCATCTCTCTCTCTAATCCTCTCTTCTCAACAGAGAGTAACAACTCTCAAACCCTCTCACCTAACTCTCTCAAACCCCCACGCCAGTGCTCTCTTCCCGAGGCCGACCACCCGTCGACGCCGCCCGACTCCGGCGACCGACTCTGCGGATCCGCCCCGCCGACCCACTCCAGCGCCTCCCCTCCGGCGCACGCGGCCACCCGCGCCCTTGGCGCCACCGCCGACAGCTCCCCTAGCCGCTGTCCCGGCCGACTCCCTCCGGCGACCTCGCCCCCGAGCTCACCGCCCTCTCCCCGCGGCCAAGCCCCGACTCCGGTGCACCCCCTCTGTGCCCCTGTCGCCAGCACCCTAGCCGCTGTTCCCTGTCGCGGCGATCCCTTCTGGCTGATCCCCTGTCGCGGATCTGTCCGAGTTCGCTTTCCCTTGCTGTTCCCTGGCCGTGCCTAGCTTCTGAGTTTTCGGCGTTCTTCGACGTCGCTGCGGATTTCAGCGTTGTTTTCGGGAATACGTCGCTGATTCGGAGCTTATTTTCTTTCTATTTTCATCTGAGAGCTCTAACCGAGCAATCCGAGGTATAACCCCTGTCCCGCTATTTTTATTATCAGTCGATGATGAGAAATGGTCCCCGATTCCCTTTGGGAACTCGGTTTTAGCGACGTCGTAATTTTTCGGGACTTTCGGAAAGGTCCTGTGGATTATTTTGGATTCCCGGAATATTTCGGGAATGGATTTTTGGTATGTTTTAGCTTTTCGGATTTTTCCGGGAACGTTCTGTGATCTGTGAGATTGGAATCGGACTTCCGAAATTATTTCGGGTCGTCCCGATTATTCTGTGGATTGGTTGTGGATATTTTATATATATAAATTCGGGTTTTTCCCTGGTTTGGGATTTGCAGGAAATTATCGACGTCAATTCCCAGTTTTTGGGTTGACCAAAAACAGAGGAGATGTTGCCCGATTTTTCCGTAAATCCTGAATTATTTTTAAAAATGAATTTAAAATGATTTCAAGATTTTATTCGATATTTTATTTTTGGGTGACGACCGTATCGGTCAATGGACCCGGCTAAGTGCAAACGAAACCGGTCCCGCCCGGACGTTGAGGCAATTAGCCAAGATGAGGATCGAACCATATCTGAGACTTATAATTTATCTTTATTTTTATTATTTAATTTCTATTTATATTTATTTAATATTTCAGTTTAGGACTAACGGCAGTTTATCTTATTTCAATTTATGTAAATAAATTGTAATGGGCATAAGCCCAGCTGGCTGTGGTCTGTGACTATAATAGCTTAGATTTTCTTGTCTTTTCTGGTTTTTTCGAGTTTTTGCTATTAACGATTAAAATGATTAAAAAGTATTTTGTATAAAAAAATTAATTAATGTTTTCTCATCTAAAATTGACGAGTTTATTAATAATTAAAGATCACGTATTTCTCATTAAATAAGAAAATTAGCGTCATATTTATATTTATAAAAATTACCAAGTTTTCATAAATAATCTGGCATCGACGATGTTTTCCCGAATTCAAAGTTAAAATGATCTTTTTCCCTCGTAATTAAATCAACGCACTAAATAATCGTGTTTTCTGTATTTGGTCAATTAAAAGAATTAAAATGGATTAGGACACAATTAGATATTTCAACTAGCGTAGCTAGATTGGTAACCCTGGTTTCTGAGTCAATTTCTCGAATGTAGGAATTCGAGGACGATCCTAATTTCCATCTTGAAGTCTTCAACTTTCCAGTCCAGTCCATTTTGAGGCAAGTACATTTTGTGTTAGTTTACAATTATTTAGTAATCGTTTTAATGCAAGTTTAAACCACGATGCAACACGGAACTCTCTCTGAGAGCACTGACTGTAACTACTGTAACTATTGGGGACTGGGGGAGTAGTGTAATGAGTATGACCACATCCAAACTACTGTAACTACTGTAACTATATTAGCTTACCCCTCATACACACGGGGATAAGCCGTACCTTACTGTAACAAACCCAAGCCGGTCATATTTTATTGCCTATTCACATCACAGAACTGTAACTGTTTTAAAACTGTAACTGCTTTATTGTGGTTTTCAAAACTGTTTAAAAGTGCATGATTCTATTATTATTTCAATTGTCAAATTAGCAAGAATTGTACTTTGCTCCCTCCTGACTGGAGACCCAACATTTTTAGGTATCACTGATGAGGCTTTGTTCCGCGATATTTCCAAGGTCCCAACTAGAAGATGAGGATTTCGAGACTGATGAGCTGTTTGCCTAGTGTTTTCTTTCCTTCTTGATGTATGTAGAAAATGGTTTAAGTTGTATCTTTCATTTCATTGTAAAAGTTTAATAAAGTTTTAAATTTTTCGATGTTGAGTTGTGACAAATATAGTGTTGTTGTATGGTTACCTGCTACTGAACAGCTTACTGCCGCCGTCTCAACAACGGTGCAGGCTGGGCATGATCCGGTTCGACCCCTTTAGTTGGGATCGGGTCGTGACAGATTGCTACGGGTTGGTGAGCGGTCGTCAACTTTGGTTAAGGAAATTGCTACGGGTTGGTGAGCGATTTCAATTGTAATCTTTCTTTTCTTCTTGAGTGTGTGGTGAGGGGATTGAACCTATTAGGGCAAAGGGTGCAATATTAGTTTTTATCAATCTTGTAATTTTATCTGAGTTATTGTAAAACCCGCAACCTAATTTTCTGGAATTTTTGGATAAATTAAAATTTATTGCATTTTTGGGATAATTGTCCAATTTTTGTTTTGTCAAAATAGTCCTGGATTCCCAGTTAGAGTTTTATTATTATTATTATTATTATTATTATTATTATTATTATTATTATTATTATTATTATTATTATTATTATTATTATATTATTATTATTATTATTAGTCGGATTAGGAAAATATTATTTTAAAAAAAAATTAATTATTGAATTTTGTTTGTGGTCCTGTCCCGATTTCGGGCCCAGAGTCCGACCCCGAACTCGAACCAGACCCCGTTTCCCGAACCCAATTTCATCTCCAGTCCCTAATCCACCCTAAACCCTTTATTTAATTTTTTAGCCTTGGTTATATATATATAAATCCTATTTATTGATAGAAGAGAATATATATATATATATATATATATATATATATATATATATATATATATATATATATATATATATATATATATATCCTAAACCCTTTCTATTTCCCCCACACGTGGACCCAGCACCCCATGACCCAGCTTCCCACGACTCAGCCACGCTCCCCTTATTTCTCCTCAACTCCTCAGCACTCTCTTTCTACTTCTCCTCCTCTCCACAACTCCGCTCCCACTCATTCCTCTTATTCTCCCCTTAAATAAACCATCAGGAGCTCATCTCCTCCCCTCACTCTTTTTCCTCACCCTCTCACTCTCTTCTTCCCCAAGCTCCCCGTGCCCTAGCCCCGATCCCGTCCAGCCGAGCCCGCCGCGTCCCGCCCAGCTCCGGCTCACCCGAGGACCCGCGTCGCCTCCGTCGAGTCCAGCCCGCCGACCTCCGCCCGTCCGGCCAACTTCGGCCGACCCCCTGGTTGTGCCGCCGGCCGGATCGGACCACCTCCGCCCGCGCGGCCCCCGTCCGCGGTGAAGACCCCGCGCGCGGCCCCGACCAGCGTCGCCGGCGCCGGACCTCCCGCAGTCGCTGGACCCACCGGCTGTTCTCCGTCGCGCGCTTTCCACGACCTCTGCGCGGCCCACCTCCGGCCGAGGCGCCCGTCTCCCGCGCGGCACCAGCAGCCCCCGCCGGCGCCCATCCCGGCGCAACCCCCATCTGCGGCCTCCCCGAGGTCAGACCCTCCGTCTGGCCCTCCGGCCCTTCCACGACCGGCCGGACCCGCAGCCCCGACCGTGCCCTAGCTGTTCCGCCTCCTCGCGGACCCTCTCCGGCCCGATGTCCCGTTATCCGGCCCGTTCCTGGTCGCAGACCCGCTGTCCCCGCTTTTCGCGGTCCTTCGGCTCCCTGACCCGCTGTCCCTATATTTCCCGTGCGCCGATCCTGCTCTCTGAGCTTCCCCGTACGTTCGCAGCGCTGTCCGCACTTCCAGTGCTGTCCCGAACCGATTCGCGTGGATTATTATTTCTTAATTTCATCTGAGAGCTCTAGCCGAGCAATTGAGGTATAATTTCGTGTCCCCGTGTCCCTCCCGTAGGTAGTCTGTGATGACGCGGTCTCGACCCCGTTGCGGGGATCGTTTCGACTCTATTGCGGGGATACACGCGACATTCGTCGCGGCGGTATATTTCGGTAGTTCGGTTTTACGCTGGATGTGTACGTTTCCGATTAGTTTCGATTACGGTTCGGTTTTATATTTATGTCGGCTTTTATCTTTATTGTGTTGGTTGTGGGATATTATTTCTGTGTGGAATATTATTATGGATGGTTTGGGTTGTTTTCCTGGTTCGGGATATTGTTTATGTTGACTTTTGGCACCGTCCCAGAATTGGGTTTGTCCCAATTACAGAGGAGATGCTGCCCAAATTTTCGGAAAAGTTTTCAAAAATAAAGTATTTTAAAAATAGATTCTATTTTCAAATTCGGTATTTTTGCAAACGAATTACAAAAGTAGTTTTGTCGATTTGAAAGTGGATTTTGGAGTTTCGTATTCTCGTTAGGCGACGACCGTATCGGTCGGATGAGCCTCGGCGATACGCAAACGCTACAGGATATCCTGTACGTTGAGGCGTTAGCCAGCAACATGAGATTGCAAGACCAAGTCTGAGACCCCTTTCCTATTTTTTCATATTTAAAATTTATTTAGAACTAGTACTAGCCTTTTAGCATTCTGGTTGCAGGGCTTCGGCCTACTGTTTGGACCGTTCGCGGCACTCGGAGCTCGCCTTAGGAATTAATTAATTTATGTAAATAATTTGTAAGGGCATAAGCCCAATTTTTCTTTATTTCTCTGTGACCCTGTATTGTGTAGCGTAGCTTTTTATATTTTTCTGGAATGTTGCTTTCGTCGTTAAACGCGTAGAATTAATTAAAATGGAGATATTCATTTTATAAAGAAAATTAATAAAGTTTTCTCATAATAAATAATCTAGTAATTTAAGCAAATCACATGTTTTCTCATTTAAAAAAAATGCCTAGTTTTATATATATATATATATATATATATATATATATATATATATATATATATATACAAAGTTTTGCCAAATTAACCGGTAATTGCTATTTTTTCCAATTAATCAATAACCGACTTATTTAATTAAAATAATAACGAACATAGATTGCGACGCTGGACATTTTTCGGTAGATTAACTAAATAACTTAAAATCTGACTATGGTCTACTTCTAGAGATTGTAACTAGCACACCTAGAATGGTTTCATTATGGTTCTAAGTCAATGTTCTCAACTGTAGGATCTCGGAGACGAACTTGACATCTTCCTCGGTACCGACTTTTCCGATCCAGTCAATTAACAGAGGCAAGTTATGGTTATGTTTTCTTGTATTTTATTTAGTAATTATCTAGCTGCATGTTTAAACTACATTGCTACACGGAACCCTCTCCTAGGGTTCAGATATTGATTGATATTGATTGTGGGAATTGGAGAAATAGTGTAACGTTTATGGCCAATGCCCCTCATATTGCATATTGTGCGAGCTTACCCCTCTTACACACGGGGATAAGCCGTATCGCGTCGCTAGGACGCTATTGTTTAACCCAAGCCGGTCATAGACGATTACACATTCAAATCACATTGTTTTCAATTGTAAAAATGCTGGAAAATATTGTTTCAACTGTTTAGCCTGCACTTTTCCATTATTACTTGAAATATGAGATACATATTCGTACTTGTTCCCTCCTGACTGGAGACCACATATTTAGGTGACATTGAGGATGCTGAGCTATTGTACAATAGCTATTATGACCCGGTTTTGTACCCTGTGATGTTGCCAGAGTCCCCTTGGAGGACGCAGGACCTGAGGCCGACGAGCCAACCTCTTAGCTAGTCGTTTTCCAGTTTTTTCTAGTTTTATTGTTTTGGAATTTTGTTAAATTTGAATTCAGCACTTTACTTCAGTTCTTTCATTTCCAGTTGTACTTTCAATTGTTGAATAAAAAGTTTAAAAAAAAAATTCGTGTATTGAGTTGTGACAAATATATAGATGTTGTTGTGAAATACCTGCATATAGAACAGCTTACTGCCGCCGTCTCACAACGGTGCAGACTGGGCATGATCCGGTTCGACCCAATAATTTGGAATCGAGTCGTGACAGTTATAGAGATTGAGATTTGTCCAGGTGACGTAGTCACCGCCATATATTTGTTTTTATCTGTGCTTGGTGTCCGTTAGACGGGAGTTGGTTATTTCAGGTGGATTGGCCTAAGTTTTCGCTGCGGCAACGTCTCAGACACGGTATCGAAACGCAGGAGGGCGTATCTGATTCCCAACAATAACACAGTCGCTACAACAAGAAATACAATATGAACATGCCTGCCTTCATTGCCCAACCGAATGCACAGAACTGTTTATCGGTTCGTTTTCGATCATGGCCAATTTCGTTTCAGTTTCAATTTTAAGTTTGTAAGTGTAGTTTATTCGGTTTAGATTAATTTTGTTCGATTGGAACTGAATAAACCGAAAGGCTCACCCCTGGTTTGAGGGTTTTGCAAGAATATATTGTATGAGATTTTGTACCAACCTTGTGCACGGGAAAATTGATACATGGGGTTCAATAATTAGTATATATATAATTTTCTCCCATGTAAGTACACCTCCCTTTTTTTTTTTGTCTTCCACAATTTAAGTCTCTACTTATTGGAGAGCTGTTGAACTAATTTATTCGGGATGGTGAGTTGGAAATTTAGTTTGTTAAATAGGCTTAATAAATGTTCTTCTTTGTCACGTAGTATGATTTTACATGCAAGAAATGGCAGCTTCAGCAACAACTTTTGGAGATTCTTATGCATTGCGACAGATACAATACACGTCGGTTTGGTCATCTTTGAGAATTTTCTATTGCTAATTAAGAATAATATAACATTTTTCTATCGCTGATTAAAATTACGTAAAGGTTCACACTTTAATATGTTAAAATAATTGCCACTAAAAAAATTAAATTATTCCGATATGTTCGGATGTTCCCCCACCACTTGTTAGCAATCACCCGAATAAAACTCGTATTACACGCAAATTTTTTCGTATCTTTCATAAACGTATAATACTTGCATACTTTTAATAGATTCAAATCAGTACCTAAATTTTAAGCATGCGAAATTTTAAACATGTTGTATATAAATTATTGAAAAATTTGGCACACAAAATGTGCTGAAAACATGTTTAATTAACCAAATTTGACAACATATTTAAAAATATAAAATTTCTAACCTCAATATTTTTATTTTTTTATTTGACCGAATTTTTGAACGTATTTTATTTGCACTGAGTCGATTTATACTCGTACTTTTGCCGTCCCAAAATTTTCCCATTTGCCGAATTGATAACAAGGCCCCCACCAGCATATAGCTGCAGAAGGTCTATTTTGTGGATTGATAGTTCTAGAAGTTTTTCTTTTCTTTTATTTTTATAAAATAGGCTTTAAAAACAAGTCAAACGGATATTATGTTGAGATTTTGTCACTATATTGAAATTCTGAATTAAGCCCGAGATTGAAGGTTGTATATTTGTAATAAATAATAAATAAATCTAACTTTGGTATATTATTAATGCATGAAAAAAAATTGATTTAGTAAAAAATAGGGTGACCTTAAAAGAAAAAGTCATTCATTTTTTATGTTTGGATGTCCGAAAAAAAATGAGAAAAGAAAATGATTCCCAAATGTTCTAACTATATTTCTGGCTTTTCAAAGCACTGATTTTCTTTTTCTTTTTATAAAAAATTACAATTTCTTATATCCATAGAAACAGCAAAGAATTGATTTTATTTCGTTTCCTTTTCTTTCCTTTTTCCGGAATGGCATGAAAGAATATGACATTGTTTGACATGGTTTAACTTCTGCACATTGGAAAGTAATTTCTAAACAACTTCCAAACAAAAATAAGTGAAGTAAATTCCGAATTGTTTTCAAAAAAAAAAAAAGTAAATTCCGAAGGAATATGTGATTGAAAAATCTGAAGTCAATAATTAACCCAAGACAGTTGTAAAGGTAGTCTGTTGACAATCTTCAGTGATTAATCGTAGCTAATTAGACTTTTCTTTCTTTTCTCCAAAACTTTGAGAAGAAAGAAAACACAGCTACAAAAAAAAAAAAAAAGTTAAAATTTTGTTTGGTAATATTTTTCAGAAAATAATTTAAAACTATGTCCGTTCCGTGTCCCCAACAAATATCCCTGTGTCCCAAAAATATGTTCTCAACCCAATCTGTGTCCGACACAGAAAAAACCCTAACCCTAGAGAAGGAGGAGGGGAGGGGTCGTGCTCGACGCGCGGAGGAGGAGGAGGAGGGGAGGGGGTCGTGCTCGACGCGCGGAGGAGGAGGAGGAGGAGGAGGAGGGGAGGGGTCGTGCTCGCAGCGCATAGGAGGAGGAGGAGGAGGAAGAGAGGAGTGTTGCCATGGGAGAGGGAGATGATGAAAGAGAGAGAGAGAGAGGGAGAGAGAGGAGATGCCTCCACGGTTCCCAAGGGGGGGGGGGGGGGGGGGGCACGCTACAGTAGCCAGTTTTGGGAAAAGAGATTTTTTTCTCTTTTCCCAAAACTGAGTCATAACGTTGCTTTTCTGAAAAAAAATTTGAAACCAACATTTGAAGTATGGCATGCCAAACAGCTTTTTTGCCCAGTCCTCATTTTAAACTCTGAAAACTGTGTTTAAAATTCTATCCAAACACACCCTGAGATTGTAGGAGACAGAAGACAGTAGGGAACCCAACAAAATTGTTGGGATGGCTTTTGGCCAACACTTTTGTTGAAACAAAGAAATATATATATATATATATATATATATATATATATATATATATATATATATATATATATATATATATATATATATACTAGCATATGTGCACGTGCCTTGCACGTATTTTAACATTCTTTCAATTAATTTAGGAAGACTCTTTAGGAAGACCAAAAGGTAGTCTTCCTAATTATTAAGTTGACTTTATTAAAATTAATGAACAATTTTAATTAGTATAGACATGCAAGGGTATTTTCGGAATTCAAAATTTTCACCATCCAAGTTTTCCTATTATATATATATATATATATATATATATATATATATATATATATATATATATATATATATATATATATCAAAGATTTTTTTTGAGATGTCCAACTGTCCCGTGGCTCGATCCACTGATCATCCATAGTCAAGCCAGGATTTTGTGCCTCGCCTCTTAACCACAAGAATCGCTCGAGTTCGGCAAATGACCTCTAGCCTAGTGGTTAAGAGAGATGCATGCGGCCCAAGTGGTCGGGAGTTCGAGCCCTGGTGAAGACGAGTTCGCCACAAGTACCCATTGCTTCAAAAAAAAAAAAAAAAAAAAAAAAAAAAAAAAAAAAAAAAAAAAAAAAAAATATATATATATATATATATATATATATATATATATATATATATATATATAAAAACTATAATTCCAACTTTGAGTCATCCAATTAAACAATAAAACTAGCCAAATGTGACAACGGAATAAATCGGATCGATTATCGGTTCGGTTAGCTAATTTTGTTTTTAATTTTGATTTTGAATTTTAGAAGTTCGACTTATTTGGTTTTCATTGTATAGGTTCGATTTAATAAGCCGAAGCCTCACCCTGCCTACCATAAAATACATGGTGTATTGTATACAACTGGTATCCTACATTGGGATGTCTTTGTTCAGTCGCCATAAAAGCTCTAAAATATAATCATATAGATATATTGTAGCAGGAATGACATAGACATTGAAAATTATATATAAAAAAATTAAGTATGTAGGTGATAGGAATTCTACTTGGTGGACTAAATAAAGTGTTGATGACATGGTTAAGGAATCTTATGAAGCTATAGAACATCTTTCGCTCCTAGTATGACATAGCAATCAAAGTACCAATCAGCTTAATCATCAATTTGTCAAGGCAGCTTTACTAGCTACATAGAGTTTATCAACAGGAGGTGCAATTCAAGTTTTCAACTCTATCTATTGACACCCACAGAGTCCATTTTGTTCACCCACCAAAATCAGAATATTTGTTCACCCTTTAATAAAAAATTAACACATGACAAATTCTTTAGTCAAAATTATTTTGTATGTTTACAAAATCATTTCCAAACTTCCAAAGTGGTTTATGTTTATTGAATTTAACACGTGTCGATTTTTTTGTCCAAACAAAGAAAAAAATCTGAAATTAATAATCAATCCAAGACAGCTGTAAAGGGAGTGTGTTGACAATCTTCAATGATTAATCATAGCTAATTAGACTTTTCTTTCTTTTCTCCAAAACTTTGAGAAGAAAGAAAACACAGCTATAAAAAAGTGAGATTGTAGGAGACAGAAGACGGTAGGGAACCCAAAAAAGTTGTTGGGATGGCTTTTGGGCAACACTTTTGTTGGAACAAAGATATATATATATATATAATATATATATATATATATATATATATATATATATATATATATATATATATATATATATATATATATATATCTTGGTGTTGGCAGTACTAAAGTTGGATTAAGAATCAAAAAAAAAATATATATATATATATATATATATATATATATATATATATATATATATATATATATATATAACTTGGTGTTGGCAGTACTAAAGTTGGATTAAGAATCAAACAATTCCTAAAGTCGACTTGGAAAATTGTAACTCGAGAGAAATCGGTATGCTGTCTATCAAGATTGTTTCTGACCGTCAGTGACATTCTAAGGATTATGTTACGTCATTTTAGAAAAAATAAGATCTAAATCTATAAACAAACATTTATATTAGTAACATATACATAGGATAATTTTTTTGGAATCTTTAAAATTTTGAGGTTATGTGCGATCACACAACTTATACATGCTCATAAATGGCCATGTTGTCTATGTTCATCGCGATTCACTGTCGCATACATTTGGAAGTGTGACGAGTGTTCATAACTAAGATGTATCTGATGCATCATGGAATACGACCACGAGCCTTTGATAATGTGCCGACAGGACCGACATGAGCTCATAGAAGTCTGAGACGTACTCCTGAAAGTGGGTCCCAATACAACCGGCTTCTAAGTTAAAAAAAAAAACAACCTTTTTTTTTGGAAATGGAGACATATATAAGCAAAAATGGAGACCCCTAAAAATGGCCAAAATTCAGAGGTCCGAAGCAGTGGCTCCTGTGACAGACTGAATAATAATATACGAATAAGAGAGAGGGTTATTGTATGTCCGAATAATATCTTATATCCGAATTTGTAAATTCGTGTTAGTTATTAGAAAACAAATACAAATATGTCAATATTCATATTAGATTCGTATCCGATCCGAATGTATAGCTATTGTGTGAAATGTACAACTTTAGACATTTGATAACTATAGATAACACGTTGGTGTATGCATGCACCTATATTATAACTTTGTGCACTTCTATAATCATAGTTGTAGGCATGGTCAATTTTGTTGGTATTTTTGCCCTTGGACTAGGAAAGATAGTCCCACATCGGCTACACCAAATGATGAGTATCTCAATATAATACATTGCTTGTGTTGAGGTGTGCACATGAGGTGTGGTGGGGCACAAGTGTGTGCCATGTGGGAGTATTTTTGTAGAAGAAAAAATGATTAATTCCAACAAGGATGCAAGTTAATTTTTGTTGTGCGGACTCGGACTCGGACACGGACTCCAGGATGTCTCGTGCATGCACGGGAGTGTTCGGGGGGTAAGCGTGGACTGTCACACTTCTATGCTGATTGTGGGATGATCTAAAATATCAAACTCTATTTTTGAGTATTGGTATTTTAGTTACACATCGGATAGGAGAAGAGGTGAAGTCTCAACTCCACTCTATAAATAGAGCTCCTTGGTCTCCTTTGAAAGATGCACCAAGAAGAGAGTTAAGAGAGTCCGTAAAGTCCAGGAAGCCCGTTCAAGTCTCAAATTTTGACTTATGAGCGTTCCAGAAGTTCTTCGTGAACTTGCTGGTTCCTGGAAGCAGATCGTGGTGGGACGAATCTTGCTTTGAGCAACAGTGATCTTAATCACCCCAGCAAGGACCTTTCCTCTTCTTCTTTCTTCTCCTTCATCTAAGTTGTAACTCAGTTCTGTCCGTCAGCAACTGCGATTGCGAGGAAGAACGTGATATTTATTTTCTGAACTCAGTTCTGTCCGTCAGCAACTGCGATTGCGAGAAAGAACATGAGATTTATTTTCTGATTATTGTTGCTTTTGTAATCAGATTCATATTATAGTGTTCCTTTTGGATCTCGAGAATTATCAGAAGGTGAACGTTTGTTGAATCTCTGATCTCGACATAGAGTCTACCATCTTTGGTCAAGCCCCGAGACTAACAATCTCAAAGCAAGATCCTTGTAGATGGAGAACTCTCGTGTTTCTCTCATCGATACCAGCTTTAACAAGTTGGAGAAAATCGACGGAGAACATTTTCAAATCTGGAAGAGGAAGGTCATCCTTAATCTTCAACTCGTGGACGTTGACCATGTGTTGATTGAGGATGAACCGACGATTCCAGAAGGAGGAACTGCCGATGCTATTGCTGTTGCACTCGTCAAGCAGAGCAAATGGAAGAGAGAAAACAGCATCTGTAAACTGCTGATTCTCAATTCTATGGAAGACTCTCTAGCAGAGTCATATTCCAAGAAGGTGAAGGCCAAAGAGATCTGGGATTCTTTGGGTAAGCTATATGAAGATGATGAGAACACGTCCAAAATCTTCATCGTCGAGAAGTACCACAAGTGGCTCTTCGAAGACGAGATGGCGATGCTACCTCAAGTAAAGGAATTCCTGAAGTTGCGCCAGAATGCATCGGAAGAAGCTGGACATTAGCTTGAAAGATCTTCTACAAGAGATCCACGTTGAGGATGAAATGCGATCTCAACAGAAGATGGACTCTCTGTCTAACCAACTGGCTAAGGCCAACTTGGTGCAGACAAGGAAGTTCAAGGGAAAGCAGGTGGCTTCTCATCACAAGAAGAAGGACTCCACTAATCTGAAAGTGAAGGGTCCTTCGTTCAAGCAACAGAAGTCCAAGTCCCACGTGACTTGCTTACAACTGTGGCAAGAAGGGCCACTATATGAGTGAATGCAAATCCAAGCCCAAACAAGCTGAGCAAGGTGAGCCTAGCAAGGTTTCCATGATTTCTAACATTGTTGCTATGATTGCTCAGGTCACAGCCGTGGGGGATGACTCTGACTAGTGGATAGACACTGGTGCGACCTGTCATGTCTGCTCTGGCAAGGAATGGTTTGTCACATACCAGCAAACTTCTGAGAAAGTTATCATGTCGAACCAAGCCCAAGCTGAAGTTCTGGGGATCAGAACTGTGGAGCTGAAACTTACATCCGGGAACACTCTGACGCTTCAAGGTGTGAAGCACGTTCCGGTGATTGCAAAGAACTTGATCTCTGGAAGCCTGCTTAGCAACACAGGCTTGAGGATGGACATCGATGTGGCTAGATGGTGATGTCCAAGAAGGGAACATACTTCGAAAAAGCTTTTCAAACCGAAGGGATGTTCAAAATTCAGCTTGTAAACCTGTCAAATGTAATCTATACAATTGCTCTTTCTGATTATTCTCTTGAGTTGTGGCATAATAGGCTAGGACATGTTCACTGTAAAAGAATTAACAAAATGTCCAGTCTAGGACTTATCTCCAAATGTGGGGGTAAGATAGAGAAGTGTGAAGTATGTGCTCAGACAAAGATCACAAGAAAACCCTTTCATCGGATCAATCGAAGCACAGATCTTCTGGAGTTGGTGCACTCCGATATCTGTGACTTCAAGCAATTCTCTACAAAAGCCGGAATGAAATATTTCATAACCTTCATCGATGACTTCTCAAAGTACGCGTTCGTCTACTTGCTCAAGTCTAAAGACGAAGCATTCGAGAAGTTCAAGGAGTTCAGGGCCGAGGCTGAACGACAAACTGGACAACAACTCAAGAGGCTAAGGAGTGATCGAGGCGGAGAGTATCGGTCTCATGAATTCACATCATTCTGCAAAGAACATGGAATCATAAACGAGACTACTGCTCCATATTCTCCTCAATCTAACGGAGTAGCGGAGAGGAGAACAGAACGTTGACAGAAATGATGAACTCAATGCTGCTAACTGCGGGTCTTCCTAAATGCTACTGGAGAGAAGCTGTATTGACAACCATTTTTATTCTAAATAGACTGCCGTATGTAACTTCGGACGTAACTTCTCATGAACTCTGGTTCAAAGTCAGACCTAACTTGAATGTCATTCGAGTGTGGGGGTGTCTGGCCTATGTGAAGCTCCCAGATCTGAAGATTCAGAAGCTGGGGACAAGGACTACGAAGACGATCTTCTTGGGATATGCAGAGAAGAGTGATGCTCGGAGATTTCTTGATATTGAGTCAAATCATATCATCGAATATCGCGATGCTAAATATTTTGAAAAAAAATTTGCAAGGCACCAGAACATTGTTCTGACGGACATTCCGGAGAATGATGAAGGTGCAAAGGAGACTGAGATCTTCAATGAGCCAGTTGTCCAAGATGAAGTTGTTGCTGAGGAGACAACGATTGAACCAGAACTCGCTGAACCGTCGTCGAAGCGAACGAGGAGGTCGAAGAGCTTCGGAGATGACTTCATCACCTATCATGTGGAAGCAGATCCGCTTACCTATGATGAGGCGATGAAGACCAGAGATGTTGTTTTCTGGAAGGAGGCAATAGACAATAAAATTGAATCAATCACCTCCAATAACACTTGGGTGTTGGTTGATCTACCTGAAGGAGCAAAACCTATCGGATGCAAGTGGATCTTCAAGAAGAAGATGAAAGCTGATGGAACCATCGACAAGTTCAAGGCCAGGCTAGTGGCAAAGGGGTTTTCTTAGAAGCAGGGGATCGACTACTTTGACACGTATGCTCCAGTAGCCCGGATGATCACCATCAGAATGTTGATTGCTCTCGCAGCGATACATAAGATGGTGATACATCAGATGGATGTGAAAATGGCATTCCTGAATGGCGAGCTGACCGAAAAGATCTACATGTAGCAGCCAGAAGGGTTTGTCGTCAAAGGTCTTGAAGACAAAGTCTGCAAGTTGGTGAAATCTCTGTACGGTTTAAAATAAGCTCCTAAAATGTGGCATGAGCAGTTTGACAAAGTCATAAGGCCAAATGGCTACATGGTCAGTGAAACAGACAAGTGTATCTATACGAAGTTTGCTGACGGAAGAGGAGTCATCGTTTGTCTATACATGGACGACATGCTAATCTTAGGTACGGATATAAGCTTTGTCACGGAGACAAAGAAGTTCCTCTCGACGAAGTTCAGTATGAAGGACTTGGGGGATGCTGATGTTATCTTGGGACTCAAGATCATCCGGATATACACTGGACTAGCGCTGTCACAGTCTCATTATGTTGAGAAGATGATCACTCGTTACGGGTATCAGGATCTTCTAGGGATCGATACACCGTACAAGTGTGATCTGAAGCTGAAGCCTAATTCAGGGGAAAGCGTCAGGCAGCTGGAGTATGCAAGCGTAATCGGGAGTTTGATGTATGCTACTACTGTCACAAGGCCTGACATAGCTTTCGCTATGGGAATGCTGAGTCGTTTCACGAGCAACCCAGGCATTGAGCACTGGAAAGCTGTGAAACGGGTTATGAGATATCTCAAGAATACTCAGACATATGCACTGCATTACAGCGGAGATCCGTCGGTAGTGGAAGGCTTCAGTGATGCCAACTGGTGCTCAGAAGTGGAGAGCGAGAGGTCCACAGGTGGATACATTTTCACAATGGGTGGAGCTGCTATATCGTGGAAATCGAAGAAGCAGACTATGCTCTCGCGGTTATCCATGGAATCTGAGTTTTTTGCACTTGATACCGCAGTGGAGAAAGCAGAATGGCTTCGGAAGCTTATGTATGATCTTCCAGTGGTTGGGGCACAAATACTGGGGATACCGATATACTGCGACAACCAGGCGACTGCGGCGGTGGCATCAAATGACCTCTTCAACGGAAAGAAGAGGACTGTGCGGTTGAAGCACAGAGCAGTACATGATCTCATCAAGAGGGGTGTTATTGTAATGATTGATGTTCGGAGTCAGGAGAACCTGGCGGATCCGTTCACCAAGGGCCTCAAGCGCCAGCTGGTCGATGACACAACTTGTAAAATGGGCTTGAAGGCATTCTGATATTGTGTTATTACATTCCTACCATAAAGTTTTATGCTATTAGTTCAAAGAGAAATCTACTAGGCATCTAGCTTTTGGTTCAAGGGAGGACTATTAACCGAAAGAATATCAGGAACGGTGGGTACTTGTCCTCTGTGGCAAGGAGAGGTTACGGACCTACAAGCACTGTTGTCTACTATTGTTTTCTGCGGAAAACGGATCCTGTGGGAAGTTGGCTTAAATGTCTTAATAAGTTCTCAGGCAGAGTGAATGCCTGGAGTGCTTTACAGGAAGCATGGTAGCGCAGTACTACAAGGAGTGTAACTTCATGCTATAGTGGGGTGACTCCACCATGAGGTTCCCTGTTAGGGGTAATGCCTCGGTTTTGTGAGTCAAGTCACATCGGAGTAGCACCGCAAATAGGCAGGTAGCCTAATGCTGTATGATAATCGTAATAAAGAGAGGTAGACAACACTACAAAGAGGACGATGTCCTCATGTTACAGTGACATGACACCACGAAGAGGTACCAGATAGGGTAAAGCCTCGGCTTCGTGTCACGCCCCAGAACCAGAATACTGGAGAGCGGGGGAGTGACTCAGCCAGCTACGTATTACGGGTAGAAGAATACCGTATAATACGATCAATGCTGTCTAACCAGACGAGGGGGGTGCATACTACATAAAAGTCTTACTATGGTCATTACACATCTATTGTCTCAATCATTCAAACAAGACACAGAAATATAGAACATGTAAGGTAAAGCAGTAAGGCGTCCCAAACGCTCAGTCAAAATGTTCTTGAGATCTGGCTTTACAAAATACAGCCAGATGATGTAGTAAGTATACACAATTGTTATCAGCTGCAGTCTGACTTAATTACAATTATGCAAAAGTAAGTACAAGACAATCCGACTAACATGTCGGTGCCAAACGGCAAGGTATAAAGTAGATAACAAAACGAGTGGTGAAGTTAAGGAACCCACTCGAGGCCTCCTGCGATCATTCCTATAGTATTGACCATCCTGGAGGTGGAAGTACGCTGAGTCCTCGGAAACTGGCTCTAAATCTGGCCATATAAAACCAGAGAGGTTAGACCTCTAATAGCAAGTACCACAAGGGAGCACGACATGAGAACTAAAACTAGTAAGTAAGAGAATAGAATAATAGATCTCTGCTTTCTACTAGAACTCACATCACATCAAGACACTTCGAACCAACCTCCCAACCAAACAAGGACAGAAGTTGGCACGTCATGTCCTGACATTCTGATCATCCCAGTTAGGTAACAGAGTACAGTGCACAAACAAATCATCTTGAACGGCCAATCAACTCCTACGGCTTGCTATTATGAGTCCCAAGTTATCCTGGAATAATGCAATTAGGGATTCCTCAGTTCTTACTATGTACAAGCAAGGCTAGTCTATCAAGTCGATCAATTGGCCCATGCATGAATTAGACGAGTCCTAGCAGGACGCCCGTCAATATACAATATACAATAATAATAAAATCAGATACCGTTCCCTGCCCGTGTGGCAGATTTACAGTATCTGTGGGAACCAGCCGGCCCGTCGGGTACTACTCGTCCCAAGGGGGCTGCCATGTAAGAATTCGGGAATCCATTCTCTCCATGCAATTATTATTTTATTTAACTTAATAGTCTCTACGTTGAGTGAAATCCCATGCCGTGGATCATGGTCATTCAAATGAGTACTTTCGTACGGGGTACGATATGCACAACTCTACAACGATACCAGTGCGGTTAGGTTGCAGGTCTTACATAGCGTAATGCAACAATCAAATCTATCCACGGTAATCATGCCTTAACCATAAAGTACACATGCTTCTTTTGTAGAAAATAATAAGTAAATAAATAAATAAATAGATTAAAGCCTGCATGTGCATGTAAGTCAATATTCGGGATCAGCCAGTCGATTACAATAGTTCATAACATGAACGTGTCTCATTCATTTAATTCAATAAGACGACTAGCCAGTCTCTTAGTTCCAATTAGGAACGCATGATCAATTTAGTCAAGATCTCAATCATTATCAATGGTGGCAAGGCGTGAAAGTCAACTAGCATTCAGTGGGGTCGAGTCTACAACTCTCAAGGTCAAGTTCCAGTCTTACTGGGTACCTGTGAATCAATCAAGACACAGGGCACATAACAGTCGATATTAACAATATTATCATATCATGATTTATCGAGTTTATGCCAAAAGGCGTAAGGATATAAAATGGGCGTAAAATATCTAATAAAATATCAATATACAGGGCTATAGAAGAGCCAAGCTTAAGGAAAATAAAACTAAAGTGACACGCTGACATAAGACCAAGTCAGCCAAAGGCCACACGCTCTGGTCAGGCTATGCTCAAGTCAAGCTACGCTCAAGTCGGACGTATGAGGTCCACACGACCCCCTGCTAACCAAGTCAGCGTATGGAAGACATACGCTCCCAAAAGGCAGCGTATGAACTCCATACAACTTCCTGCTATCCAAGTGAGCGTATGCAAGTCGTACGCTCCCAAAAAGGTAGCGTATGAACTCCGTACGACTCCTCACCATCCAAGTCAGCGTATGCAAGTCATACGCTCCAAAAAGGTAGCGTATGAACTCCATACGACTCCTGACCATCCAAGTCAGCGTATGCAAGTCATACGCTCCAAAAAGGTAGCGTATGAACTCCATACGACTCCTGACCATCCAAGTCAGCGTATGCAAGTCATACGCTCCAAAAAGGTAGCGTGTGAACTCCATACGACACACGCTTCCAAAAGGTAGCGTATGCAAGACACACGCTTCCTAAAAAGGCAGCGTATGGATTCCATGCTGCGCTAAAGAGCGCGCACAGCTCAGTGACGCAGCTAAAAAGCTAGCATACACTGCTCACTGTCTTCTCCAAACAGCAAGAACTCTATGGTTGTACCCCAAGGCTTCAAAAGTCCATAACTCTGTCAAAATAAGTCCGAATCCAACTTTCCAAAGGTCAAAATTGGGTAGGATGAACTGCTCTACGACATGGAACCATCAAATCTTGAGAACAAAGGAGTTGCTAGATAAAAACCCATAGACAACCGAAAATACAATAACTTAGATCTACAAGAAAAGAACCAATGAAATCAAAAATACTAAGCACTAAACTCTCTTAGAATTATGAGAGGAAGAATATTGAACCATAAAATATGGTCCTCATGTAGAGCAAGATGTACTTGCCTAGTTGGTAGGTGGAGAGAGTAATGAAAGGCCGAGGAAGAAATAATGGTGAAGAAGGAGTGAATGAGGAGAGAGAAGGGAGAGGGTGGCTTTAAGTAAAAGGTGGTGGTAGGTGGGAGTTGGGCCGGGTTCTAGGGGCTCATCCAATCCGAAAATAAAACTAAAGCAGAGAAGTAAATTGCAGAAAATAAAATACAGAAATAAAATTGCAGGAATTAATTAGCATGAAAATTAAAGAGCAGCTAATTAATTAACATGAAAATTTAAAGAGCAGATAATAGAATTGCAAAAAAATAAAGTACAAAAAATAAAATGCAGATAATTAATTAACATGAAGTTATAGGAATTTAAATACAGGATACTACATGATAAATACTAAATAAATACATTCAGGCAATATACGTATTAGAATACGCATTCCGGGAACGGGGAGTGACACTTCGCGAGCCATGTCATAGCGGCGTAACACCGCACGGAAGCGCAAGGCTTCATGCTGGGTAGTTTGGCACTACAAAGAGGCCTGTGACCTCATGCTACAGTAGTATGACACTACGATGAGGTACCCAGGTGGGGTAAAGCCTCGGCTTTAAGCCATGTCATAGCGGCGTAGCACCGCAAAGAAGCGCAATGCTTCATGCCATGACTCTTTATAAAGAACTCACCTATAGTGTATGGACAGAGATACCAGGCCGTCTCTTGAGGGTAAACTTGTAGACGTCCAAAATTATACACTGAAACCAGGCTGGCACAAGGCCTTTAATGTGCAGCCAGAAGCACAGTTGATGTCATTATGTGAGTAGGAAGAATTGCAGTTATGGTACAGAATTCAAGGCTTAGTCCATTCTTGTATCATGCTATTATTTAACCTATGCGGGAAGATTCAAGTCGTAGCGACATCTCTCCTAATGCATGATGGACATTCACTGTGGGGAACGCTCAACACATATATTGAGATATATGGGGGATTGTTGGTATTTTTGTCTTTGGACTAGAAAAGATAGTCCCACATCGGCTACAACAAATGGTGAGTATCTCAATATAATGCATTGCTTGTGTTGAGGTGTGCACATGAGGTGTGGTGGGGCACAAGTGTGTGCCATATGGGAGTATTTTCCTAGAAGAAAAAATGATTAATTCCAACAAGGATGCAAGTTGATTTTTGTTGTGCGGACTTGGACTCGGACTCGGACACGGACTCCAGGATTTCTCGTGCATGCACGGGAGTGTTCGGGGGGTAGGCGTGGACTGGCACACTTCTATGCTGATTGTGGGATGATCTAAAATATCAAACTCTATTTTTGAGTATTGGTATTTTAGTCCCACATCGGATAGGAGAAGAGGTGAAGTCTCAACTCCACTCTATAAATAGAGCCCCTTGGCCTCCTTTGAAAGATGCACCAAGAAGAGAGTTAAGGGAGTCCGTAAAGTCCAGGAAGCCCGTTCAAGTCTCAAATTTTGACTTACGAGCGTTCCAGAAGTTCTTCGTGAACTTGCTGGTTCCTGGAAGCAGATCGTGGTGGGGGCGAATCTTGCTTTGAGCAACGGTGATCTTAATCACCCCAGCAAGGGCCTTTCCTCTTCTTCTTTCTTTTTTCTTCTCCTTCATCTAAGTTGTAACTCAGTTCTGTCCGTCAGCAACTGCGATTGCGAGGAAGAACGTGAGATTTATTTTCTGAACTCAGTTCTGTCCGTCAGCAACTACGATTGCGAGGAAGAACGTGAGATTTATTTTCTGATTATTGTTGCTTTTGTAATCAGATTCATATTATAGTGTTCCTTTTGGATCTCGAGAATTATCAGAAGGTGAACGTTTGTTGAACCTCTGATCTCGACATAGAGTCTACCATCTTTGGTCAAGCCCCGAGACTAACAAACTTTCCAGTGCCTCCTTTGTTTAGCGGAATTATATAATTGAAAAAGTAAAGTCATTCATTTAATGTCAAAAAATACGAGAGAAAAAAAAATTCCCACAAAGAAAAAAAAAATAAAGAGGAAAATGGTTTCAGGGACGGATTTACATGAAGTCTAAGAGGGACAATGAACCCCACCCCCACCTACCCACCCACCCACAATTTTTTTTTAAATGGTAACTTTTCTAGCACTTTGGATTTTTAAATGAAAGACATGAGTTCGAATCTTATCTCTGTTGAAAATTTTATTTTTGTTTCCTCTTTTATGTTTTTGTTATTGAAGTTCAATTAACATGGCAACTTTTCTAATATATAGTACCACGGTCGTCCCAAGTTTTTAATTCTGGCTCCGTCCAGGTGGTTTCCTCCATCCACCCAATGATTCACTTTCCCACTATATAAAATTTAATTTTCTTTTTAATTTTTTTGTCCTCTCCCAACATCGAAAAAGAAAATACATGAAAATTTTAATTTCCTAAGGGAAGAAAAACAACAAGGAATTGATTTTATTTTCTTTCCTTTCCGCGAACCAAATGAGGCCTCAATCACTCTAGAAATACTACAAGATTTTTCGTATAAATATAGTTAGCAAATAGATGGATGCATTTCAATGAAACATATAGAGTGTTTAAGGATTGGTTTGCATCATGGTATTACTTTGCGGAAGCAAATTACGAAAATAATCTCATGATTTCATAAGTTGTCCTCAAAATGGACCAACTTATCAAAGAAAAAGCAAAAAACTACTATTAACAAACAACTTTGAGCGTAGTACCCCCATCCCAAAAAAAAAAAAAAAAAAAAAAAAAAAAAAAATATATATATATATATATATATATATATATATATATATATATATATATATATATATTTGAAGCAATGGGTGATTGTGGTGAACTCGCCTCCACTGAGGCTCGAACTCCAGACCACTTGGGCCATATACATCTCTCTTAACCACCAGACTAGAGGTCATTTGCTATATATATATATATATATATATATATATATATATATATATATATATATATATATATATATATATATATATATACACGAAACACAGCCTAAGACTTCGTTTGGGATTGCTTATCATGGCTACGAATTGTTTGGTAATAATGGTTTATCAAATATTTTTTGGATATTAACATTATTAAAAAAATTCAAAGCATGAAATTGTGGGATATTGTACCAAATAAATAAACCTTTGTTTATAATTTCAAATCCTCTTCCTAGATGCAGTAACATGGGCCATGGACCAGCCCAAGCCCATATCTGGTTCAAATACCCACCGAAAGCAGTAGTCAAGTCCGGAGAGTGGAAGAAGTTTCGAGATTGTTCATGAGAAGGAACACGAGACCACTTCTAGAACTTTCCCCACCGAGAATTAAAGCCCTTCGCTGCTCCACTCGACCTCACTTCATTCACAACAGCGCACAAAGAGAGAGAGAGAGAGAGGGAGATGAGTCCGGTTGCGAGCTCGGTCGTGTCCGACACTCCGGTGAACAGCCTGAGGGACACTCTGAAGAAGATGGTCAGCCACCTGGACAGCCACCGCGGCGAGGAAGGCGCGGGGAGCGCCCCGGTCGACATTCTCGAGACCCAGAAGGACTACACCTTCTTCCTCGACGTCCCCGGCTTGTCCAAGTCGGACGTTCAGGTACTTGCTCGTCACGAACCGTCTCTTCCGAGTTCGTTAGCGTCCGGCTGCTCCTAAATGGAGCAATTTCTAAGTTGTTATAATTGGCGCTGCTGTTCAAATGCTGCAGAAATTGCGACGGAACAACAAAAGTCTGTTATAATTGGTGTTTGCGATGATTATTGCAACAATTATTTTTTTCTACAAGTGGCACCATTTACAACGTTTTCATTGGGGGTAAACTAATTAGAAACATTGCCGTGTTGCGTCTGTCGGACACACATACGACAGACACGTATGGGACATACTACGGACACTCCCAAGTACTCTAAGGCTGATTGGACCTTTTCTTTTCTTTTAGGATGCATAAATTAATTTTACGGCATTATTTTATTAGGCTGTGTTTGATTGGGCTTTTTTTCTATGGAAAATATTTTTACCACAAAATTTTTCACCAATTGTAGTGTTTAATAGTTTATATTTTCCATGAAATTATTTTTCAAAAAATTATTATTTTTCATATTTTTTTTCTAAAATGATGGAAAATAAAACTTGTTCAACCCATAGAAAAATATTATTTTTCATAAAAAAAATAACTATTTTCATGGAAAATAATGACAATCAAACATCCAAATTAAGTTTTTCATGAAAAAATTTAAAATTTCATGGAATTTTTTTTCTAGAAAAATAATTCCATGGAACTAATTTCTTTTTCATATATTTTCCACATAGAAGAAAAATATTCCATGGAAAAATTCACCTAATTAATTTGGGTGTTTGATCGTTGAAAGTAGTTATCTTTCATAAAAATTGATATCTTTTCTATGGACTCAGTCACTTTTATTTTCCATTATTTTGGACGAAAATATAGAAAATGATAGATTTTTGGAAATAAGTCCATGGAAAATAGATGTTATCAAACGCTACAGTTGAAATTTTGTGATAGAAATATTTTTTCATGGAAAAAATGTTCAATCAAATAGTCTGGTGCGTTTGATTGCAAGGTGGAAAATACGTGGAAAAGAAATTAATTTCATGGAATAATTTTTCTAGGAAAAAAAATTTCATAGAATTTTAAAAAAATTCATGGAAAACTAATTTGGGTGTTTGATTGCCATTATTTTTTACGAAAAATAGTTATTTTTCATGAAAAATGATATTTTTCTATGTGTTGGACAAGTTTCATTTTCCACAATTTTAGATGAAAATATAAAAAATGATAGTTTTTTGGAAAATAATTCAATGGAAAATATAAGCTATCAAACACTACAATTGGTGGAAAATTTATGATAGAAATATTTTCTATGGAAAAAAAGTTCAATCAAACACAGCCGTTACAGAAAGGATTTTCATCACAAATTTTTTGGAGTGCAATTTTTGATAGTTTATATTTTTCATGAAATATTTTTTTAAAAATTATTATTTTTTTTCAAAATAGTGGAAAATAAAACTTGTGCAATCCATACAAAATATTATTTTATAAAAGATAACTATTTTTTTCTAGAATAATGACAATCAAACATCTAAATTAACTTTTTCATAAATGCTATTTAACTTTCCAAAAAAAAAAAAATAATTGCAATCAACTAACGGCATTATGGGAAATTTTAAAATTTTATGGAATTCTTTTCCTAATAAAGTTGATTTATGACATCAAACGCACCCTAATAGATATAAAAATAGGTGTCGAATTCTGTGTCTTCGTGTTGGATCCGAATGAACTGACCATTTTTATTTTCCCCTTTTTTGGGTGTGGCTAGGTGACTCTGGAAGAGGAGAGAGTGCTGGTGGTGAAGGGCGGAGGGAAGAGGAAGAGGGAGGAAGGGGAGGAGGAAGGGTGCAGGTACCTGTGCCTGGAGAGGAAGGCGCCGACCAAGTTCCACAGGAAGTTCCGCCTGCCGGGGGACGCGAACCTGGCCGCGATCTCAGCCAGGTGCGAGAACGGGGTGCTGACCGTCGTGGTGGAGAAGCTGCCGCCGCCGGCGGAGGCCAAGGTCAAGACGGTGCAGGTCAAGATAGACTGAGGGAGTCCTCAGTGTTTTGTGGAGGGAAGAAGTGCTAGATGGTTTGTTTGTCCAGGTTTGTAGGTTAGTAGTATGGGAATGGAATGAATGTCATCAAGTGTATCTGGATGTATCAAGTCACTCCAGTGAATGCAACTTTCTTCTTCTGGTCTACTAAGCAGATTGTTGTGCAACTATTTAGTCACTTTGTGAGTTGTAGAGAGTATTTCGTGACTTATGAGCTATAGAGAGGGAATGTGATAAGGGCAAGGGTACATCCTGTCTATATTTTTGACACTCCTAGAAACTGACAGGGCTGTCAGAAATAGTAGCAACAATTCAGGATTGTTACAATTTTTGGCAGTCTTCAATGTATCTAGGATTGCCAGAAATTGTGGTAGTTCTGGATTGATGTGTCCCGATCAAAAAATGATGTACCTTTAAAAACATAGTCAGGATATTGGGTTAGGTCAAAACTGGACCCAGGACATTGGATTATAGTTTACAGTATCGATCGATATTGATTTGATACAGACAATATTGATACGGTTTAGCATTGTCCCGATACTGTGCAGCATTGTCACACACATATTGGAGGTTTCTTTTCCGGTTGCTTCCACAAAGAAAATTGAAAAAAAAAAAAATATGTGTAAGCATGTAAAACAAGAAAACTTATCCATTATATATTAAATCAATCGGTAATGAAGATTACTATTTTATTCAACTTTAAAATTACTAAGAAATAGAAATGGGAATACTTAAATCTATAAAATATATTTTCTAAAATATTAATAATTTATTAATAATTATTTGTTTTTTGATAGTCTGATCCAAAACCACTCTGATCTTTGACACAGGAATGGTCCGCTACTGATTTTGATACTATGCTTAGGTCAAATCGGTCATCCGAGTTTAATAAATTAAATAGGCTTATAATTTTACATTTAATATATTATATAGTACACAACTGCGTATATACTACTCTACTTAGAAGTTGTGCATGTTAGTATTAGTCAAGAAATAAATATATTAACTTTGATGGCATGTAAAGTCCAAAATAAGAGTCACTCCAAAACCCCAACTGTGTGAGGGTTGGCCGAATTTTTGGGAAAAATAATGGATCAGTATTTAATCAATCCAAAAAAGTTGCTGGTAAATACAATTTTAAAACACAGACATAACCAGACACTGTCATACATAAACGTTGCCAAGCAACTTACTACATCATTTATTGTTTACATACCTACTCTTTCAAAATAGGGCGTTCCTGACTGTACTGAGATGATTTGAAGTGGACCTCAGCTTTCAAAGTCCGTTGAGCCAACTTGCAACGGTTCTTGCAAGCACCCTGGTGTCGTTGAGCGCCATAGACTTCAAACCTTGAGCTATAGCATCTGCTGGGGAGTACTGGTTCCCCACTTCCCATGTCAAGTCCTGGAACATCGGAAATTTAAGTTATTTAGGAACATTTGAGGCATTTCCTCCAGTTTCTTTGTTAGACAAAACTGTCTGCATGTTAAGATTCTGATGCTACCGTCTTGGAGAGAGAGAGAGAGAGGGAAAAAAGAGAGGTGCTGTGTGTGTACCAGTGGCAACCGATAGACACTTGAATCAGACACAAACAAGATGCATATCAGGCAGTGATACATAACTTCAAAAAAAAAAAAACAATGTACTTAGTGTCCGCTACAATGCTCTAGGAAAGCTGCAAAGGAAGTGAGCAACCCCGGTATGAGCACAATGATACTTCGTTGCTATCAGGCCTCGTTTGGTTCACGGAAAGGAAATCAATTTCCATGTATTTTCCATGGGGATGGGAAAGTAGAATTCCTATCAAATTTCCTTTCCTATGTTTGGTTGGTGTAGGAAAGGAAAGAAAAAATATATCATTGTTCCAACAATATCCAATGTCAACATAATTATAATGAAGAGTTAATTGGTAAAATAGGTAATAAATTAAGGCTACTTTTGTCATAATGTTTGGTAATTAATGTTGGGAAAGAAGGAGGGAAAATGAATCCCATGGGTCATGAGAGGAACCATTTTCCCTCCTATTTTCCCCCATGTCAGGAAAGTGTTTCCCAAATTTGTGGCTACCAAACAAAGGAAAGGAACAAGTTTCCTTTCCGGATTCCTTGAATCCGTGAACCAAACGAGGCCTTAGGGTTAAGGCGTGTGTCGAGTTCTTTGGGGTCTTATCTTTCAATGTTCGACTTTAAATTGGATGATTATTGATTTTTCTTTGAATTTCAAACTAGATTTATTGATTATGCCACGTGGTGAGCCTGTCACCGAATAATTTCTCCTAATAAACAGGGGAATACTATAATATTTTGGCAAAATTTAAAAGAAACATAGACGAATGCAGTTCTTAAAGAGTGTATGAAAGTATCCTTGGACCTACCAGACTTTTTAAGTTACATTTGACTACATGAGATGGTGCTATTGTGATCGGTTGACTAAAAACGATATCACGTATGACACTTGTTCTATCAGACTCAGCAAGCATTTCATCATGCATACTAGAAGTAGAAACATATGCTCTTCAGCAGAAAAATATCACTAGTCGAAAACTACCCAAAACTGAATATTTTTCGTTAGTATGAGATCAATCATTCAACATGAAGAAAGAACAAAGAGGGCACCATGCATAACCGACAAAAGGATGGTAAAGAAGTGCTGGCATCAAAGGAGCAGTTTATATTACAGCCATAAGATTGCTCCTGTTAGAATGTTGGGTAATCAAGAAGCAACTTCTCAAAATATGCGTGCAACTGGAACCGTGAATAAATGTAATGATAGGAAATCAAAGGTAGCTTCAACCAAGATCAACATGAATAAAAAAGTGGCATGGTTTGGAAATGTGTACTAGAGGCTGATGTGCACCACGTAGGAGTATACGTACTGTAGGAGGAGGAAGAATAAAGGGAAAAATCTGAATGAACTTAAACTGAACTGGTTAGAAGAAATGTGACAGTTGCTAATTTGACCATTGGTATCGCCATTGACGGAGCTGAATGTATGTAATGAATGACTCATGTTAACATATGCGGTCAACTCCAACGAATGGGGAACTGGTACAAAGGATTGGTGGTGGTGTTGGTGTTATTTTACACTTAAGAAGAGAGTATTAAACATGTAGAAGGATAAGTCATTCTGACATGTAAGGGAAATCTATTGGTTGGTCTGCAGAGATTATACCTGCACACATGGGGTGATATGGGTTCCCGACAGGGTTACTTTCTCTATTATTCCGCCTGTAGACTCAACACGAGTTCTCAAGATTTCTTCAACAGTGTCAGTCTCATCGATTGCATCCGTGCTGAATTTTACCTGTAAAAACACAACTTTTATCACTTTCATGAGGGTGAACCAGAATATACTTTGTACAAACTCCAATTGGATAGAAGAACTACCAGCAATGTATTAGGGACGTTGTATGATATCTTGAATAACTCGCGGTTTTCAGGCGGTGATGGCCTGAACTCCGAAGTACCTTGAGTAACCTGATATCAATATCAAAAGAAAGAACGATAATGTTATAGAAGGATATATGTATGATAGAAACTATATAGATCTTGTGAGTTGTGACACCTGATTAATGACTGAAGGCAGCTGATCAACAAATTTCGTGAGAGACATCAAGGCTTCTTTTTCATCATTGCCCATTAATATTCCAGCAGAATCCACAAGGGTCTTCCATGCCTCTCCTACAAACTTGGGTTCATTAGCAAAAAAAAAAGGCACAAGGAATTCTTGTCCAAAAGGAGTTAGTGACTAATGTGAATTCTTGTCCAAAAGGAGTTAGTGACTAATGCTTTGTATGCACTTGTACTGCAAATCTCAAGGAGAGATTAATCTGGTTCTCTTGCTCCATAACTAAGTTTGTTCAGTTGTGGCATCGCCTATTTCGACATTATGCTCGGAAAAATAAAAGTCGGTAAAAGGCTTCAAAAGTTGTTGTTCTTTTGTTCAAACGCAATTGTCACCAAACAGTTGTGTCATTAAGTAGCTATACTGAGGTGACAAGAACCAGGTAAATGATTTTGGTTCCTCTCCCATTGCTCAATATCAAACTCCTAAAGGCATATGCAAGGTCTCCACTCTAACGGATGGGGAACTTGAAATTTCTAAACACGGCCAGGTAATCTAGTTAATTCAGGTCTCGCACGGTGGAACCATATTTACCATATTTTTGAACAATATGCATAGCTTGACTATGATTGCTTTAGAACCAAGTGTTACAAATGTAAGAACAGAGTTCAATGGTACTGCAAAAACACAAATATCTGGAAGTGGCACTCCCTGTGAGCTTGAATAAAGTGCCTCTAATTAATGATATACCAGTTGCTTGAAGGATATTGCAAAATAACCACAACCATGTTCAAGAAGTCTTATTGGACATAAGATTTTAAATAAGAGTCAAACATGGAGTACAAGCAATGATGAATGATGAAGAAAAAGTACAATATAATACATGCACCAATTCTCCCGTCATTCAAGGGAAATACAGGAAGTTTTTTTTTTTTGCTACATTAAATATCTTCTTCATTTCATGGCACTGGACATCTAAGTTGTTTACTTCTGAGTGGTTGTTGTCATATCAAAATTTCAAAATAATCAAGTAACTGGCTCAAACTTTAGCAGCAAATCAAATAAACTGTTCAAACTGAAATGGTAAGCATGCTGATATTTGGCATCTTCCAAAAAGATGGTGGGGAATCAAATAAGTTGGGTAGAAATTACCAGACAGACTGTAAGTCTTTTGAGAGTCGAAAGTTCAGCAGGAGTGATTTGCTAATCGCAGTCCACATAAAATGTTATTATATGGTCATTTGTCTCAAATATATATATTATGGTCATTACATGCTTGAATTTTACTAATGATAATCAGAATACCATTATGAAGCAAACTGAAAATACAGAGAGAAACCAGAGATAGTACCAACTATCCGGGAAAGAGATAATCAAGCAAAATCCTACAGATGCCAAACATTATTATAGATATGGAACAGCATTTCCATTATGAAACCCTAGAAATGGAAATCCTTGCATATTTGCTGTAAAATACTTTCTAACACCCATGACAACAAAGACTTCAAACACCAGATGAATGTAGCATCCAGCAGGTTACCTGAGGCATTCCTAGCCAAGGAAACCATAGGGTTTGCTTCAATGATAGGCGTCACTTGGCTAACCAGTGGACCTACCTGCATAAGAACTCGTGAGATACTTGGGTGAAATGTCAATGTTTGAAAACACTCATTGGATCTAAGCTATTTAAAAGAAAAGGGAAAAAAAAATTCCTCTTTCATGACAGGATGCACTTTCACAATGATAAGAGAGTTTCTATAGATGTCACTACTCTTAAAAGCATGTTGAAGCAGATAGAATACTTGTTACGTATTCATGTTTTTCACATGATAATTGCCCCAAAAATAATATAGATATAGGTCAAAATGATCCAATTTGCATCATTGGCATAGGCTTCTGCAGTTACTTCAAATGACGCTACTTTTGTAAGAGTCCCTCCTTAAAGCTTTTCCATTGAATTATTATCGACTCCAATCAACATGAATGTTTGTTTTATAATACAAATGGCAATTGCATAGACATAAGTATAATCAATCATAAAATGCATTAGACAAATCTCTTAACTGGGCAGGTTCATATTCCGATGTATCAATATGACGATGATGCAACTTCTGGGATTGTGAATACGATATGAAACCAAAGTAGCCTGTACTTTCCCAGAAATACTATTTCACTTCATAGTAACTTACTATAGGAGCTAGCATAAGTGGGGGACATATACCAAGATATCTGAGGAAACTGAAGACTGGTTATAATTGAGAATAAATTAAAACAACTTTTAAAAAAAACTTCGTATTCTAACTGCAACGATGTGTGTGTGTGTGTGTGTGTGTGTGTGTGAGAGAGAGAGAGAGAGAGAGAGAGAGAGAGAGAGAGAGAGAGAGAGAGAGAGCTGGAGGGGAGAGAGAGAGTCATTCTGGTTTACTCATTACATTCGCATTCATCTTATGGTGCACCTGTACAAATATAGCAACTTTATATTATAGTGAATTCCTTGGCCATGCATGCTCCTAGCACTTGCAAGTTAACGGTTTTATCACAATCCGAAATATAAAATCTGAAGAGTAAAGCAATAGAGAGGGATGAGTACTTGTTCAAAATATGGGACAGCCTCCGAAGCTGGCTTATTGTTGAATGAGATAACTACGTTGGCCTTCCACAAAAGAAAAAAATTTTTTGTTATACGATGTGATTACTTCTATTCAGAAAAATGACAACTTGATCACTTAAATACCTTCAAAACATTAAAGAGAAAACCATAGCCACACCTTTGGTATCTTTTCTGAAAAATAGCTCCCAACGAGCAACTGAAGAAGTGCGCCATTACTACAAAAATCACAATTGAAACCTCTTCAAAAGAGCGATAGAACTGATATACCACCTATGAAACTATATCCATCTTAACTTAAGTCTACAAACAGAAAGAAGGATTAAATAGTAGCCTGTTCGATAATAACAAACGCAAAACCAGAGCAATTGACTTCATGAACAGATGGCATCACTCTAACCTGTGACCAACAGAGTAGAAAGGGAGGCTAGCTAGGTCAGAAGCTGATAGATTGGCATCTGGAAGTCCAGCATTCATGAGTTCTTCCCTGCAGTGATGGAACCTCTCATAGACTTCCCTCGAAGCTCCAGCATGATCAAATGTAACATTATAAGGCACTGAAACTATGAGATATCCCTCCTCTGCCAAAAGCTCCATTAGATAACTGAAAAACAAAAAGCAAAATTCAGGTGGAAGACTGAATATTACTCTTTTGTGAAAAATGATTAATTACTATAGATTTAGCAAACCTGATTTTGACACAGATCAAAATGGTTCAACAAAGTGATCCAAATTGCAGGTCGACAATACTTTTACACACAATTATGCCACCCACTAGGTTCAAAAACCGTAAAGGAAATAACACAATCTATTCATGGTAATATGCACTATTTCACTGAAACAAAGGCAACTCTAGGCTGGACAAACTCCGGTTCTTTTCTATTTGATTCGTCATTTTTTTTAATAGTGTTCAGGAAAGTTTTTGCTCAACTCACTGGATTAATTTCGTTAGGAGTGACTAGATACTTATATGAGAGGATAAGATCCCATTTTGGTGGCTATCCAATGCAGAACTAAACAATAGGTAGTAAGACAAAAAAGGAGGATAGAGAGGAAGAATACACTACACGTAGAACTCTTCTACGCTCCACGCAAGTGTAGATGTCAATCAAGCCATCTTGGGGAGAAAATTAGGAACAACGATCACGAAAGAGTTGTGGTGAGGATATCAGCCAACTCAAAGGTAACATGAACATGCTGGAGACAAACTTCTTGGAGCTTGACCTTGTCCCAAATGACGTGACAGTCAACCTCAATATGCTTAGGTGCTCATAGAAGACCAAATCCTCAGCAATAGAGAGATGCCTTAGAAGAAAGTGAAACATTAAGATAGGTGAGAAGACTCTTGAGCCAGGTGAGCTAGAAAATTGCATAAGTCATTGAGTAATACTCAGCCTCAGCAAAAGAATGTGGAACAACAACTAGTTCTTTGCTATGCCGTGAGACGAAATTGTCGTCAGAAAAGCAATAGCCACTAGTAGAGCATCGATCGCCAATGGACCTAAAACAATCAGCGTTGGCAAAGCCAATAGAAGACAAGGGTGTTCAATCGAGAAGGCACAAGTACTGAAGAATGCGGGTGAGAGATTGTAGGAGATTGCATTTGGATGACAATGAAGAAAATGTCCAGATGAGTAATGGTCATATATGACTTTGTCGACGAGTTGATGACACTTATTGGGATATGAGTTTGTCCACGAGTTGATGACACTTATTGGGATTATAAATAAGTACATCAAAAGAGAAACTAATGTTGGATGACGGATGTTCTAATCCATAGGACTACCGACCAGAGTAAACAAAGGTGGTAGGAGCTTCGTAGGAGAACATGAATAGGGCCGACCGCGAGTTTTTGGGTGCTCATGACAAGAATCAAAATGGTGTTGTAAACAAGCAAAAATTAAACAGAAGTACAGAGCCACGAGGCCTCGAACTCGTGCCCCTTTACATAGGAGGTGTAAGTGAAAACCAGAGTCAATTCTCTTATGTTGTGTGAGCACTAATATATATATATATATATATATATATATATATATATATATATATATATATAAAGGAAAAAAAATTATATATATATATATATATATATATATATAAAGGAACCCTTTTTTTTTGTCCCCTGAAAATTTTGGTGCGCCGGACGGTCGCCTGTCTGACCTATGCCAGGGCCAGCCTTGAACATGAACGAACATGTCAACTCTTATCGTCTTCTGCTTTACTTTTTTTCTACAGGGTAGAGAGAAGCCCGGGAGGGGAATGCATAATAGACGAATATAGGGTCTAGATTAGGGTTCATTATGGTTAGGGTTGAGCTATCTATGAATGTGGCAGTGGGGAATGTCACGCCCCGAGTCGACAAACCGTTCGTCCCCAGTGTTATTATGCCGAATCGATCGTACTCGCTAAGGCGTGATGTCGTACGAGTCTGGATTTGCACTCGTACAAGGCAAGAACGTTACGTTGATTTTTATATTGAAACACCAAGCTGAAACTTAACAAATCACATCAGAATATAAGACGCAGTATAGAAAGATAGAAATATGCTTTTCATTCATAGCTTGCAACGAAGTGCAAGTCGTAATTACATTGGATGTCGTTGCGGCTACATTGATTGAAAACAAAAGAAAACATACTCGACAAGCTGCTTGAACTAACACTTGTCGTTCCATACATTCGCCCCTTTATACATAAGCCTTCGATTGAATTGGCTTCAAAATACTTCAGGATAGGAAGAGCTTCAAAACGCCTCTCCGCACTTCAGCTTCAGTTTAGAGCTCCCGTCGCACCTGGAGAATTGGGGGAGGGGATTAGCACACTTGCTAAGTGGACGAAACGAACCCACTCGTCTAAACTGACTCTGATTGTTAAGGTAGGCATGCTTTAGAGTTTTCTTTCTATTTAGAACTAAATGAATTCAGTTCATATCGATAGCCATCTTTGAAGAAATAAAACATACAGTAAAACATAGCGATTTATCACATTTCTTACCACGGCCGTGCTCGTCCCTGCATAAAAACAGAGATAATACAAACTACCTGCATAAGACAATAGGTGAGCATGCTACTATCTTATATGTGCGGTCACTGGTGTTACACACCACTTGGGACTATCTCAACGGCATTTTGGCCCGTTCAGTCTAGGTTGCAAGCCTGACTGACGGTCCCGCAATGCATCAGCGCCGAAGCACGATTATTCATTCCCCTAGGTCGATTCGACTCCGATGCCCCGGATACCGATTCGAGGAAAATCAAACTTGTGCACAAGCTGTCCATGACCATGCCAATGCGTGAACAGTTTAATATATGCAAACATATTTGTATAGCACGGACAGTATTGAACGGCATTATCATTTCTCCTAACTCATGCAATGATTCATTTTCCCCAAAGCCGTACTCCCGATTTAGCGTCCCGTAGGCACCAAATTGTCCGAGGCATCATAATTCACGATCGACGTTTCATATTATTTTGCAGCACGTGAAATAGTCTATCTTTTTACTAGAACCTTAAACTTTCTCGTTTATGTGAGAAACTTGTATTTTCAGAGTAGATTACTCTAAATCGATACGTTTTTTCCGAGTTCTTGACCTTAGTGGATTGGCATGCATTTAACTTGGCATCGTTGATTTGAATGAATTCGAGGCAAAAGAATTTCGTTTGCGGGACAGAGTAGAAAAGAAGGGGCCGAATCACCCACCAAGTTCTTTGATCGTGCCAACCGTCGAAGCGCTTCGCAACGTTCAAGCTTTAGTTACGCGAGCTCCTGCAAAGGCACCAACACTTAGTTAGGATTTTTTCTTTATTCCTTCGCTTCGAAATTCGTAGATTGCATTCAGAAAACGACGCGAAAGCCCTTCATCAAAACCAAGCGGCAAAAGCTCCAAGAAAACCATACGGCGTCCGGTCCCGTCGAAGGGATTCTTATATAGAGCTCACTCGCCGAGACGCAGCCCGCTGCATCTAGGACTTATTCCAACAGAAGTCGTTCCATTAGTTGGATCGATTCTCGTAACATCCGTCCAAATCGATTTGATCGATGCCGCAAGGTATTATTGTTTACCAAGCTCAGCGATCGAGTCAGATGGCTATCTAAGTTTCCGACTGATCTGACTCGGCGCAAGCATATTGTGAAGTCCGTCGCCTATCAAAAGCGGGGCACTACATAATATACCACTAAGAAAAAGTTTCGTCCAAAAACTTAAGAACAAGGGTCTGACCTTAAATTAGACAAACAACGCATGGTACTTCTCCTTCATCTCCGCCTCCATTTCCCACGTCGACTCTTCAACTGAATGGTTCCGCCAAAGAACGCGGACCAAGGATATCGACCGATTTCGTAATACCTTCTCCTTACGGTCCAAAATTTGAATAGGCTCCTCCGAGTAAGACAAGTCAGTACGTAGCTCCAACTGATCGAAGCTAACCACGTGACTTGGATCGTGCACGTATTTACGAAGTTGTGAGACGTGGAAAATATCGTGCACATCAGCCAAGGCAGGAGGTAGTGCGATCCGATAAGCAACCGTTGCAACTCGCTCAATGATCTCGAAGGGACCTACAAATCTTGGGCTCAATTTGCCTTTAACGCCGAACCGCATCACACCACGCATGGGCGTTACTTTTAGAAACACATGGTGCCCGACCAAAAATTCTAGCAGTCGTCGACGAAGATCTGCGTAGCTCTTTTGTCGACTTTGCGCGATACGAAGTCTATCTCGGATCAAGCGGACCTTTTCGACGGCCTGCTCCACCAGTTTCGGTCCAAGCACTTGTCGTTCTCCGACTTCGTCCCAGCATATTGGTGAACGACACTTCCTCCCGTAGAGCGTTTCATATGGAGCCATCTGAATGCTCGACTGATAACTGTTGTTATACGCAAACTCCGCAAGCGGCAAATGCGTATCCCAACTAGTCTTTAGATCGATCGCTCACAGACGCAACATATCCTCTAAGATTTGATTTATCCTCTCCGTCTGACCGTCTGTCTGGGGGTGGTACGCAGAACTAAAATTTAGTTTGGTCCCCATCGCCACTTGTAGGCTCGTCTAAAAATGCGATAGGAATCGCCCGTCTCTGTCCGAAATTATTGAGGCCGGTACCCCGTGCAGTCGAACAATCTCGTCGATATATATTTGCGCTAACCGATCGACGCTCCATCCTACTTTAATTGCGATGAAGTGAGCCGACTTGGTCAATCAATCAACAATGACCCAAATCGCATCATTCCTTCGCGGCGTCTTCGAAAATCCCACAATGAAATCCATCGAGATGTTGTCCCACTTCCACTCGGGAATGGCGAGGTTCTGCAGCTCTCCGCCTGGCCTTTGGTGTTCCGCCTTCACTTGCTGATACGCCATGCACTACGACACGAAAGTAGCCACGTCTTTCTTCATGCCGTGCCACCAAAAGTTTGTGCGCAAGTCCTTGTACATCTTGGTGCTTCCAGGATGTAACGAGTACTTCGCATAATGTGCCTCTGTCAGAATTTCTTTTCTGAGCTCGACAGTTTCAAGAATGCAGAGCCTTCCTTTTAGTCGCATCGTCCTGTCTCCGTCTTCCGCAAAGTCAATCGTTCTTCCTGTTGAAATCAGCTCGCACATCTTCTTCAGGAATGAATCGTCCTTCTGTGCGGTCTTTATTTTGCTAAGCAGGCTCGATCCTAACTTCAACTGAGCTAGGTGCAGGTGTCGATACTCAATTTCGAGTTCGATACCCATCGCTTCAAGGTCTCGCCATATCTCATTATTTATGGCCAGTGATCCCATAAACATTCTGCTAAGCGCGTCGGCTACAACGTTTTCCTTGCCCGACGTATACTCGATCGTTAGCTCGTAATCTTTTATGAGTTCGAGCCAACGTCGCTGCCGTAGGTTGAATTCTCGTTGCGTAAACAAGTATTTCAGGCTTTTATGATCTATGTAGATTCTGCAAGCCACACCATAGAGGTAGTGCTGCCAGAGTTTCAATGCAAACACGATCGCCGCCAATTCTAGGTCGTACGTCGGATAGTTTTTCTCGTGCTGCTTCAACTGCCGTGAAGCGTATGAGATGACTTTATCTCTGTGCATGAGTACGCACCCGAGGTCAGTTTTCATGCGTCGCTGAATATCTGGAAGCCTTCTGGACCATCTGGAAGTGCAAGGATTGGAGCTGAGATGAGCCGTTGCTTCAACTCTTGAAAGCTGGATTCACAGTCGTCACTCCATTCAAATACTACTCCCTTCTGGGTGAGGCGAGTCAGAGGCGACGCTAGTTTTGAAAAGCTCCGTACGAATCTTCGGTAGTAGCCCGCTAAGCCCAAAAAACTTCGAATATCGCTAGCCGAGGTAGGTCGTTTCCAATCTACCACCGCTTCAATCTTCTTTGGGTCCACCGCGACACCTTCGGCAGAGATTATATGTCCGATGAATGTCACACTACTCATCCAGAACTCGCATTTACTCTGCTTAGCATATAATTTGTTTTCACGCAGAGTCTGCAATACCGTCTTCAAGTGTTCTGCATGCTCTTCTCGATTCTTTGAGTAGATAAGGATATCGTCGATGAACACGACTACAAATTTATCGATTTGGGGTCGGAAGACTCGGTTCATCAGATCCATGAAAGCGGCTGGGGCATTCGTCAAACCGAACGGCATGACTAAGAATTCGTAATGACCATATCGAGTGCGGAAGGCAGACTTCGATACGTCGTCGGACTTGATCTTCAACTGATGATAGCCTGAACGAAGATCGATTTTTAAAAATATTGATGCGCCTTACAGTTGGTCAAACAAGTCGTCGATTCGTGACAAGGGATACTTGTTCCGCACGGTCGCCTTGTTGAGTTCCCGATAGTCGATGCATAGTCGCATCGAACCATCCTTCTTTTTCACAAATAGTACGGGAGCTCCCCACGGAGAGACGCTAGGACGAATAAATCCGCGGTCTAGCAACTCTTGTAATTGCACCTTCAGCTCCTTCAGTTCTGCTGGAGCCATTTGGTAAGACGCTTTTGATATCGACCGCGTATTCGGAAAGGTGTCGATGCTTAATTATATTTCTCGATCCGGCAGCATCCCGAGCATCTCATCAGGGAAAACGTCGGAGAAATCTGTCACAACATCAGTCTGCATTGTGTTTGTATTATTCTTCCGCGTGTCTCGAACTGATGCCAAGTATCCTGCACAGCCGGAGCGCAACATACGCCTCGTCGAGATTGCCGATACCATCGTTGCCGTCTTCGAGACCGTACCGCACGAATATGAGAACTCTGTCTCGCCAGGAAGACGAAACACCACTCTCTTCTCCGCGCACTCGATCGTTGCATGACAAGCGCCCAACCAATCCATGCCCAGGATTATGTCGTACTCTTTGATGTCTAGTACGACGGCATCCAAGGATAGATTTCTTCCCCCGATGCAAATGTGGTCATCCCTACAAATAAAGTTCGTAGGCATATCGACTCCCGATGGAGTGCTAACACTAATGTCCATATCTAGTGATTGTATGGTTATTTTATTTTCTTTCACATAATCAGCAGATATAAAACTATGCGTTGCACCCGAATCGAATAGAACCCGAGCAGGTATATTTTTGTAGAGTAATATACATGTTACAACAGTATCGGACGCGAACGTCTCATCCCGAGTTAATGCATAGACTCGACCTTGAGCTCTATGGCGTTGATTCTGCGGGTTCACGGGCACCGCATTTACGCCTTGTAGTGTAGTCGCTTTATATTGATTCGGAACGTTCCTTGGTGGGTTGTGTTGATTCAGAACATTTTTCGGACAATATGTAACTATATGGCCTACCTCGTCACACTTGTAGCAAGATCTCGTGACGCAATCGGTGGTTCGGTGCCCACGCCTAACGCATCTGCTACAATGTTGTCCGCCTTGGCCCCGGTTATCAAATGTGTTCGGACGTTTTGATACTCCCGATCCCCCGGCGTCGTTAGGACGCTTGTTGAAGTGGTTACAGACGACAGGCACGGCTCTTTGCGACATACGGCCAAAGACACGCTCACTATCGAGAGCGGCATCGTAGGATTCGCGGTAGGTTCGACACCTTTAATTCATGACGTCCCTTCGCAGTTCGTCATTTATGCCTTGTTGGAAGCGTTCACACCATGCTTTCTTGTTGGACAGGAAGGCGCCAGCAAACTTCGCCAGTTTCGAGAAGCTCGAGTCATAATCGTCGACTAACATATTTCCTTGTCGCAACATCATGAACTCGTCTTCTTTTTGACGACGGACGGCGCGAGGAACGTACTGTTCAAGAAATGCTTCCTTGAACATTTTTCAGGAAATCGTGGTGTCCGTATCGACTTCGTAGATTTCCTGCTTCTTAGCTGCCCACCAGTCGTAAGCCCTCAGTTGTAGCTGTAACGCCGCACATGTTACCCTCTGGGACCCTTCAATGCTAAGCAGATTACATAAGTCCTCAATCTCCGCGAGCCACCCCACTATCACATCAGGCACTGCTCGACCATTGAATTTAGGTGGGTTCATCTTGCGGAACTCCTTTGCTTTGAACAAGACAGAAGAGTTTATCATTTGCGGTTCAGCTTCTTCCTCGACTTCATCTTGAACATCTTGTCTCTCTTCGGATACCACGACCGTTGCCTTGGTATTGCCCACCACCTTGTTCACTATCTGAGTCAGGGGGTCCATCTGCTTCTGCTGCGCATCAAATTGGGCTTTGATTTGCATCTAAAGCTGTTGCTACTGCAGCTCCATCAACTGTAGTATTTTTTCCATGGTCGTCTCGCTAGGGCCAGTACTCTTTGAGCTCGACGCACTATCCACGGTTTGGATTGTTGTGCCGGAATTGTTCTTATTTTTCTTAGTCATTCCCACAAAACAGAGTAAACTCGTTAGTATTTTTCAAAAATATCTACGGGCTTACCTGTATGGAACTTTTATTTCATGCAGCATGTCGACAAGCATTCAATCGAGCAATCGCAACGAACATTCCAACAATGAAACATCTTTCGAAAATTCGAGGAAACATAAATATGCTCTGATACCAATTTGTCACGTCCCGAGTCGACAAACCGTTCGTTCCTGGTGTTATTATGCCGAATCGATCGTACTCGCTAAGGGGTGATGCCGTACGAGTCTGAAATTGCACTCGTACAAGGCAAGAACGTTACGTTGATTTTTATATTGAAACACCAAGTTGAAACTTCACAAATCACATCAGAATATAAGACGCAGTATAGGAAGATAGAAATATGATTTTCATTCATAGCTTGCAACGAAGTGCAAGTCGTAATTACATTGGATGTCGTTGCGGCTATATTGATTGAAAACAAAAAAAACATACTCGACAAGCTGCCTGAACTAACACTTGCCGTTCCATACATTCGCCCCTTTATACATAAGCCTTCGATTGAATTGGCTTCAAAATACTTCAGGATAGGAAGAGCTTCAAAACGCCTTTTCGCACTTCAGCTTCAGTTTAGAGCTCCCGTCGTACCTGGGGAATTGGGGAAGGGGATTAGCACACTTGCTAAGTGGACGAGACGAACCCACTCGTCTAAACTGACTCTGATTGTTAAGGTAGGCATACTTTAGAGTTTTCTTTCTATTTAGAACTAAATTAATTCAGTTCATATCGATAGCCATCTTTGAAGTAATAAAGCATACAGTAAAACATAGCGATTTATCACATTTCTTACCACGGCCGTGCTCGTCCCTGCATAAAAACAGAGATAATACAAACTACCTGCATAAGACAATAGGTGAGCATGCTACTATCTTATATGTGCGGTCGCTGGTGTTACACACCACTTGGGACTATCTCAACGGCATTTTGGTTCGTTCAGTCTAGGTTGCAAGCCTGACTGACGGTCCCGCAATGCATCAGTGCCAAAGCACGATTATTCATTCCCCCTAGGTTGATTCGATTCCGATGTCCCGGATACCGATTCGAGGAAAATCAAACTTGTACACAAGCTATCCATGACCATGCCAATGCGTGAACAGTTTAATATATGCAAACAGATTTGTATAGCGTGGACAGTATTGAACGGCATTATCATTTCTCCCAACTCATGCAACGATTCATTTTTTCCAAAGCCGTACTCCCGATTTAGCGTCCCGTAGGCACCAAATTGTCCGAGGCATCATAATCCACGATCGACGTTTCATATTATTTTGCAACACGTAAAATAGTCTATCTTTTTACTATAACTTTAAACTTTCTCGTTTATGTGAGAAACTTGTATTTTCAGAGTAGATTACTCTAAATCGATACGTTTTTTCCGAGTTCTTGACCTTAGTGGATTGGCATGCATTTAACTTGACATCGTCGATTTGAATGAATTCGAGGCAAAGAAATTTCGTTTACGGGACAGAGTAGAAAAGAAGGGGCCGAATCACCCACCAAGTTCTTTGATCGTGCCGACCGTCGAAGCGTTTCGCAACGTTTAAGCTTTAGTTACGCGAGCTCCTGCAAAGGCACCAACACTTAGTTAGGATTCCTTCTTTATTCCTTTGCTTCGAAATTCGTAGATTGCATTTAGAAAACGACGCGAAAGCACTTCATCAAAACCAAGCGGCAAAAGCTCCAAGAAAACTATACAGCGGTCCGGTCCCGTCGAAGGGACTCTTATATAGAGCTCACTCGTCGAGACGCAGTCCGCTGCATCTAGAACTTATTCCAACAGAAGTCGTTCCATTAGTTGGATCGATTCTCGTAACATCCGTCCAAATCGATTTGATCGATGCCGCAAGGTGTTATTGTTTACCAAGCTCAACGATCGAGTCAGATGGCCATCTAAGTTCCCAACTGATCTGACTCGATGCAAGCATATTATGAAGTCCGTCGCCTATCGAAAGCGGGGCACTACATGAAAACATTGGTAGGGTTAGGTAGTGGTTTCTATGGAGGGTTTTGTTGGATACAGAGTAAGGACTAGGATTAGGATTACGATAGGATTAGGATAAGCATTTCAAGCAGGTAGGTTGGCTTGTCTAGGTATAGGTCTTGTGAAGAGAGGTGGAAACAGGTCTAAGAATTGGGATTGGAAGATATGGAGATGGAATAGAAGAAGCAGCAGATATGATAGGGTTTCGGTGGTTGGATCTACGAAAAGAGGCATGCAAGTGAGGAAGGCTTAGGTTTAGGGTTTGTCTAGGGTTACAGATGGTAGTGAGCTTAGACTTCTGATACCATGTTGAGAAAATGATTTCCTCAACTCGATAAATTAATTTCATTAGGAGTGAGTACATATTTATATGAGTATAAGGTAAAACCCCGCTTTGGTGGGCTATCCAAATAAGACAAAATAGGATGAGGGCAACGTACTATTGAGAATCCAGCCCTCACTATTCTCCTTTACTCTATACCATATTACTAGAAAATAATTGTATAATATGCATTTACAATTTCAGCGGCTATATTTACTATTATTCCAGCATAAAAATGGTACAACTTACAGATATCACTAAAATGCCCTCCCCTACAGAGAACCTAATGTTAATTTTCCAGATTAATTTTCCAATGATACCTTAGGAAAAATGACAAGACCAGGAATGGTGATCCAGTTCGGCTATACTCTACTTCGTCTTCCTATCTTTTCTTTATTTATTTCTCTCTTCTTTCTTTTTCCTTTCTTAAGTTATTATCTACAAGGTTTATTTTAGCATATGTAAACAACCCCTGCAACAGCCAATACTTTCTTAGCGATATTATGATTCCTCTGAGGAAGATTGATGCAATCCATCAATAAGGAATGAGAATGTACCTCTTTAAGTGCATAGTAGATGTATAAGAATTAAACCTATCAAGATTGTAGATCAGTAGCAGCGAGTGAAGAGAATAGGATAAAATACGCATATGTTAGAGTGAAAGTAACTCCATCGCTATATATTAATATATCAATACTCTTCTGGTTTGCTTATGGTTGAGCATGTGCTTGTGTTGCTCGAAAAAAGTGTTCATGAATAGGTGTTTGTTTGCAAGGAAGATGTTGGGATGCCTACAGAGAAAAAGAATCATGAAAAGAGGAAGAACTATGGTAGGGTTATAAAAGGCACTTGGAAATCAAACAAGGAAGAAACTAAGACAAGAATACAATTTTATTAATTTGATTATATGGTATGTCTTGTTCCTTTTTATGTTAATATGCATTTTTGGTAGTTTTTTTACATTTGTCAGTTAAATATTCTACTTCTATATTTAGAGTTCACGTACCCAAAATCTTCATAAATGGGGAAAAGTCCCCCGACTTCCAAACAATGTCAGTTAAGAGTTCTCCTAGTCAACTTAACTCATCTTATACTGGAATGTACAATACCCGTCAACTTACATAATTATTTTTTCCGACCGTTTTCCCCTCATCTTCCCCCTCCCTTCTTATTCCAAACAATGGGTTCCTATAGGCAATGGGTTCACATGTTCTTATCAAGCCATAGTAGGCAGTGTGATGGATCCTTCTTCTTCGAGCTCATGGTAGACAATTCATATTTTCTTCTTGGATTCCTCTTAAGCTAATGGTAGACGATGAATTAATGGGTTCTTTTTGAGCTCGTGGTAGACGATAATAATGGGTTCTTGATCTCATGGTAGCAAGGGGTTCACGGGTAAGCAATGCATTTATTTTTTTTTTGGATTCATCGGTTCCTCTTAAACTCCTTGTAGTCAATGAAGGTTTATGGATTCTTCTTGAGCTTGTGGTAGAGGAAGGAACATGGTTACTTGAATTCACCTTTAAGGTAGTATTCTGTCATCCAGGCACGGCGATCCAAGAATACACGTTCCACGGTTCGGACACTTTTCAGAACGTAAAACACCGGTGATTGGAACACATAAATCTACATTCCAACATACAAATACACTTATTTGTTATTTTTCGTCAAAGATCTTAGAAGCTAAGAGTTGCTACTTCTTCATCAAAAACCATTATTGCTAGGGCTATTTGGAACTTACGAATACTTTTTAAAAAAAATTATCTTTTATGATGCCATGTTATGGTACTTGACTAACTTTAAATCTTTAAAATGTACTATGTTCTGAAGAAGTCTACCCCCAATGGACCACAGACCAGAACCCCTCGTGTACCGTTTTCCCGATTTTTCGTTCAGCGTCCTGGAAATAGTAGTTTCGCACCATTAACACAATGGTTGGGTTACTTCTTGGTTGATGGAGACCTAGGAGGACTATTAGCTCACATTGTATGGGACTTGGATGAATTTTCCGCAAATTATCAAGATCTTGGGTACATAACTCTTATATGGAAGATTTAGGGGACTTTTCGGTATCGGTTATCGACACCTTTATAAGCTCGGGTATAGGTTAGGATGTGAATGAAGCAAAAAGTAGGATATTTTTGGTATCGGCTATCTACAACTACAAAAGAGATAATGCTGGTGGAATAGCACAAATACTTTATGTCCGCTGAAAAAAGGTCACAACTTTAATTGAAGGCGACGCAATTTTACAACTTTACCAAATAAATCAGTAAAAAAAATTTACAAAAAACATAGAGACCTGTAGGTGAGTTCGGGGGCGGCGCCGAGGAACGCACCACCGAGGAACTTGATGATGGCTCGGGGCTTCCGGCCGTCGGGTGGCGTGACGACGACGCAGGACGAAGACTCCATCTTTCTGTACTTCCTTCCTCCGATCTTCGCGATTCTGTACAGAGTTCGATCGGTGACCACCATTCGAGGAAGGAGGCGTCGGTGGCTTCGGCTGGGCCGGGCGGAGAGACGGCATGGGGGGTGGCCGCTGCGGAAGGAGCGGGAGTGGGAGTAGGAGGAGGAAGAGGAGAGCTTGAGTGTTGGAGTGAGGAGAATGGTGGATGCCATGGGTTGCGAAGAGTGGAAGAGTTTGCGAGGAGTTAGGTAAGGCCCTGTGGTGGCGTGAGATGCGTTTTGATGATTTTTTACTATTGAATCTATTTTCTTGGCCATGTGGTGCGGGATGTCAATCCATTGTGAGTGAGCATCATTCGAATTGGGTAAAGTGCATATAAACCCTTTTTAGATTTGTCTTGTTAGCAAAATAAGATTTTTCAGAAAACACATTTAACACCTCCCGCAAAACTTGACTTACTTATACAGGTCTTTTCCGTCAAGGAGACGTTAGAAGTAGCCGTTACATGTATTACTTTTTGAAATTTAGAATATGGACTACCCAAATACCCCCTAAACTGCTAACGTTAACCAAGTGGCTGCTCCCTTTCATCCTCTATATATAGACAATAGTTTTCAAAGCCAACATACAAGCTTCATATTTTTATAAATTTTTGACAGATTTGTTGAAAAAATTCATATATATATATATATATATATATATATATATATATATATATATATATATATATATATATATATATATATATATATCGGGAAAATGGGCCTGAGGTCGGCCTCAGGCTTGTTTCCTGCGGTCGAGCGCTCTCTGCCGTTGGATGAGATCAGATCAGACGAAAAAAAAAATGGAGAAGGCGCCATCTCTTCTGGCCAAAATAACAAAAAAAAAAGGAAAGTTGCGATCAGAGCTTTCCCTCAATTCTCCATCCCCACGAAAGAGAAACCCCCGACCCAACTGCGCTCGCGCCGCCATCTCCTCTGACCAAAATAACAAAAAAAAAAAAAAAGGAAAGCTGCGATCAGAGCTTTCCCTCAATTCTCCATCCCCACGAAAGAGAAACCCCCGACCCAACTGCGCTCGTACCGCCTCCCTCGCTCGCCGGAGGAACAAGGTCAACCGCACAGCCTCCTCTCAGACCGTCGAGGCAAGATCGGTGAGCCCTACATTTCAGATCCTCAAAAATTTAATTTTTTAGGGTTTGATGTTGAAAAGGAAATTGATATGCATTTACGTAATTTAATTTTTTAGGGTTTGATGTTTGAGATCCTCAAAAATTTAGTTAATTTCAGATCCTCTTTAATTTTTTAGGGTTTGTTGAAAAGGAAATTGATATGCATTTACTTAATTTCAGATCCTCAAAAATTTAGTGGATGTTTGAGATCCTTAACTATGAGTAACTCTGTGCTGAAGCCATCCATGAAGAACATTTTTTTGTTTAACATTTTGTACATCATATTTTTTTTGTTTCACATTGATTTTTTTATGTTTCTATTTTAGAAGATGGAAGAGAGCGAACCATTTATGCATGATCACACGATACCAAATGAGAATGAAGAACAAGATAGTGCAACTAACGTAGATGGAGTGGATAGTCATAGTATTTTTGAAATTGAAAAGGGAATACCACATGTTGGAATGCAATTTCTTACAGCAGAAGAGGCGTGGGACTTTTATAATGTATACGCAGAAAGGGAAGGTTTTTCTATTCGAAGGTCATCCACTGCAAAGGGAAAAAATGGTAATATCACGAGGAGGCTTTATGTTTGCAACAAAGAAGGGTTCAAAAGCTTAACTGATAAGAGAGGTAGGGAGAGAAGTAAACCGACGGAAAAATGAGAGAGAAGGTTGTATGGCTCGAATAAAAGTTCATAGAATCTCCAATAGAGTGTGGGGCATCAAATCCTTTCATGATGTTCATAATCATGAGTTGATTAAAACCCCTTCGAAGATCCATTTGTTGCGGTCACACAAAAGATCGCACATGGATGTATCTTGTAGGAATTTAGTTGATCAGTTTCGTGGATGTGGGGTTGGACCTTCAAAGATTGCAAGGATTTTAAATGCCACGAGTAGTAGTAATGTCAATATTACTACACAACAGTGCATCGATCATTTGAGAGTAAAAAGAAAGAACAATATCGGGAAGGAGTGCACTAGAGTAATTCAACAATTTCTTACAAGGCAAGCTACAGACTCTCAGTTTTACTATGCTATGGAGCATGATGAGGAAAATGTTTGTAGAAGTATATTTTGGGCAGATGGAAGAGCGAGGACATCATATCTTCAGTTTGGAGATGTTGTTGTGTTTGATGTCACTTATAAGACAAACCATTTCTTGTTACCTTTTGCACCGTTTACTGGTGTAAATCATCATAAACAGTCTATCTTATTTGGATGTGCTCTTCTTGCTGACGAGAAGGAGGATACCTTTGTTTGGTTATTTGAAAATTGGTTGACATGTATGTTTGCCATTGATTGTAAAAGTACAGAACAATTATCGGAGGACTGAACTTAGACTCACAATACAAACTCGCTCGTACAAAGAAAGCCTAGGGACGAAAACCTAGGTACAGCAGTCTAAGTACGATTGTTTATTTTAGATTCTGGGAGGTGACGATAGAGGCTCGGGAAAGCGACGGCCTCTCTGCCTTACTCCTTGGACGATCGGTACGCAGCCTTGACTCGGGAAAGATCTGCTTGGTCGTTGACGAAGAAATGCCTTCTTGCTCTCTCTCTGATTGCTCTCCTGGCTTCTCTCTCTGTGTGTATATTCTCTCTCTGACTATGGGGGAAGTCTCTCTGTGTATACGTATTCTTCTCTGGTTTCTTTTTGTATATCTCTCTATATCTTACAAGGGAATGGCACCTTGCTATTTATAATAGTGGGATATGATCGCTAGGGTTGCCAATGATTAGCTCTTGGAGATGGCGGCGGCTTGGGGATTGATCAATCCAGGCCGTTCGTTTCTGATTGTGACGAATTAGAACCATTAAGGGTAGATTACACCAAATCCCCATTAGCAATCAATGTTGATTGGCATAAATCTTCCTTAATGATTCTCTCATATCTGCGAATAAATCAAATTTATTCTCCTGCCACGTGCCCCAGATCATTGGGATTCGACCCGATCTTGGATTGCCATAAATCTGGGAGATTGATCGGCTGAGGACACGTGTCCTGAGAGCCAATGGTGAGACTGGAACCGCATGCAGATTGGGCCGCATGAGATTTGGGCCGCATGAATTTTGGGTCGCATAAGACTTGGGATACGTGTCAGGACTGTCTGGGCAGTGGCCTCCTCCTTCAGACTTCTGAACCATATGATGAGCCGCATGAACTACATAATGGTGTGTCTGCTTGAGCCGCATGGGCATGATCTTCTTGAGCCGCATAGGGATGATTCCACTCGAGCCGCATGGGACAGCTTCACTCTGAACCGCATGGGAAGTCTTCACTTCGAGCCGCATAAGCACACCCACGTGGCAGGGCCACGTGGCATTTTGTTGTTCTCGGGGGATTGTGTCAGAGATTTCTTTCTCTTCCCTAGAGATTCATTATCATGTCAGAGTCATAATTACCTGCTTTGGTGTCAGGTCTGTCAACTTTTCAGAGGGGTCAGCCGTCAAAGCGATTAATGCAGCATGGATCGGAGGGGAGCACTGTCACGCCACGTGTCTTCTGAGCCGCATGGAATGCCTCCGGCCGCATAGCTCCTTATGCCGCATGACTTCCTGAGCCGTATGCGTTTTCTGAGCCGCATGGGTCTTTCTTGGCCGCATGAGTCAATTTCTTTAGTATTTTCCATGCTTCTACAGGACCCCCTTCAAAGTTTTCAATTTGTAAAATTGAAATACTTTGAACAAGAAGCATGGCTGTATTGGCCGCATATGCAATTCTGACCGCATAAGAGTTCTAACCGCATGAATTATTCAGTCGCATGGGTGATTCAGCCACAGGAGACTTTCAACCGCATGGCCTCTGGCCACGTCATCATTTGCCACGTATGGCAATCTTTAGCACTTAAGTGCTGTCGATCTTTAAAGGGCGCTTTTTGGTGCGGGATCCGAGGATTCTTGTCCTGCTGGAACTTCAACCCAGGGGGATGGGAGCTTTACTGCGCCCGTCCCTGAAACATCTGAGCCCCCTCATGATGGCTTTGTGGATGGGGAAACTATGTCGGTGGTGAACGAGCCGTCGCCCCCACGCTCTTCCCCTGGTAATACAAATTGAACTATAATTCGTGAATCAGCATACGTGTTCCTGTTATTCTTCAAATTCTTCGTCTAACGGTTGTTTTGGATGTTCAGATCCCAACCCGTCATTGCCAGTGACTGATATTGCTGGATCGTACCCTACCGGAGAGGGCCTGACGGAATATCCGTGTGTCGAGGGTCCTTCGTCTGGGTCGAGCTTGGGGCCTCAGGCAGCGGTACTGCCGGGACAAGGGACGATACCCCCTGTGTCCTCCCTTGCGAATGTGATTTCGGGGGTAAACCTTTCCTCCCTGCCGAGCATCCACGCTATTCGGGCGGCGGAAGAGGAGTTAGCCGCCATTCAAGCCTCTTTTCGTACGAAATTTGCTTCTTTGGTGGTGGATGCGGTAACTTCTGAAACTGCCCCTCTGGTACCGTCTGCCACTCTCCCTCTGACGCCGTCATCCATAGAAGTCTTGGATGATACGTTACAGGACGTAGTTGCTAGTTTCCATCGTCATCTGAAGAGGGAGATCGAAGCAGCAGTAGAAAGGGGGACTCCCTTCACTCTGGCCCGTCGATGTGCTGGCGGCCAGATTAATACCCTTAAAACACTCCCTGGGGGAGAGGAACTGGCTGCGCTCTTGGAGCCTAAGCTATTAGAGGCTGACCGTCTCGTTGCCCAGTTTCGCTCGTTGCAACAGACTGATTTACCTGCGGCCATAAATCGAGAATGCAACTTCCTCACTACCGTGGTGGAGAAGGTGATGGCTGCCCGGGAATCACTCAAACTGGCTATATTACAGGACCGTCAGAATCTGACTCAGTTGCACGACCAGTGGAGCCGTCGGACTGAAAATTATACGGCTCGGGAAGCGGATGCTTCTCGTGGGGTGGCCGATGTTCGGGAACAGATCCTCGAGCTCCAGAGAAAACTGGCTTTCCTGGAGTCAGAGCTTGAGGCCGTTCGTGTTGAGAAAGAGATTGCTATTCAGGAGGCTGGCAAGTATAGTAGGGCTTCTGCTAATCTAGAGCTTGCCCTAAAGAAGGTGGAGGACAACTGGCAGGCTTATACACATTTGAATGACGCAGAGCAGCTATCCCAAGAGGCCGAGCGTCGGGCTAAGCAAAGGCTTGATCGGGGGACTGCTTTGGTAAAGGACCGTCTTTTGGAGTTGTGCAATGCCGAGCTATAATCGGCCTCTTGTTTTGTCCCCGTTTTCCCCTTCTTCTCTTTTTTTTTTGAAAGGGACGTGGTCCCGAAATATGTAATGCTTCTTCTTTTTCTTCCTTCAAATAAAGAGTATTTTCAATTCTACCCTTCATTTGTATTGCTTGCTGTGCCTGTGATATTGTGGTGATGTTCTCCCCCGCATAGGGGATATATTTGTGGACCTGTTACCCATGGCGTGCCTTGGTTTTAGGTAGAGATAACAAGTTTCGGTCAGGATACCTGAAGCAGCCATAGCAAAGTGGTCATGGGTGCTCTTAGTATTGAGAAAAGAATTGCCGTAGAGCAGCTGGGCTCCTGGGGCATGATGGGGTGATAGGTTTATGTTAAGAAATTTAGCTGAGGATATTTGTGGGCATATTACCCTTGGCATACCCTGGTTTAGGATACGGGTTATAGGATGAAAGAGAGCTGACATACTTGCTCAGAGGTAACGAGGACATGGCAAGTAGGAAAGTTTTTTGAACGTAGAGTCTTCCTACTCAGAGGTAATGAGTACATGGCAGGAGCGAACTCGACGGAGGGTATTGGTGGTCAACAGAGGACATTTGTGGTCAACAGAGGACATTTGTGGTCAACAGAGGACATTTGTGGACCCATTACCCTTGGCGTACTCCGGTTGTGGGTACAGGTAATAGGTCGAAAGGGGATCATCATACTTACTCAGAGGTAATGAGGACATGCCAAGTATGAAGGTTTCTTCGACGGAGCCTTTCCATTCAGAGGTAATGAGGACATGACAGGAGTGGGCTCAATGAAGGGGGGTACGTAGAATAACTCAGAGGTAATGAGGACATGGAAATTCTATGTAGGGGTGATTTGTTTTTTGGCGGAAATGGGACGACTCAGAGGTGATGAGGACATGGTCGTCTTGGAAATTTGTGGATCCGTTACCTTCGTTGTGCACTGGGAGTGCAGGTATTAGATCATGAGGGAGGATCTCTTGTAGGAAGAAAGTTCAGCGGTATGATTATACATGACTTTCTTTTAAAAGAGTGACCGGGATGTAAGTTCAGGGGTACCGATGGGCACATAACTCGATAATCCATGAATGTTGGAATCAAAGTGTAAGTTCAGAGGTACCAGCAGGTACATGACTTAGGAATTTGGGGTATGTTTATGGAAGAAGGGCATGAGTTCAGCGGTACACGCGGGTACATGACTCAAAAATCTGTGAATGTTGGAATCAAAGTGTAAGTTCAGAGGTACCAGCAGGTACATGACTTGGGAATTTGGGATATGAGTTCAGCGGTACAAGAGGGTACATGACTCAATAAGTTGGAAAATTAGGGGGTTGAGTTCAGTGGTACCAGTGGGAACATGACTCAAAACTCTGGAAAATATTATTTAAACATAGTATTTCTTCAGGAACTTGCCGTTGACGGGTAACATGAGCAAGTCTCCGTTCTGCTTGGCGAGGCGGTAAGCACCATTGGAGAACACGGCCTCGATGATAAATGGGCCTTCCCATTTTGGCTGGAACTTGCCGGTGGTCTTGTGAGTCATGACCATTGGCCTCCTGACTGCCAAAACAAGATCGCCCACTTGGAATGTTCTGACTTTAACCTTTTTGTTGAAGGCTCCTGAGATACGTGCTTGGTATAATTCGATCCTTTGCTGAGCTAGGAGGCGTTTTTCATCTAAGGCCTCTAACTCTTGTAGTCGACGTCGGTAGTTATCATCCATTGTCAATTGATAATTGAGGGCGACTCGGAGTGAGGGAATCTGAGTCTCTAATGGGAGAACTGCCTCACTCCCATACACCAGAGAGAATGGTGTATTCCCGGTGGCTGTTCGAACCGTGGTGCGATAAGCCCATAAGCACTCGCCGAGCTTCTCGTTCCAGTCGCGTTTGTTAGAGAAGACAAATTTCTTGAGGAGTTTGATGATTGTTTTGTTGAATGCCTCTGCTAACCCATTTGTTGCCGGGTTGTATGGTGTCGAAGCGATATTCTGAATGCGGTGTTTGTCACAGAATCGGTAGAATGCGTGGCTTAGAAACAGCGGACCATTATCATGGATGATCCTTCGGGGCAGTCCAAAGCGGTAGATGACGTGGTGCTTCAGGAAGCTGATTACATTCAAAGTCTTGACTTCGGCGAGTGGGACAGCTTCTGCCCACTTTGAGAAGTAATCAGTGATCGCCAGTATGAAACGATGTCCTCGGGAGGAAGGTGGGGTGATTGGACCAATGATATCCATTCCCCATGCTTCAAATGGCCAGGACGCCACTGTCGGATGTAGGAATTCAGATGGTTGGTGAATGAAGTCTGCGTGGACTTGGCAGGCCTTGCATTTTCTGGCATAATCTATCGCATCAGCCACCATCGTGGGCCAGTAGTAGCCCATCCGGCGAAGGCGATCTTGCAGCTTAGGGCCAGGCTGATGGGCCCCGCAGACACCGTCATGAGCCTCTCGCACGGCTTCTTTGGCTTCTGCGTTTGATAAGCACCGAAGTAGTAATCCGTCGTAGGAGCGGCGATACAGCATTTTCGTCTCTGTATCGTAGAAGAATCTGAGAGAACGTCGTCTGATAGAAGTAGCCTCCTTCGGGTTCTCGGGTAGGATGTCGTAGACCACGAAGTCTATGAATGGTTGTCTCCAGTCTGGCGCTTCGTCGATTATCTGAGCAGAATAACTCGCCATGGCTTGAACGTTGTTCTTGGGGCAGACCAGCTCATGGCCGATTACATCGACCGAATGATGAGAGTGGTTTGGCACTGCTAGGGAAGCAGCCAGGCCTGCTAGGGCATCAGCTTCGATATTTTGGAGTCTGGGAACGTGTTCGGTGAAGAATCCCACAAATGATGAGATAATGTTGATCGCTATTTGGTGGTAGGGGATCATGTCTTCATGGCGGACTTCGTACGTCCCCCGAATCTGGTTGACGATTAATTGCGAATCGCCGTATGCTTCAAGGTATTCTACCCCCAGTTCTCTTACGAGTTGGAGGCCAATGACCAAAGCGTTGTACTCGGCCACATTGTTAGAGCAGGGTTCCGTGAGAGAGTAGGCACGATTGATCACTAGCCCAGTAGGAGAGACCAATACTACTCCGACTCCGACGACGATGTTTCCCTTGGGTCCGGTTCTTGAAGCGCCATCGAAGAACATTCGCCATATGTTATCGTGGGTGGTTGTATTTGAATCGGCGACCTCATCTGGGATTTCTTCGTATATTCTGGATGATTCCGATCCTGGATGGGCCGCCAAAAAGTCTGCCAGGGCTTGACCTTTGACAGCCTTCTGCGGGACGAAGACCATATGATAGGGGGACAGCAATATCGCCCATGTAGCGAGGCGGGAGCTGAGTGCCCCTGGTTTGGTCATGAGGACCCTGAGAGGGTTGATTCGTGAGATCACATGTATGGTTTGCCCCGTGACATAGTGCCGCGTCTTTTGAATGGCGAATACCAGGGCGAGGCATTCTTTCTCCACAGCGGTGTATCGGTGTTCGGGCCCGACCATCATTCGGCTGAGATAGTAAATTCCTGCTCGTGGCCTGCGTCGTTGTTTTGTGCCAGCAGGGCATCGAAGGAGTGTTCCATTGCTCGTACATAGAGCAGGAATGGTTTTCTAGGGACCGGGGCCACCAGGACTGGAGGATTTGATAAATATTCTTTGATGTCATCGAAAGCGTGCTGGCATTCCTTGTCCCATACGAATGAGACTCCCTTCTTCATGAGGTGGGTGAACGGTCGGCATCGCCCGGAGAGGTTGGAAATGAACCTCCTGATATAAGCTAGCCTCCCTTGGAGGCCTCTAAGTTCACGGAGATTTCTCGGGGGACCCATCTCCATGATTGCCCTCGTTTTCTTGGGGTCTACATGGATACCCCGTGCAGTGATAATGAAGCCCAAGAACTTTCCGCTGGATACGCCCAAGAACGATTTTGTAGGGTTCATCTTCAGATTGTGGGCTCGTATTAAGTTGAACACCGTTCTCAGGTCTTACAGATGATCCTCCTTATGGCGACTCTTGACGGCAATGTCGTCGACATAGCATTCCACTGTCTTGCACAAATGTTCTCTGAAAATGATACTCATGGCTCGCTGATATGTAGCGCCAGCATTCTTTAGACCGAATGGCATGACTGTGTAGCAGTATGTGCCAATCGAGGTTCGGAATGAAGTGTGCTTTTCGTTATCGGGAGACATCTTGATTTGATTGTACCCCGAGAATCCATCCATGAATGACATACGTTCAAAGCCGCATGTATTGTCGATCATGATGTCTGTGATAGGAAGGGAAAATTCATCTTTGGGGCATGCCTCGTTCAGGTTGCGGAAGTCGATGCAAATTCGAATCTTCCCATTCTTCTTGAGGACGGGTACTATATTGGCGACCCAATCAGGATGTTGCTCTTCACGAATGAAGCCGCTGGCTATTAACTTGTTGACTTCAGTTTCGATCGCGTCCATGACGCCTGGGCAGAAGCGTCGTTGTTGCTGCTTGACTGGCTTTGCATCTGGCCGTATATTGAGTTTGTGGAGAGCGATGTCAGGATTTAACCCCGGCATGTCTTCATAGCTCCAGGCGAACACATCAATGTATTCTCTGACAAGTACTAACAGCGATTCTCGTTCTTCGTCAGTTAGGCTTTTACTGATAAAGATCGGTTTTGGAGAAGATTCGCTGCCGAGATCTACTTGTATGACCTCATCTTCGGTAGGAGGTTCTCTCAGTTCGAACCGCTTTTCCCATTGTGCGTCTAATTGCTGGGCCCATGGCTCTAGCTCAAGGATTTCGGGGATGTCTTCGTCTTCCTCGTAAGCGTCGGTGAATGCCATGTTGACTGACATGACTTGTCTGAACACATCTTCGATGCTGGTATCTGAGTCGGAAGTCGGTGATCCGGTTGAATGTGACTGCCAGTCGCATTCTTCATCTGAGCTTTCAGGGGTCGTAGTAGGCGTTACATACCCTAAACCGCATCGGGTTTTGTTATAGTAATTCCGTGGTTTGCCCGCCGGGGCTGGCGTCTTCAAAGGTAATCGTTGTCCAGTGCCGTAGTTCAGTCCTGGCGTTGTCTCTAGATCATACCCCTGTTTCTGCATGAGATATTTGGATTGAGGGCTATAGAGATACAGAGGCAGTCTTCCGGCATCTGACCCGAAGTCGACTTCTTCCATGGCGAGGGGATGCGGGTTGTTCGTCCGGCCGAAGATGATTGGGTGGTCCCCTCCCTCGATTATTCGGTAAGCGTCTTCTACTGGAGTAAGTTGGATAGCGGTGTACACATTTGTCACCTGTGTATGTAGGTGAGTGCCTATACCGTGTTCCATAACATACATTGTACATAGCTTATTGAGCTCGGTGTAGTTCAAAGATAACCCTTTATTGATGAAGTAAGGTATCTTTTCTAGAGGGATTACATCATCTGCGGAGGGAGCGTCAGTGTGGGCAGCCACATACTTGGCTAGCTCTGGTTCTTCTTCGGCTACCCCCTGTGTGAATGAAGATTGAGAGGGCGTCCTAGTCAGCTTGATCTTCAGAGGCTCAACTGACGGAGCGGAGCGTGGGGTTGTCGGTAGACTAGCAACCCCCAGTCTGGCACTTGATGTGGAGTGAGGGGTGGCTGGTTCGCTTGAAGTGTCAGACCTCGCATCGGGGTGACGACCTTTCTTAGGCAGGCGTATCGTCAGAGGCCTATCGGAGGGATTGAGCTTCTCTGTTTGGGATTGACCGACTTTCGGCAATCTGATGGTAAGTGGCCCTGTCGTGGGTCTCGGTACCTGGCCGGACCTTGGCAGCCGGATTCTCAACTGCTCTTCCTGTGCCGAGAGGCTGATCGCGTCCTTACGCAGCGTGGCCGTAAGGGGTACGGAATTGCCTGGTTTGCGAGCCTGGAGGTGGATCGTCAGAGGCTCTTCTGATCCCGTGGTTGCTTCAACATCAGTTTGTTCATTTCCTCCTTCAAGGTGCCCCTTCGACTTTTCATATAGGCAGAAGTCCGAGTAATAAGATTCGACCCCTTTGAAGGGATCGATGTCAGCAAATTCTGTCCTCACGAAGCCGTACTTGTCGACATATTTGAAGCATTGGTGTAGCGTGGAAGGCACGATCACGTAATCGTGTATCCAAGGGCGCCCCAAAAGGATGTTGTATGAAGTGTCGGCATCTATGACGTAGCAAGTGACTTCTGATTGGAGATCGCCAATCTGACATTTCAGACGGATCTTCCCGATTGGGTAGCTCCTGCCCGAATTGAACCCGCTGATGGCGGTGTTTGTAGGGGTCAGGCGATGCATCGGGATGCGAAGATGGTGCAGTAGTCCTTTTGGAATGATGCTTATGGAAGACCCAGGGTCAATGTGCATCCGGTCCACCTTTATGTCGCCGATGTAGCCTGTGTAGTATAATGGACGATCGTGTAGATTAGTCTTGATGAGCATGTCTTGTGGAGTGAAGACGATGTTGGGCATTGCTCCCGTACAGGCACTGTCTTGGAGGTCTGCGAGCTGATTTTCTCCCGTGAGGTTGACCTGAGCCAGGTACGCTTCGGCATTTTGAAGTGCATCGCTCAAGGCTGTACGGACATCCTTCGAGAGCCTCAGGAGTTCATATAAGGACAATTTGGCCGGTGTATTGGCCAATTGTGCCAAGATGTCGAAGTTGTAGGGCCTCTCCAGCCCCTGAGATGTTTCCTTTCGGAGGAATTTGTCGAAGCGAGTCTCCTTCGGCCTAGGCTTGTCGGTCGTCGAAGGCTGAGCCGGTCCTGGAGCATCCGTGGTAATGGGCGGATGATCATCAGTCGAGTTTTCTGCCATAGGTTGAGATTGTGCTCCGGATCGAGTAACAACGGCCGTGACTTCCTCTTCATCTGCTGAGGTGGTACGGCAGGATCTGACTTTTCCACTTTTCTTTTTAGAAGATGGAGTGGACTGAGTTACCTCGTGGACTAGGTCCAGATGGACCCACATGATTTCTTCTCGTGATGTGGTGAGAGGTACTAGACCAGCAGCTTGAGCAGGCGGGAGATTAGCAATCTCCATCGTTGCCAGAGGGATGGGTATAACCCCATCCTGGGTCTCGGTTGGAGGGAAGCTGTCGAATTGTACGGACACCATGTTGGCTGCCACGGTTACCTCCTCGAAATTGATGGCCAGAGCGTTCGAATCGATGAGGTTCTGGATATATCGTTTCAGTTGGTAGCAGTCGTGCGTAGCATGGTGGACGTAGCGGTGGTAATGGCAGAACTTTGGGTTCTCCAAATCAACCGGCCGAGGCTTCCGTCTTGGTGGAGGAAGCTGAATCCTATCTCCTTGTATGAGCATGTCCAAGATAGGCTTGACATGATCGTCTTCAAAAGAGTAAGTGATTTGAGGCCATTGTTTGTCCGCAGGTTGCGACTCAGGCTTCTGGGCTGTATCGGCCACCATAGCCTGCTTGCCTCTGTTGTCCCGGTTGTTGGAGGGGCTACCCCCATTGTCGTTGGTGGTTCTGGGACGCTTGCCTTTGTTCTCTCCCTCTGAGATATGTAATCCCAGTTGGCGAGCCTTCTTTAATCGTTCTTTGGCACTTGTAGCACTAATGATAAAAGCCTTCCAGTCCTTGAATTGACTCTCGCCCATCCAGAGACTGATTGTTGGGAGTAGTCTCTTTTGGCAAATTTCGATCAAGGAGGAGTCCGGGTTGCCAGATGGTAACTTCATTACGGTTTGACGAAACTGCTCCATGTAATTCCTCGTCAGCTCTTTCTCTCCTTGAACGACGTCCATGAGGGTAGACATCGTGACGTCCTGCCCTACCTCATAGAACCTCTCCAAGAACAGGCGTTTGAAGCCAGTGAAGGAATGGATGCAATTGTCCGGCAGGTTGCGGTACCAATCGAACGCGACTCCTTCCAATGCCCCAATGAATAACCGCGTGAGGATAGCGTCATCATGGGGGAGATGGTCGGTAGTGACCTCAAAGTAAGTGATGTATCGACTTGCTGAAGTCTTGCCATCATATGGGTTGATATTGAACGGCTTATATCTTGGTGGAAAGGGAACATCCCTCCATTCAGTAGGATATGGTTGCCGTATCCGGAGGTCTTGAAAGTTTTCTCTGGCGTGGAACATGGCTCGGAGCTCTTGAACTTCTCTTCTTACTTCTCGGGTCTCATCTGTCGCAGTCGGAGCCGTTACTTCGGGAGGATTATTGCCCGGGTTTGGTGCCGCCGAATTTGAATCTACGTTGATTGGGGGACCCGTGCTTGTCTGGCCAGGTGTCACCCCCTGCAGATTAGGAAGCGCCGCTTTGATCTCGTCTACAGACTTGACCAAGGCGTGCAATATGGCCTCCAAAGTGTCGATGCGCTGGCGATCACCGGAACCGCCTTGATTGCTGTCTGTCATGAACACCGTCTTCACATGAGGAGTGACGGAAGGAGTGGTGGAGGATGTACCCTCCGAGTTATACCCGTATATCGAGAAATCATCAGGATATGTGGGGATGTTCTCTTCAGGTTCAGACTCGGAAGGAACACTACCTCCGGCATCGGAGCTTGCTTCGTCTAGGATGTCCTTGGGGACGTCGGTATCTGTTGTATCCGTCGGAGGATTTGCTTCCTCCAGTCCGTATTTCTGGAATGTCGGATTGTCGTGGATGTTTGGAGGAGTGCTACCCCCAGTTCCGACGACCCCCAATGTTGCAGACGACGAACTTCCTACTGCAGCAGTTTTCGTCTTCGAACGGGTGTGTTGGAATACTCCAGTGGAGGATAACCCTTTAGACGACGGTTTCTTAGCTGCAGTAGTTGACACCTTTGGGCTGGAGATGCTCGTTTTCTTCCCTCTTCCCTTGGCGAGAACTTTCTGCGCGGACTTGCAGGAGACAACAGGAGGTGCCTCGTCTTCTGAGCTCGGGTGATGTAGTCTTTGGAAGACGGATGGCCGGTCTTCCGTCACCGCCGCGTTGCTGCAACAGCAGTTGACGATGATCTGGGTGCATTGATGTCCGTGTGAGGGCTCTTTACACCCCGAAGCTTCTTCTCTTTCCTTGCGTTTGTGGAGGATAACCTTACGCAGGTCAGAGGAACCACTTTGTCTGTTTGCCGCCGGGGGCTGGACTTGAGTAGTTTTATACAACTTCCCATCAGAGGCCCGCGTGATAATCAGCAGGATGCCCCGATAGTCAGAGGTTGGGGCAGTCGTCTGGACTTGATGAGCCCGCGCTGCCCTAGACTTCCTCCTTTTAGCACTTGTGGGTACGTAATAAGAGGAGTCTAAGTCGAATACCACAGAGTCTGGATTATCATCCAGATAATGATCAGAGTCAGGACCGCATGAGAGCCGGTCGAAGACTGATCGAGAGAAGCGTGGGACGGATGCTATGCGGCTAGCATTGGGTACCGTGCAGGCTGTCTGCATGCGGCTGTCTTTTGTTGCAGGATGAGTCTTTATGCGGTTAGGAGTCACGACCGTGCAGGCTGACCGTATGCGGTTGGCATCTGTGGCCGCATGGGTTTTCTGCAAGCGATTGACTTTAATAGCCGCATGAGTCTCATCCGTGCGGTTGGCAACTGTAGCCGCATAAGTTATGCGGCTGACAGATGTGGCCGCATGAGTTTTCTTTATGCGGTCGACGGTTGTAGCCGCATGGGCTTTCTTCCTGCGGCTAATACTCTTCTGCGGCTCGGACCGCGTAGAGTTCCTCTTTGCCCCTGCAAGTCCAGCATCATAGTGTTTTCTTCTGCCGGACTTGGGGACAGCAGAGTTGTCTACGGTCTGAAGTGGGGCCGCAGGGGAGTTTTTCTCGCCATCTTGAGCAATAGAGAGCACCCCATCAAGGGCTTGCGGAGGAGCAAATGATTTTGGCCTCCACTCTTTGCGAGCCTTTATGGTGCGGGTGCGCTTCTGGACCGGGCCAGTGCTACCTTCAGAGAGCATCTCTTGGAACGCCTGTTGGTCGAAGCGTACGACCATCTTCTGTTGTGTAGAGCCAAGTTTGGCTGCGTCCGATTGCGTCACCAACTCCTCAGCCGTGGAGAAGTTAGTCCCCAGCAGGGTCGCCATCGTGTTTGCCATTGATTGTAAAAGTACAGAACAATTATCGGAGGACTGAACTTAGACTCAAAATACAAACTCGCTCGTACAAAGAAAGCCTAGGGACGAAAACCTAGGTACAGCAGTCTAAGTACGATTGTTTATTTTAGATTCTGGGGGGTGACGATAGAGGCTCGGGAAAGCGACGGCCGCTCTGCCTTACTCCTTGGACGATCGGTACGCAGCCTTGACTCGGAAAAGATCTGCTTGGTCGTTGACGAAGAAATGCCTTCTTGCTCTCTCTCTGATTGCTCTCCTGGCTTCTCTCTCTCTCTCTCTGTATATATTCTCTCTCTGACTATAGGGGAAGTCTCTCTGTGTATACGTATTCTTCTCTGGTTTCTTTTTGTATATCTCTCTATATCTTACAAGGGAATGGCACCTTGCTATTTATAATAGTGGGATATGATCGCTAGGGTTGCCAATGATTAGCTCTTGGAGATGGCGGCGGCTTGGGGATTGATCAATCCAGGCCGTTCGTTTCTGATTGTGACGAATCAGAACCATTAAGGGTAGATTACACCAAATCCCCATTAGCAATCAATGCTGATTGGCATAAATCTTCCTTATAATGATTCTCTCATATCTGCGAATAAATCAAATTTATTCTCCTGCCACGTGCCCCAGATCATTGGGATTCGATCTGATCTTGGATTGCCATAAATCTGGGAGATTGATCAGCTGAGGACACGTGTCCTGAGAGCCAATGGTGAGACTGGAACCGCATGCAGATTAGGCCGCATGAGATTTGGGTCGCATGAATTTTGGGCCGCATAAGACTTGGGACACGTGTTAGGACTGTCTGGGCAGTGGCCCCCTCCTTCAGACTTCTGAACCATATGATGAGCCGCATGAACCGCATAATGGTGTGTCTGCTTGAGCCACATGGGCATGATCTTCTTGAGCCGCATAGGGATGATTCCACTCGAGCCGCATGGGACAGCTTCACTCTGAACCGCATGGGAAGTCTTCACTTCGAGCCGCATAAGCACACCTACGTGGCAGGGCCACGTGGCATTTTGTTGTTCTCGGGGGATTGTGTCAGAGATTTCTTTCTCTTCCCTAGAGATTCATCATCATGACAGAGTCATAATTACCTGCTTTAGTGTCAGGTCTGTCAACTTTTCAGAGGGGTCAGCCGTCAAAGCGATTAATGCAGCATGGATCGGAGGGGAGCACTGTCACGCCACGTGTCTTCTGAGCCGCATGGAATGCCTCCGGCCGTATAGCTCCTTATGCCGCATGACTCCCTGAGCCGCATGCGTTTTCTGAGCCGCATGGGTCTTTCTTGGCCGCATGAGTCAATTTCTTTAGTATTTTCCATGCTTCTACAATGTATGTGGGGTAAAGCACCAGGAGCTATCATCACTGATCAAGACCCAGCAATATGCAATGCAATCAAAAGAGTTTTTCCAAATACAAGGCACAGGTATTGCATATGGCATATTAGTCTTCATGAAAATGAGCATCTCCGTTCTTTACGTTCGGCTTATAATCCTGAATTTGATGAAGACTATGTAAATTGGTCTAAGAAAAGTCAAAGTGTTGAAGAGGCTGAGAGTTGTTGGGTGATCTTAAAGGAGAAGTACCAAAAAGAATTTTCAGAACCAATGACAGACAAACAAAAAAATGAAGTGAAAGCTTGGAAGTGGTTGCATACGATGCATGAGAAAGCACGTCATTGGATTAAGGCGTACCTAAAGGATACTTTCTTTGCAGGTATAAAATTTTTGATATGATGGTCATAGTTTTAAAATTATATTTATTTGAACTCAAACTAATCATATGGTGTTCATTGCTTTTTGTGTGTAGGCATGGCGTCCAGCCAAAGGAGTGAAGCATGAACTCATTTTTTGATGGTTACGTAAACTCCATGACTCCACTATACGAGTTCATTGATCAATATGATAAAGCCGTACATTTTCAAAGAAACAATGAGGAGAAAGAAGATACTTTTTGTATGAGAAACAAACCAGAATTTCGTGGCATGCATGAGTTAGAGGTTCATGCTGCGAAGGTTTATACTAGGAACGTATTCTCTATCTTTCAGACTCGGTTCAAAGATACATTATACTGTCGGCATGAAAGAGTGTGTATTGAAGGAGATACGACCACATATAATATCCAAATGAGGATTGACGGAAAGAGTTACTTGCATTCTGTTCGATGCAATGTATCTATAGGAGAATTTACGTGTACATGTACAAGGTTTGAGACTGAAGGGCTACTCTGCACACAAATTTTATATATCATGAAGCAAAAGTTTGATATGCAAGCCATCCCTAAGAGATATATTTTGCCAAGGTGGACACTCAATGCAAGACATAGCATCATGAGTATGGGATCCTCTTCGTCTAGCGCAGTCAATACAGTGCGTCCCAATCAACTTACTCCACTTCAATCTTGGTGCCTTCGTGCAACATTTGATAAAGTCCTCGAGGTTGTTAATAGAGATCCTCTTCTTTATGACGTTGTCAATGGGTGGTCAAATAGTTTTCTGGAGCAACATGGATTGAATGACAAAGCACAAACTATCTCTGAGGATCCAAGCACTCAGGTGGGGTCCAATGCGCCGACAGTATGTGGATTGGGATTAAATGATGTAACTATTCATGATCCTACAAAGGCAAGAACTAAAGGCCGACCACGAGCAGCATCAAGGATTCAGTCGGGAATACAAGTATCACAAGATCAAAGTCAATCAAGAAAAAGAACTTGTAGTATTTGTGGAGAAAAGGGCCATGACATGAGAACTTGTCGTATGAACATGGGCACCAATGGTAGAAATAAGGTATAGTTGCTCAATTCTACATGTTTTTTATACTAGTATAATAAAAATTATTTTAACATCATTGCTCTTTATTTTCTGTAGGAGCTAGAAGCAACAGTAGATGGCTGAAGACTCGTCAAGTTTGTCCTCTAGGTACAAACTTCCGTATTATTCTCTCTTTCAATTTTTTTTTTTTTGGGAACTTGTCGGGATTTCACTGTTTGTATCGGTTTCAGTTTGTAACTTTTGTGGGTTTCTCTACAGATTTTATTCCTAACATTAGCTCCAGTATGAAAACTGAATACTGCAAAAAGTTAACTATTCGTATCATGGTAATGACACCAATGCTAATCTTCACTGCAAAGAGCCAAATTCTCATAATATTTTCTGTTTTCCTAATAAAATTGATCCATTTTTAAGGCTGCCAGTATACTATGAAAACAAGTTGGCTTTCTTCATTTACTTATGGCACCCCAAAACACAGGTATATTAGCAAAACCTATACTAGAAAATCAACATATTGTTATGTACTTCCTGTGGACCCTGAGCTTACCTCTTGGCTCCATCAGGGAACAACTTGGTCTAACTATGAGATGAGATTTGAATTGCTTCTCTATGAATTTGCTCCACTATAAAACTTCTTTGTACATCTTGATTTTAACTTTATAATGGTTGTATGGAAGTCCATCAGAAAAAGGTTTATATATATTGTTGGGATTTAACATGAATTATTACCCTGCTTTACCTGTATGATATCTGAAAAGGTCAAATCTAAATTATTTTGCATTGTTTTGTTTCAACAGATATTGTGTTATCATAATTTTTTTTTTAAGTCTTAAAAGGAAAAGTTATCTTGTTTTCTTGATTAACTCAACATTTCTTAAATTCCAAAATTTTATTTTCCTATACTAGCACAATCTGGAAGTTATGGTTCCTGACATGAATATGCTAGTCTTTGCCTTTGCACACTTGTGCAGATATATAGGAAATTTGATACATAGTTCTTGAATTGCAGCAATTGAAACAAGATACCTAAATGCTTGCAATCATGAGCTTACTGCTCCTTTGGCCAGGGAAATTTTGAAATCAACCTCTAGAAATAAAACATACTGTCACTTACTTGAGTTTACTTTCCAGGAGCTGAATCTGCAACTGGTAACTTTAGACCTGATAATATTCTTGGGTGAAGACTCTGAAATCTGAAGTTCAAGGATAGCAGTTTCATGGAGGAGTTCCGTGGAGTTGTTGCAGCACACAAGGGGCCAAAGGACAATGTACTGAAGACACTAGAAAATTCTCCAAAGGCCTCTGATGGTTAAATTTATTGCTATGACTATGAGTAGCTAGCTAGGTTCTTATGATGATTCTCCTGGGGCAATGGATGCTGGGTTCTTGACTTTTTGTTTACTATCTAGTTTGAGATGTCAAAGTATATTATGGGCTACCAGATTAGTGATGTAACTTGGTTGATGCAGTCGGTTTATCTGGTAAACATGACATAGAGTTATAACTACTATTACCCATTTTTGTTTTTGTTGCTGGTTTATTTGCAAGTGGAATGTCAGTGCTTTATCATTTAGTATGGAATGGTATACAACACTTTGCACTTTGGTACTGTAAAATTACAGTGTGTCGGTGAAGTTAATATTATGATGTTGGGAATTTTACTGTGCAAGTTTTCACCAGGTTTTTGTATGAGCAACTTTGCCTTTGGCTTTGTAATCATTCCAAGATTTGTAGTATATATACTCAGCATATTAGCTGCACTGTATTTTTTTTCTCAGCTGATCGCTTGTTAAGAAGTGTACAGGAATTCTGATTCTCCATCCTCGTAACTAATGCGTTACTGATCATATGTATATATGCCTTGTTGTTTTGGGAAGATGGTTCAGTACATCAAAATTATTCATGTGTGTTTACAGACTACAGTTGCTGGTAGCCGTTTCTGATCAAATTAGAGGTTCATGGTCATATTTAGTTCAATGAGGCATTGATGTGTGTAGGGAATAGTTCCCAACAGATGGCCACTGCTTGAACAAGGTCAAGGTGATTTTGCAGCGAATAAAAGAGTTATCTATTTTTCCAGCAAATCACATTACAATGTATGAAATATCTTGTAAGAAAATGTACCATGATTCCATCTCCATATCAAACTGTAGGTAATTGGGTGATTGCAGCTAAACAAGTATATTGTAAATTCTTAAGGCACACATACAAGTCGAATTATCACAGGGAGGGGTTGCTCCCTCCATGGCTGCAGCCTGCAGTCTCCCAACACTGATCATGTAACATCAAAAAAACCAATTGGGAAGTCCTTCCCAGGTCACAGCTATCATAACACTACTCTCCTACTTAAACGACAATTCTCCTCCAACACATATCTGCTAGAAAATAACCATGTTTCAGTAACCACTGCAAGTTTTTTTTTGACATGTATTTTTGATTGTCAGTTCAGCTACAGATTGGGTGATCATTATAAAGCTGCTGCGTCCATCAAAATCTTCAGACCATGGAATGGAAATAATTCAATTTCTGAAGTGCATTGGAAAGCTAATAAGAGAACAACTGAAACACACCAATGAAATGTATGCAAATACAACTTTACACAAATTCTTGAGAAATCTAGTGAACACTGCCGAAGACTTGGAGTTACATTGAGATAAGTTTGAAATTGATATTACATTGAGATAAGATAAGCCAAGACAACTAAAGTAAAAAGTATCCCCTCCATAACAATGGTCACCACAACACCTGTTACACATCCATAAACGAAAGATGTGTTCAACAATTCAGGCTGCCTTTCTACATTTGTATGCCCTACAATATCCCGTTCACTGATATCCTCTCTGACATCATGTCTCGTCGCACCATGATTTGACGACTCTCCTACATGAACCGATGCTCCCAATCTTTGACGTTGACCCACGCCTGCGAACATGTCTCGACCCCCCCGATCTGGACGAATTGGATTGGATTGCCCGTTCCAACACTCCATAGCCTCTTCATACGTGTTGAAGCCGTGATACACCGCATTACGATATCCATAAACCTGTGCTTTGCATTCTTCCCATGTCAAATAAATACCGCATTGCCTACCACTCTTCACAACGTAATAATTTTTTCCCATTTCAAACTACAAAATATCATCCAAAAATTATGATAAGCATCAAACATTGACTCAGGATCTGAAACATCAAACATTCAAAGGAAATTTGACAATGAACAATGAAAAGAATTTATTGGGCGGATCTGAAACATCAAACACTCAAAGAAAATTGACTCAGGATCTCAAACATCAAACCCTAAAAAATTAAACTAAGTAAATGCATATCAATTTCCTTTTCAACAAACCCTAAAAAATTAAAGAGGATCTGAAATTAACTAAATTTTTGAGGATCTCAAACATCAAACCCTAAAAAATTAAATTTAGTAAATGCATATCAATTTCCTTTTCAACATCAAACCCTAAAATTGTTAAATGTCCTAAATTGTTACCATGGATTCGAAATTGTTACCATGGATTCGAAAATGTCCTAAATTGGCTCAAAAATGCTATGGATCGGTTCAAAAATGCTCTGGATCGGTTCGAGTTCTCGGGCTCGGAGAGGTCTAGGGTTTCGAAGAGGCGAGAGAGAGAGGTGAGAAGTGAAATCCACAAATTTAGGAGGATGAAGAGAAGAAATGGAAATGAAGGAGTATGAGGAAGAAAATGGACCTGGGCGTCCCTGTTGGCTTAGGTTCTGGCGGTGGAGTCGGCGGTGAGGTGAGCTCCTGCTTGGTCATCGACGTGGGTGGCGATGAGGCGCAGCTTCTTCTCCTCTTAGGTTGAAGACTCCTCTTTAATTTTTTTCGTCTCTCTCCTCTTCAGGAGAAGAGGGCGCCCATATCCTTTTTTTTCTTTCCTTTCCTTTTCTCTTTTCAACCGTCTGATCTCATCCAACGGCAGAGAGCGCTCGACCGCAGGAAACAAGCCTGAGGCCGACCTCAGGCCCATTTTCCCGTATATATATATATATATATATATATATATATATATATATATATATATATATATATATATATATATATATATATATATATATATATATATATATATATATATATATATATATGTTTGCGAGTAAAAGTACCTGATCACTATCCTATATTGCAATGTTTGAACTGCAACCATTCTCTTAGATTTTCTATTGTCTCGATTCATCTTTTATTTCCTTTTTTAGTTTCCCCACTTTTCATGAGATCCTCTACTGTTGCTTTCTCCCTTGTACTTTAAATGGTTGATGTGCCGAGATTTATTTTCTTTAGCACTTTTTGGCCTCTTGACTAATGTACTAACTGTTGGATATTTTTTCTCTAAAAATCTGCAAACAAAATAAAAGAAGTTAAAGTTATCGGCCTCCGGGGAAGTCGCGCACGAAGCACTGCCCTAAGAGTTAATCCGGGTCTATGTACAGACTTTTTCAGATGCTCCTAGTGGTAAAATTCTCGCTCTACCGGTATTCCGTCGTTGCACATAACTCGGAAAGATTGACCCTGACTTAGCTCTGTCCAGAGCAACAAACCAATAACAAAAGAGTTTCAGAGTGACAAGAATTCGAGAGAGCAAGAGAGAGTGTTTTGTAGTAATTTCAGTATGTTCAAAGTATTGAGATTGGAACCGAAGGTTCACTGCAGCCAGATGCATATTGGCAGTAATCTAGTATTATCAGGAAAATGGAACCGAAGGTTCACTACAGCCAGATGCATATTGGCGGGGCAGGAACTGTAGGGAAAGTGACCCAGATATGCAAGATCATCGGATGCTATTGAGACTATTATCCCGTGATCATGATTTCTGTAACTAACATTTCATTCCACATTAAATCGTGCCATTTTGAAATTTCGAGGACGAAATTTTCTAGGGGGTAGATTTGTAACCCCGCTTTTTCTAATTATTGAAATTTTGTAATTTTTCTGGAATCTGAGATTAGTATTATTATTTTAGAATATTTGTTTCGATTATTTGGGTGCATTTAAATTTTTGCTCTATTTTATATTTTTCAGTTTAGTTATTTATGACTCACGGGTTATATTGTGATGAATTAGATATATTTTCCATATTTCTTTCTTTGATTAATTCCTACTTAATGATTTGAATATTAATTCTATTATTAATTAACTCTTAAACCATTTTTAATATTTCTTTTATTCCTGATTTTATTTTCTATTTTTTTCCTTAGGCTTATTTGCATCCATTTGTATGGGCCAACTGACCCATTAATAATTCTTTTATTTCCTACTCATTTAACCATTCAGCCAGCCAGCTTATTGAAGCCCAGCCCGGCCTCTTAGCTCTATGGGGCGCGGGTTCAATTCTATTAACCCAATAGCCTCTGACCTGGCCTACTTGTACAGACCGTTGGTAATAAAACCAACTTTTTGCTCCTTTCTTCATTCATTCGAAAATTTTCCCTCCTTTTTCTGTGACGATGATTCTCCAACGGCCTGACCGTTGCCCGCCCAACTGTATTGATGCTGCCCGCAACGGCCTGCCCGGACGACCATCCTCTATAAATTGGCCCGATCTTGATTCATTCTTCATTCCTTTCATTTTCCCTCCACTCTCTGCTACTGCAGCTAAGAACGACGACGACGACGAGCTAGCCATGGCGATCGAAGCTCAGAGCACGACTCTGTGAAGAAGACGAAGTGTTGAAGACAAGCCAAACGTCGTGGAGTAAGTATCGTTCCTCTGTATTCTTCGATTTCACTCTCTCCACTGGTATTAATAGAGTCTCCTCTATTCGTTAGCAGTCGGCCATGGCATCTACTTCGTAGACGATGATCGGATCTTGAATTGATCACATCTCCTGGAGTCCTTCCTCCTCGATCGACTGGTAAGTCTTCTTACTTTTCCTGTGCAATATCTGTACAATGAATTGGCAGTAATCGATTCAAATTCTGAACAAATTCTTGATCTCTATTTTAGTTCAAATTGGATTGTTGCGATCAATCGATCGATCGGTGCGGTTTTGATTCAAAATTTTTATTGGTGAGCTCTAGACCTGTTCTTGTTTATTTTCTCCAAATTTTGGAGTCAGGAACATATTCAACTAAACTCACAATATTGTTTTCTTCTGATGCTCATCACATGTTCGATTTTATGCCTCCACTAGTTTCACATCCGGATTTTGGACGAGAAGTTGCAGTATCGGACACGCCGAGTTGCGTCTGACACTGTCTCATTCAATACTGTCACTCCCGTTTCCCGTTATACGTATTTTTTAGGATACGTATACGAATTTTTGACAATTGTCAGGTGGCCCATATTTTGACTTATCTTGCTTAGCTTAGCCTTGGTTTAAATCTTGACTTGATTGGTTCAACTTGGTTCAACATGACTTGACTTGGCTTGGCTTGGTTTGGTTTATTTTGGGTTGAGATGAGAGGGGTTGCTATATAAGTCAACTTCTTCTCTCTCCTCCATTATTTGCATTTACTTCTTCAACTTCTTCATTTACTCCTTCCACCTACCAAGCCTAGACAAGTGCAACTTGCTTCATGAGAGATCTCAAGTTTTCTTGTTCCATTCTCTTCCTTACTAGATTCTAAGCCTCTTTAGAACTGGAAGTTTTCGGTTTTGATGGTTATATTTTTGTAGATCTAAGTTTTAAGTTCCTTCTTGTTTAGTTTTTTTGGTTTTGATCTCTAAAAACTTGGTATTTCCAAAAACTAGTGGTTCCATGTTGTAGAGAATTTGATTTTATGCAGTTTTGACCTTTATTTCGCTTGATTCCGAGTTCGGTTGAGGAAGTTATGGCCATAACAAGTTTTTAGGACTTTTATGGCTGAACTTGCTGTTTGGGGACGATGAACCCCATGCGCCGGGAACCCCATGCGCCGGAATCCCCATGCGCCCGGGAGGCCATGCGCCGTGAAGTCCCGGCACTACCAAAATACACTCATTTAGCGACAGAATTTTTTCGTCGGTATTAGCGACGGTTTCGTGGCCGCTCAGTGACTGATTTCCGACTACATGCCTTTGCCATTTTTATTTTAATTTTAGGGGGAGGAAAGGTCGCACATCCGTCGCTAGACTGTCGGTATTATAGCGACGAATTTACCGTCGTCGCTACACAGTCGATTATTTGGCAGGAATTGTGTAGGAAACCTATGTACTTCCTCCGGATCATGACCCAGAGGGTGTGTATAGGAGAACTATGAAGAAAACCTATGTACTTCCTCCGGGTCATGCCTCCGGCTGTGCTGCTTCCCCCTCCTCTTCCTGTCCACTTCTTCTCCCCCGACTCTACACTTGAGCTGGATGTCATATGTGGCTGAGAGAGTCAAATAAAAAGAAGGGAAGTAGGAAGTAGCAGATTGGTTCAGAGCCATGGTGGAGGAGAGGAGAAGGAAGATGCTTGATCAGAACGGATGGCTCAGAACACAAGCCAAGATTTATTCTAGCATACATTAGTGTGAATCATCTATGTTCTTATCGTATATAGTATCTAAAGGACGTAACAGAATCAAGATGAACTCACTAATGTATGCTAGAATGAATCTTGGGTTGTGTTCTGAGCCACTCGTTCCGATACTTGGGAATTAAGTCATTCGACTGGTGAGACAGAAACTATAAGGCTACTTGCATGTTCTTCCAACTTTAAATTACAAGATTACTACATTATGTTACATAAATCACTAACCTCATCGCGGCCAATGTTTACAGTCTTGGTCTCAACTGTCTTCGATGCTATGATCCCATACTTTCGGAAAATAGACAACGCAGACTCCATGGAATAGAATGGCCTTACATGCAAATCGTCTGTGATTATGTATCTTTTTCCTCCTTTCACAAACACGCCATCCTTGTTGCCTCCATCTGCAACCCCCTCCCACGCAATATCCTCATCCATTGCCTTACCACAGGGACATCGAGCGCCAATAACCAAACTATACAGATGGTGAGTCTTGGTGTAGCACTCAAATGTGGGGCACCCGTAAATTCACCGAGGTTTTAAATCATCGACATTGAGTTTTAAACCCTCACGTAGCCTTTCTGCTTCACTTCTAGGCTCGAACAGGATCTTCTTGCAAGCTTCGATCTCCAGATACTTAGTGTCAAGATTCTGGACGCTTTCGTAGAGCATGTCAACGCATCCTAGCGTCAATTTCCTGCCGAGGAAATTGACGCTAGGATGCGTTGACATGCTCTACGAAAGCGTCCAGAATCTTGACACTAAGTATCTGGAGACCGAAGCTTGCAAGAAGATGCTGCTCGACCCTAGAAGTGAAGCAGAAAGGCTACGTGAGGGTTTAAAACTCAATGTCCATGATTTAAAACCTCGGCGAATTTACGGGTGCCCCACATTTGAGTGCTACACCAAGACTCACCGTGATGAGGTTAGTGATTTATTTAACCTAAGACATGGGATCATTGTAACACCCTGTTTTCAGAATTTGGGGATTTTTGAAAAATTATTATTTTTATTATTTAATAATGGTGATTAGGGCATGATATGGTTTATAGTGATTATTAGTGTAATTAGAACCATCTTCTAAGTCATGCTAAGTCATGACTTATGACTTTGTGACTTTGTTAGTAAACCTTAGTGTAAACCCTAGTTTCTCTAAACTAGAAGTTGCCATGACCATGGGAACTTGACCATAGGCTTAGAATATCATTTTAGTGATTTTTGGCCATAGGGGTATTTTGGTAATTTTTAGGAATTTATTTGGAATTTAGTGGGATTAGTGAGATTTTACTATTCATAGACTTTTAGATTAGTGACTTGCTAATCCCTAACCTAATTACCCTAATCTATAGGTTAAACCCTAACCTAGAATGACTAAGGGGATTAGATATTCATGGTAGTTAAGCTATATAAATATCTAGATATTATTTATTGATATTTTGCTTAAATTATGCAAAATATCTTAAACCCTTTTTACAAGTCCTTCCCTTAGCTTGCAAGCAACCCAAGGACACCCCCCCATTGCTATGACCAGCCAAGACCTCCCCCCCCTTGGCATGACCCCCTTTCCTATATATTTTGATTAATTCATTGCATTTGCATTGAATTAAATTCATGAAAAATTGCCCTTTACTTCAAAAATCCATAACTCTCAACCTAGTGATCCAAATCACTTCAAACCTCTTGCATTGGGTTCCTACAACCTAGAGGGTGCTAAGGGAGGCTAGCAAGTTGGACACAAGGACTTGGACACACCCACAAGTGGACTTGGACACCCCCCTCATTATTTGAATTTTCAAGGATTTTGCACATAGAGGTAAATATATTTAACCTAGTTATTTTACTAGTTTTTCTTCATTATTGCATGCATATAGTCATAATATGGTTGTGGGTAGAGTTTGGTGATTTCAGGGTTTGATTTGGTGTCGTGTCGGACACGTATCCCAATTTAATTACATTGTATTTTACTCACTGTTGCACACTGTCACATTGATGAGTACACACTGATTTGTAAAACTTTTTGAACCAAAACCTAGTCCTAGGTTTCCTAACCCTAACCCTGTGTCACTGTGCACATTTTGAGCTTGTGTCGTGTCCAAAACTGGACACAAAGCTCACTGGACACAACACTGTTTAGACACTGCAGTACACTGTAAATCCCCTGCTACCACCCCCTTAGTTCTCCCTCTACACGCCACTTGGACACGCCAAAATTGGCATAGAGCACGGGGCACTGACTGACAGGTCATCCCCAAAGTTTGGGATGACCTCGTGTCGTGTCGGACACGGAATCGTCCCCGCAAGGGTCGTGCACTGCACTGCACAGCCGAGTTTTTGGCTCTGACACGGGTCTCGTGTCCCACGTACACGAGTCGTGGACACGTGTCAGGGTGACACGTGTGTAGTAGACCCTAGGGCGAACCCCAGGACACGAGCACGAGGTGTGTCGTGTCCTGTGTTGCGTACACGAGACGCGTGCATCACTGCACGACGCGGTCTGAAACCACGTATTTCCCTCTCTGATACGCGTGTCGTGTCCTCTCTACACGACACGTGGACACATTACAGGGTGTTGGACACGTACCCTACCCCTAGGTGAACATTCGTGCACGTGCACGAGACACGAGAGTGTCTGTGTCGTGTCCTAGGGTGAGTTGCACGCGTGCACGATACTGTGTGTGTGCGTGTGTGTCAGGTTTACCCGAGTGGTTGTTTTGTGAGTTGGACACGTCGTGGTCGTGTCTCAGGCACCTAGGACATTAGGATATGTGTGGGGCTAGTGTTACCAACCAATAGGATCGAGCCTTAGCTCGGTTTGGTGAGTGTAAATCGAGTTACCTATATTACCTGTGCACAGCCCTATTTTCCAGTTTTAGGATATTTTCCATTTTTGTAAAAAAAACGAATTTCAAACCTAATTTTGATCTGTTTTATACATTGTATATATGTATTTTAGTGTATATATATGTAGTATATATATATGTGTGAGTGTGGGTCAATTTTGGGAGTATTTGGTTATATATATTGGTAGTTATGTATATATATACATATTATGTATATATGTGACTGTTGTGTGTTTCCTGGTTCCAGGAAATACTGAACCCCCCTTCCTGTGTGTGTGAGTCTCTCACACCTCTCTCTCTCACTGTTTCTCTCTTTCACTCTCTCTCATTCTCTCTTTCACTCTAAGTCTCTCCCTCTCTCTATCTATATATATATATATGTTATATATATATTGTGTATATATAGTATTCTATAGATTTGGTAATATATGGGTATATATATAGTAGAGGGTATATGGGTCTATATATATATATATATATATATGAAAGATATATATATATGTGTATGTAGGTTAGTTATCATTATATATAAATATGTGGGTTTTGGGTATTGTTTATAGTTAGGCCTATATTAATATATACATAGGTAGTAGACACTTGTATATATCTATAGATATATATATATATATATGTATGACTTCCAGATATAGGAGTAGCCTATGGCCTAGGCTACTAGCCTATGGCTTTGGGGCTAACCCAACTAACCCTATAGGACCAAACCCTACAAGTTAACCCTTGTTGACTAAGGGTTGACCAAAGTCAACCTTAGGTCAAGAGTGACCTAGTTAACCTAGAAATGACTAGGATTGACCTACAAAGACTAGTTTAACTAGTTTGACTAAAATCCTAACTAGTTGACTAGTGTTGACCTAGCCTTGACTAGATAATTGACCATTGTTGACCAAAGTCAACTACGGGTCAACCATGACCAAATTGACCTAGAAATGGCTTGGATGAACATAGAAGGACTTATTGACTAAGATTTGACTAAACCCTAGGCTATTAACTAGTTGGTTTAGGTTTGACCTATATATAAGTATATTATTGTGACTTGGGTTTTGTGGAAGACCTATGTAGATAAGATATGTATGGGGTTAAGTTAGATACTTAGAGTTGAGTCATGACTTGAGATTGGAATATGGGATTAGCTTGAATATAGGATTAAGGTTGGTATTATATATATATGTATTTATATGTGGTATACTTGTATAGGTATTGGTTATACCCTAACCTTGTGGTGTAGTACCTTAGATAGTCTAGATTGACCTAGCTTGACCATATTGACTAGTATTTGACTAGTCTGACCATTGATTGACTAAACCCTAGATAACTTAACTAGTTTGACCCTATTTGACCTTGTTTGACTTTAATTGACTTAGTTTGATTTCCTGTAACCTAGTATGACTTCCTGTGACCTAGTTTGACTATTAGAGTTTACCAAGAGTTAACTTTTGACCAGATTGACCTAGAATCATGTAGTATGCATTGTATACTTTATTTTACCATTGTGGATACATTGTGACTTGTATTGCTCTGATTAGGAGCCAGACACCTCTCCTCAGACAGTATATCCTCTTCAGACATTCAGTTATCAGGCGAGTACATTCTCTGACCGTTTCATACTTGTTCAGGCTTTACTTCTCGCTCTAGATTACTTTACTTGTTGCTGTCACATTGGTAACACGGATTGGTACTATATGGATCTTTACATGAGATGTTATCCCCCTCGGGAGCATCGGGTACTTCATGTTATGTGTGTTTCACTATCATCATGTACTCCCATGCTTCTATTATTCATGTGCACTCATGTGATCATGTACTCTCATGTTTACTGAGCCCTCATGTATACTATCATGTGCACCCTTTCATGGGCCCCATGTGATATCATGTACAATAACGTAACTTGTATAGATCCTTGTGTATTGATTGGGGAAACGGGGGAGTAGAAGTGGTCATGTGAATAATTCCAAAGTAGTGTAATCATGTGCAAACTCAGTAGTGTAATCATGTGCAAATTCTAGCCATTCACATGCCTATCTTGTGCTCTACATCACTAGTCACTTATAGTTCTCTATATACAGTAGATATTTCATTACAGCTATCTCTTTTACAGCGTATATTTCCTTTCAGCAGTTCATGTATCTTACTCTATTGCCTGTATCGTATTTCCTAACCTGCTATGCACTGCGTGAGATGTATTGTGCTCGTTCCCGTCCTGATTGGACCTGTTGAAAATATTACAGAGGATGAGGATGAGGCCCTGGTGACTACCTACTATGGAGCAGGACTAGATGACACTTATGTTGTGGACCCTTAGCAGGATCCACCTGCAGCTGAGGATGTTGCCCCAGTAGTCTAGGCTAGTTTAGCTAGACAGTCTTTCGGTATTATCTTTTTGTCTCACATCTGAGTTGTATTTTGAGATGTTGAGGTATATAGACTCTTAGACTTGTTGTATTTTGAGTTGGCATTCTGGATATTATGTTGTACTAGACACTTAGACTTTTTCATCTATGCTATGGTTCTCTTTGAGTTACTATCTATCTATCTGTTCTTCATTCTTCTACCTTAGATGTGATTGAGACAGCATGTTGTGATGTTACCTCCATTCGGAGAGTATAAACTGTACAGGTACCTTTATATTGTTAGATGATTGACCTAGGACAGCGTTCTACCGCCGACACTGCGGCGTAGGCTGGGCGTTGTTACGTTCTCGTACCCTAACAGCGGGTGCGGGTCGTGACAATCATAGAATCGAAGACAGTTGAGACCAAGACTGTAAACATTATGTGAGTTCATCTTGATTCTGTTACATCCTTCAGATACTAGATACGATAAGAACATATACTACACTATATGTACAGAACGTAGATGATTCACACTAATGTATGCTAGAATGAATTTTGGGTTGTGTTCTGAGCCATTCATTCCCATACTTGGCAATTAAGCATGTGAAATAGAACTGATTATGTTTAGTTTGTCTTACGATACAGATTTTCACATCCAAATTGAAATAGATCGTTACTTCGTTGTTCGTACATGGATGTACTAGCGGATCAACCTCCTGGACCGTAGGTACTTATAAGTATTGACCGTGTCGGATTAGTATCGATTTATCGTTTTGGTATGGACCGTATCGGTTGGTATTGGTCTTAGCAAATTGGTATCGTCCTATCCGATATGTATCGGCCGTATAGCCATTAAGTCATATTGGCCTTATCGATTTGGTATCGGTCATATCCGATAGGTATTGGCCGTGTTGGATTATTATATACCATTTTGGATTAGTATCGTGGAAGGTTTAGTAACAACTGTACTTGGATTTCTCTCTTCTAGAGCTAGATTACCATTGCAAGAGAGTCACGAGAGCGTAGATGGCCAGTTACAGAACATACATACTTCCTTTTCAATCTCGCTTTTCCTGATGGAAAAGGAAGTATGTATGTTACTGTAACTGGCCAATCACGATCTGGTGATTCTCTTGCAATGGTATTCTAGCTCGAGAAGAGAGAAATCCAAGTACAGTTGTTACTAAACCTTCCACGATACTAATCCGAAATAGTCTATACTAATCCAACACGGCCGATACCTATCGGATATGATCGATACCAAATCGATAAGACCAATATGAATCCTAGCTATTCGGCCGATACATGTACATATCAGATATAGGACGATACCAATTTGTTAAGGCCAATACCAATATGATACGTCCTATACCAAACCGATAGATCGATACTAATCTGATACACTAGATACTAAGTACATCTGGCCTATACCAGCGGATCCATAAATTACTGTACGATAGGCCCAACGACTCCAGTTACATCCGGTTATTGGTGAGTACATGATTACATAGTAATTCTGTTAGTCTTGTGATACAGATTTTTACTCTCTCATGCTACCAACGTCACAACTTTTCCAGTGCTGCTCCCTCTAATGATGATGAACGCAAAAAACCAACGTCACAACTTTTATAACTTGAGTAAATTTCTTTACCCTATATGAAAATTTCTGTTGTCAGAAAGATGGCTCCTAGGACTCGTCGAGGTGGTGCTGCTAGTCGAGGAAGGGGTCGAGGCAAGAAACCCTTGGAGGTCGACACGGAGGAAGTCTCCGTCATCAAACAAGAGCCGGTGACTGTTAAGGAGAAGGTGTTACCAAAGGTCGAGGTCAAGGAAGAACCGATGACCATCAGGGAAGAGATTGCTCCTAAGCTTGAAGCTAAGGAGGAGCCACCGTCAGAGAGTAGTAGCATCGGGACCGACCCTCCTGTCCCTACAGAAGACCTCAACCAGATTGAGCCTTCGTATGCAAAGTGGCTGATAGAATGGTACATGTCTCAACGCAACTATCATCCCTGGCTGTAAGGATTCATCGTCTGACTTGTGGTCTTTGTTGAGGCTAAAGTCGATTTTCCTATGTGTTTTGGAATATTTGTGAAAATTTTGGAATATTTGTGCTATGATCGGTCGTCAGGATTGGATATTAGGTTACTGTAACTGGCCAACTCTTTCCTATATGTTTTGGAATATTTGTGAAAAATTTGGAATATTTGTGCAATGATCGGATTATAACGATGGATATTAGGTTACTCTTCCGGATAATTGATGTCTATTTTATATTAATTTGGTTTGGTCTATATGATTCTTGGATAATTGGTGTGCATTAAATTCGTATGTGCATATTTGGTCTATGTGATTCTTGGATAATTGGTGTGCAAAATATATTTGGTCTATGTGATTGTTGGATAATTGGTGTGCATTATATATTGGTTTGGTTTATGCAAATTTTTGCGAACAGGGAAAGCGCTGTAATTTTTTTCTTCAAAATATTCTCAGTTAGCGACGGACTTGTGACTGTTTTGCGACGGTCATCACCAGTTTCCGACTACTTTTCGACGGTTATTCCGTCGCTAACTGGATATTTGAAAATTTTTCCAGGTAGCGACGGATGGTCGACGGACTATCCGTCGGCATGGTATATTGTTCGACGGAATAGCGACGACCTATCCGTCGCCCGTGTTCTGGAAATAATAAGAATTTCCAGAACAAGGTCGACTGTTAATCCGTCGCTATTCGGTTGATATATTTCGACGGCAAAGCGACGACTTATCCGTCGCCAAGTTGCTGGAAATGACATGAATTTCCAGAAGCTGGTCGACGGCTTTTCCGTCAGAAAACCGTCGCTAATCCGTCATTTGTTATCGAAGGTGTCGACGGATTAGCGACGGAACGATACGATCTGATACGCTTTTACGATAGATTACCGACGGAAATTTACGTCGCTATTGTCTACACAGTTCAGTACTTAATAGTTGAAGTGGACGATAGTCCGTCGAAAATGCATCGCTAATGCTTCGTATTGTGACGTCGAATATCCGTCGCTATTCCGTCATGTGACGACAACTTAGCGACGGAAGGTTATTAGCGACGAGCTGATTGCCGACGGATGTTTTTGGCCAATATTCGTCGACAATCGGTCGCTAATAGTAATTATCGTCGTCTTAGCGACGGATATGGCCGTCGCTAAAACGATAAATTTTGATAGTGCGGCAACGCATCCCTTGACTCCGAGCGTGTCATGCACGTAGGTTGCTTACGCGCATGTACTGAAGACGCAACGTGAGTTTAATTCCCATGCACGGATTGTACAGGAATTACCATGCACGGATTGTGCAGGAATTCCCATGCGCGGATTGTGTAGGAATTCCCATGTACGGATTGTGCAGGAATTCCCATGCGCGGATGTGTAGGAATTCCCATACGCAGATTGTGCAGGAATTCCCATGCACGGATGTGCAGGAATTCCCATGCGCGGATTGTGCAGGAATTCTCATGCGCAGATTGTACAGGAATTCCCATGCGCAGATGTGCAGGAATTCCCATGTGCGGGTGTGCAGGAATTCCCATGCACGGATTGTACAGAAATTTCCATGCGCGGATTGTACAGGAATCCCATGCGCCGAAATTGCTCTATTTTACTATTTTTGCCTGTTTAAGTTGTTTTTTAGCTAGAATCTTGAAAAACTCAAAACATAAAAGTTGTAGATCTTTTCCTTGGCTTCAAGAATATGTCACTAGTTATTTTATGCAAGTTTCTCTCATTCATGATAATGTAAGGATAGAACACGATAGTGACCCGTCGTGGTGCACTCTTGACAAGTAACATGATATGATAATTCTTGATATTGACCCGTCGTGGTGCACTCTTGACAAGTAACTGGACATGAACAATCTTGATAGTGGCCCGTCGAGGCGCACTCCTGACATGTAATCTTGATAAGTAACAAGTAACCTGACATGACATGATAATCTCGATATGCCTTGCTAAGTAACTTTTGTCTTGACACCGTGGGTGACTTTCTTGATTGTGCCTGTATAAGCTACATGTCTCGTCTTGCATCATGTCTAGGACATGAATTCCTGATTTTCCACGGTCAGAGATTTATACTGAATCTGACTAAGTTAATGACTAGATTGATCAAGTAGTTCATATAGGAAGATGTTTCCAGTTACAGGCGATTCCGTTATCCCGGCCACACCTGAGGGACTTGTAGCCTGCCGTCGAGTAGAGTACATTTCCAGCCCACTGTCATGTAGGACACTTCATGAAACAAGTTCTATGCACAATGTCATGTGTTGCACACCAAGCCACCTAATAATTCTTGATAACTCTTAAATAAACCTCGCCTGGATAACCTGGATAGCTGCAGGGCTTGTGATTGCGGAAACATCTCTTTGCATCTTGCTAGTAACTAGGCTTGTGATAACCCTAGCTAGTCAAAGTATCAAGCCGTACTCTTTGCTTGGCCGTGATTGATGGATGTAGTCCAGTCTAGTCTTGTCTAAGCAATGCCAGTCTATGATTATTTTAGCACATGCTTGTTCATGCTGTACTCTTGTCGATAATTGGTTAGAGACTAAGTTCTGTTCAGACGAAGGGTTACAACCCCGGTCCTTATTTGGTTTACGGGTTGTAACTTGGCTAACAGAATAGTTTTTTACTTATCTTATCGTTTATCACCCTACTATCCTATTTCTGGTTTTTTTGTTATTATTATGCTTTGTTTTCTAACTTGCTGGTTTTAGTTCCTAAATGAAGACTCCCTTGTGGTACTAGCTCTTTCTGGGGTCTGACCCAGCTCGTTTTGTATGGCCAGATTTTGGAGTAGGACTCGAGGATCCTCTAGCTTTCCTGCCAGATGGTGACCACTAGGCGCAACACTGGCAACGAGTGGGTTCTTATTTTGCTCTCCCACTCTCTTGTGAAAATATTCTTTTGAGGCGTTTAGCCGTCGAGCAAGTGTTAGCTCATTTGCAACTTTACTTACTGTCTGCCTACGGGCTGTAACATGATTGACAAATCCTATGATTGATCATGTATGACTGGAACTCTTGCTAGTCTTCTCATTTTGTATGACTAGCTTCATGATCATCTGAATATGTAATGTTTGGGATGCCTTACCTTGTATGTCTGATGATCTAACATCTTGTAACATTTACTTACTTGCTTGAGATTGAGACACTAGGCTTGTTCATGACCATAAGAGACTGTTGGCTTGTAGATAAATCCTCATGCATCTAGACAGCCGTGACCGTATATCGAGGTAGATTATACTTCAATGTACGTAGCTGGCTGTGTCTGTCCCCCGCTCTCCAGTATTCTGGTTCTGGGGCGTGATACGATTTAAGTGGTGACCCATGCAGGTCTTGTAAATCAAGATGTGTGAGGGTTTTACCGGATAGATGTCTCAATCAGCACTCGCCCTTGATCTCTACTCGTGTCTTCTAATCTTTCCGAAATCTTGACCTGATCACATGTTTATAACCTCGATCTATCATGGTCCTTCCTTATTGTTTTCTATGTCGTTTCTTCAGCGGCATTGTCCCTGGTCCTACCGATCAGCAAGGCGGAGCACCTCCAGTGGACCAGCAGCAACCTGGAGACCAAGCCCAGCTTTCTGGGGTGGCCTCCCGAGTTGTAAAACCCCTAAATTTTCTACTATATTTTTATATTAAATTTAGTACTGATTTAAAATTTTTTAGTGTATTGTACGTCACGTAGTCATATTGTACGTCGCGCACGAAATTTTATTTTTCTTGCTCGTCGAGTGCGAATATGTGCGAGCGTACATATTTTAGAAAAACATTTTTTCTCTATGTTATTCTACGCTTTCAAAATATTATATATAATTATTATTCTTGCTATAAAAAAACCTTTTATTTTTAGCAGTTATTAATCATAAATAATATTTTATTGTATACTAGGAAAAACATAATTATGAAGACATTATTTGTGCATACATATAAATTTATAATTAATTATTAGTTTATTTTTAATATAATTTTCGAAATTAATATTATTAGTATTTTAGAAAATATATTTTGAAATTATTGTGGCATTTAAATCTCAATTTGAGTTTATGGATTTATTTAAATAGTTAAATATTTGCAATTTGATTTATCCCATTTGATTTTAAACTAAGAATTTAATTAGATTTAAATTAGATTTGTATTTGGATTTGATTGATTTTAGATTAAATTATGAATTATCAATTATGGGAAATTTAAATCCTAATCCTTATCCTAATGGGAATTTCCACATCCTATAAATAGGCAGGTACTCCTCCATATTATTTACTCCGCAAATTTTCCACCACAAATATACGTGCATCGTGTCTGTGTTACCCTCATCCCATATCTTATTCCAATTTACATATACATTATTTATTCCGTGTCGACAACCCCGATACGATATATCACAAATCCCTAACCCTAGTTACCAATCTGCCCCGACTACCACAGACAGACACCACAACCTAGAGCCCGACCCCAGCCACGTTTCGTCACCTCGCCACCACACCCGATCCGCCCCGCCGGCACACCCAGCCATCGGAGCACGGTCTCCCACACGACTCCCCCGCTCTCCTCGAGCATTTCCCCGCAATCCGGCCAAACCCAAACTCCCAACACCGATCACCTACTCCGCCGCCACCGCCAGTAATCACCACCACCGGCAGCCACAACTGCCGTCATCACCCCAACCCGAATCCCGACACCACCTTCACGTCCAGACCACGCCGCCCCACTGTCTCCGTCTCACCAACACCAGCACAACCAAACCCACAAAACACCATCACCAACAAAAAAAATTAGGTCGAAAAATCACCTGACTTCCGGCCTCATCCCGTCGACCGCCGCGTCGGCGAAACCCCCTGAGTACCAGACCTCACCGAACGCATCCATCTCCGTCAGCCGCCTGCGCTGAGCCGCGCCACCGGCGAGCTCCGCCTCCCCTCTGCCACACGACCACCGTTCTCCGTCGATCTCACCCCTCCCATGCCGTTCCCGACGTCGACCATGCCGACACCGCGCGTCCGTCGCTCCGTGTCCGGCTTTCGCTCCCCTCTCCGGCCGCCGCCTCCGCAAGACCGCCACCGTCCTCCCGAGCCTCCTCCTCTCCCTCCTTTCCCGGTGAGCCCCCGCCGCGTCGAGCGACTAGCACCGCCGTTCCCCTCGCCGCGGTCGCGCAGCCGCTCGGACGCACCCGTGCGCCGAAACCCGATCGCCGCTGTGTCCGCTCCTCTCCCCCTCGTTTCTCTCTCACTTATTTCCCTTCTCTCTCCACTTTACTCATTCTATTTCTTTCACTCTGCTGATTCCCTTTCACGAGGAGGAAGAGACAGCTCACAGCTGTGAGCATTAACATTATAGTTATTGCTATAGAATTATTATTATTATTATTTTTTATCATTATCATTATCATTATAGTTATTATTATAGATTTATTATTATTATTACTATTATTATTATTATTATTATTATTATTATTATTATTAGTGTTATTATGTTTAAATTTATTTTTACTGTTATTAGTAAAATTATTATTTTATCACTAGGGGATTCATCCTTTACAATATCATTACTGTCCTAAAATATCTATACATGTAAATTAATATTTTCAAGAGATTGTATTAAATATAGTTTTTATTATTTATTTGTTCTATTCAAATAAATAGCTATTTTGTTATCTACGAATTATAGTTTTGTCCTAGAAGGATTCTATTCAAATATAGTAGGTTATTTTGACTTATAAAATATAGTTCCAATTGTTATATAGAAAATTATTATTTTTCAATAGTTTCGTAAAATCATTTTAACTAATAAAGCTATATGTTCAAGTATAATTTATCTAAATAAATTCTTAAATCATGAGGTATAGTTTTTTTTTCTACTTTGACAAAACTTAGAGTTCGTCCTAAAATGACCTTCGATTTTAATTATAATTGTTGGAGAGCATATTTTGGCTAATAATTTATATTTCAAATATTATCAAATATTTTCTAAAATTATATATAATATTTGACTCCCTTCGATTTCTCCATCTCGTGATTTAGCCACTATTCCTATTCCATGCCAAATACCATACCTCTCCCTTATCCACCCTAACTAATTTGACCCTTCTGGACCCAATAGAACTGTCCGTGCCACCATCAGAGGTCACCTTGCATAGTTGTTGCACCGAAGTTGCAGTTCATGCCACCTTGACTATTGCAGTACACAAGGCGTCCTACCTGGCAAGACACCTTGCCATTTGCTGTTTATTTATTTTAGCTCATATTTTATGCATTATTCATTATTTTCTTTATGCAAAATAAACTGTGATACATGGCATAACCTGTTAGAACTTACTGTTCATTATTGTTCCTGCTATGTATTATTTTCTTACACATTAAACCTAGATTTAAGGGACCACCTTGTGTGTTGCATTCATGGCCTTGACACGTTGTATAACGAAGTTGTGTGTCACATGTAAAACCCGGACATGTGTGACTGGCTGGCCACCGGTGCGTATAAGCCGTGCGATAGGAATAACCGCTAATAGAAATTGTATGCTAGTTTGACTTAGCGGTTATAGAGGTTTACTGTTATGGATACAACATGGTAGGCATTGGGTGGGAAGAACAGCTCCTTAATGTATGGGTCATATATGCACTGTCCTGATAGCCGGTTATCTCCAGTGGGAGGTACGGTCCTGATAGCCGGTTATCTCCAGTGGGAGGTACGGTCCTGATTGCCGGTTATCTCCAGTGGGAGGTACGGTCCTGATTCCTGATATTCCTGATCCGGTCCATGCGTCAAAGGTTTGTTCTTTATTGCATATTCACTATAGTACGGTTAGGTACCCTATTACATATCTATTTGAGCAATATTTATTCAGTTTATATGGCATGATATTATGTGTTTTGTTACGTCCCTCTGAGGACCTGATTATCTCCCCAGGTGTGTGCTATTGTCTTTCGCAGGTGTTCTAGCTCTAGCCGTGATCATCGTTATTTCTTCGAGGATGATTGCATTTGGATCGCCTTCGCTTCGCTCGCCAAAATCATTCTTTGTATATCATGTATTTCTTTTCATAGTTGGTAGTGGATTTGTCTCCGCCCAACTACATGTACCAAATGATAATTTCATAGTTGATTATATGAGATCTTCTATTCATTTATTTTGTGTGGATGAGATTAGTTATGGTTCTACTGCATTTTACAGCTTATGTATCCATACGAGGCCTATGTACTTCGTATGAATATAGCTGGCATGTCTACGTTCCTAGTCCTACGTATTTTGGGACTGGGGCGTTACATATTTTTGTGGTGGCCCATGCAGGTCAAGATAAATTGTTTGGTTACTTTACCGTGTCAAGCAAGCCTGCGAATAGGATTAGAAGTCTAGGATCTCATCCACATACTTGACCTTTTTCTTCGATTCTATGTTCGAACTACCGTTCGACTCATCGATTGCATCTTGCTTGATTCATTCTCTCATTATTCTTAACTCTCCTTCGTGCTTGCTAGAGATTGACCCTACTAGTTAGATGTCCCAAACACCCTTAGATTAATTTTTTAAGTTGGGTAGGACACCCCACGGCCTGACACACCCTTGACCATTAAGGGAATACCAATGGTATTATCTAGACCATAGAGACTAGAGGAATCTAACCCATTTGGTCAACCAAGCCTTGGTCAATAAACCATAGAATGATTGTATAGGAATAAAAGACTTAGATCCTTATGACTCTTAGACTATTCATAATTGATTTTATTCATCTACCATCGTGCCTATATTTTTACTATCTAAACTAATGATGCTAATGTAGCCTAGTTTTTGCAAGCTTATCTTTTTATCGAGCTTGTTCAAGACATATGTTATTGGAAGAGCTCCCACAAACATGTTGTCTAATCAGAACCGGTGCATAATGGTATGATCAACCAAGTGCACTTTGGTTCGCTTTTGCCTATTATTCTACGTGGATGGGGACAGTTAAACTTGTCCTCTAGAGTCCCATCCGCGACTGCCTTGGCAACTCCTTTGAAAATTTTCGATCGTCTTTGAATCACGAATTCGTATTCGATAACGCCTCCTTCGAACTCTATATTGCTTTCGCCTTCACCTATTTTAGAAGGACGAAGGCGTTATACTAGAACTTCCTCTAGCTATCCTATTACTTATGACCATTACCACTCGACATTGCTATGTCTTCATCATAAACTCCTCGACCTTTCCCTCGACCCTAATTCTACAATTTTGACTTTCTAACCACTTGAATTTAAGAGTGATTACAATCGTCTCTTAATCATATCCTCAACCTAGACTACGACCATATAAACTTCTTTAAGGAATCCTTCTATCTACCCCCCCTTATGTCTTCTCACCCCTACTAATTTTTAATTTCGAGGACGAAATTCTTTTAAGTTGGGTAGGATGTAAAACCCCTAAATTTTCTATTATATTTTTATATTAAATTTAGTACTGATTTTAAAAAATTTAGTGTATTGTACGTCGCGTAGTCATATTGTACGTCGCGCACGAAATTTTATTTTTCTTGCTCGTCGAGTGCGAATATGTGCGAGCGTACATATTTTTGAAAAACATTTTTTCTCTATGTTATTATACGCTTTCAAAATATTATATATAATTATTATTCTTGCTATAAGAAAACCTATTATTTTTAGCAGTTATTAATCATAAATAATATTTTATTATATACTAGGAGAAGCATAATTATGAAGACATTATTTGTGCATACATATAAATTTATAATTAATTATTAGTTTATTTTTAATATAATTTTTGAAATTAATATTATTAGTATTTTAGAAAATATATTTTGAAATTATTGTGGCATTTAAATCTCGATTTGAGTTTATGGATTTATTTAAATAGTTAAATATTTGCAATTTGATTTATCCCATTTGATTTTAAACTAAGAATTTAATTAGATTTAAATTAGATTTGTATTTGGATTTGATTGATTTTAGATTAAATTACGAATTATCTATTATAGGGAATTTAAATCCTAATCCTTATCTTAATGGGAATTTCCACATCCTATAAATAGGCAGGTACTCCTCCATATTATTTACTCCATAAATTTTTACCACAAATATACGTGCATCGTGTCTGTGTTACCCTAATCCCATATCTTATTCCAATTTACATATACATTATTTCTTCCGTGTCGACAACCCCGACACGATATATCACAAATCCCTAACCCTAGCTACCAATCTGCCCCGACTACCACAGATAGACACCACAACCTAGAGCCCGACCCCAGCCACGTCTCGTCACCTCGCCACCACACCCGATCCGCCCCGCCGGCACACCCAGCCATCGGAGCACGGTCTCCCACACGACTCCCCCGCTCTCTTCGAGCATTTCCCCGCAATTTGGCCAAACCTAAATTTCCAACACCGATCACCTACTCCGCCGCCACCGCCAGTAATCACCACCACCGGCAGCCACAACTGCCGTCATCACCCCAACCCGAATCCCGACACCACCTTTACGTCCAGACCACCCCGCCCCACCGTCTCCGTCTCACCAACACCAGCACAACCAAACCCACAAAACACCATCACCAATAAAAAAAAATTAGGTCAAGAAATCACCTGACTTTCGGCCTCGTTCCGTCGACCGCCGCGTCGGCGAAACCCCCTGAGTGCCAGCCCTCACCGAACGCATCCATCTCCATCAACCACCTGCGCTGAGCCGTGCCACCCGCGAGCTCTGTCTCCCCTCTGCCACTCGACACCGACGTACCGTCAAAAGCAGAAGCAGTCTTCCGCAATGGGCTGCACTCATTGTGGGAAGCTAGGACACGTTGTTTCAGAGTGTCGCAGAGCACAGAGATTGTGCTTGGCTTGTGGGGCATCGGATCACATGATAAGGTCCTGTCCGTACAGGGCCAGTTCATCATCAACCCTAACCAGTCCATCGGTTAGGGGACCAGTTCTAGTTCAGCAGCAGCACCAGTTCTCGAGGCCCTTGCCGCCCCAGGCCCAAGCTTTCCAGCAAAGGCCGCAACAGTATGCCCAGGTCCAAGCTCAGAACCAGAATCGCCAGAGAGGTTTCCAGCAGAGAGGACCAGCACCCAGAGGGCAAGGACAAGCGATGGCTTTGACCGTAGAGGAGGAGTTGGCATCAGGTGAGGTGGTGGCAGGTACCATTCTCATCAACTCTTTTCCAGCATCAGTATTATTTGATTCGGGTGCATCGCATTTATTTATGTCTGCACGATTCGCTACACGGATAGGACTGGAGCCCTAGTCATTGTCAGTGAGGTCAATATACTTACTGGTAATGGTCTTGTGGGAGTAGATAGAGTCTTTTCCTCGTGTCGAATCATAGTTAGCGGTAGAGAGTTTCCCGCTAGATGTATAGAATTTTTGATGGCCGATTATGATGTGGTCCTAGGAATGGATTGGTTGAAGGATCAATATGTAAGAATAGACTGCCATGTTGGCAGGATTATTTTTTGTAATCCCGACGAAGAAGAGTTTTCGTTTTCCAGAGGCAAAGTAGAACCTTCTCCACCAGTATTGCAGATGGCAGTAGCAGGAGAAGTTCAGTTTCCCAGAGTCGTTGAAGAGTTTCCTAATGTGTTTCCCGAAGAGCTTCCAGGCATGCCGCCAGAGAGAGAGATAGAGTTCACTATCGACTTGATTCCAGGAATGGCACCAGTATCAGAGAGAGTCTACAGAATGGCTCCGTCAGAATTGGAGATGTTGTATAAGATGATTGAAGAACTCAGAACCAAGGGATTCATCCGTGCTAGTGGATCACCTTGGGAAGCCCCGATGCTTCTTGTGAAAAAGAAGGATGGTACGTCAAGGTTATGTGTAGATTATCGTACCTTGAACTCTGTAACAATAAAGAACAAATACCCTCTACCAAGGATAGATGATTTGTTTGATCAACTCAGCAGGGCAGCAGTATTCTCGAAGATTGACTTGCGGTCGGGGTAACATCAGATCAGAGTCAGAGAGTAAGATATCCCTAAGACAGGCTTCAGATCTAGATATGGGCATTGGAAGTTCCTTGTTATGCCATTTGGAGCGACCAATGTACCAATCGTATTCATGGACCTCATGAATTGTATCTTCATGCCCTATTTGGACCAGTTCGTGATAGTGTTTATAGACGACATCTTGGTCTATAGCAAGAATGAGACAGAGCATGAGCAGCACCTCCGTGTGGTTCTTCAGATTCTCAGAGAGCACCAGTTGTACGCGAAGTACAGTAAGTGTAAATTTTGGCTTGATCGTATTTCGTACTTAGGTCACATCATCACCAGAGGTAGAGTGGAAGTGGACCCCCAGAAGATAGTTGCCATAGAGACGTGGCCAGTTTCCAGCACCATAGTAGAGGTTCGCAGTTTCCTTGGATTGGCCGGCTATTACCGGCGGTTCGTATCAGACTTTGCTCGGATTTCAGCACCATTGACGCAGTTGACCCACAAGGATGTGCAGTTTGCTTGGACATCAGAGTGTCAGAGTTCATTTGAGAAGTTGAAGCAAGGATTGATGACGGCACCCATTCTCACGCTTCCAGATGGGACGGGAGGATTTTTAGTTTATTGCGACGCATCCGGCAAGGGATTAGGATGTGTCTTGATGCAGCATGGGAAGGTAGTAGCTTATGCGTCACGTCAGCTTCGTGATCATGAGAGGAATTATCCAACCCACTACTTGGAGTTAGCAGCGGTGGTATTCGCACTTAAACTTTGGAGGCATTACTTATATGGAGATTGGGTGGAGATTTTCACCGACCACAAGAGTCTTAAGTATGTGTTCACTCAGAAGGATCTTAACATGCGTCAGAGGAGGTGGCTAGAGCTACTTGTGGATTACGACATCAACTTACAGTATCATCCTGGAAAGGCCAACGTAGTTGCAGATGCGTTGAGCAGAAGAGCCGGAGTTTATTTTCTAACAGCACAGCCAGAGTTGTTAGCAGACCTTCAGAAGATGGGTATTGAAGTTGTTCTTTCTACCAATATGGCATTGATGGCCAACATACAGGTTCAGTCCAGTCTAGTTGAGAGGATCAAGATAGCTCAGTCAACAGATTCTAAACTTCAGCGGCTTAGGACGGAATGTGAAGCATGAAGGAGAACAGAGTTATGTATACACGAAGACGGTACTCTCCGACATGGAAGGCGTCTTTGTGTACCTAGTGGTGATATCAGACAGGAGATCATGGCAGAGGCTCACAGTTCTCAGTATTTAATTCATTCCGGTGGCACGAAGATGTATCGTGATATCCGTCTGCATTTTTGGTGGAATGGTATGAAGAGGGAGATAGTCCGGTTTGTCTCTCGTTGTTTAGTTTGCCAATAAGTTAAAGCTGAACATCAGAGACCAGCTGGACTTTTTCAATCTTTACCGATCCCAAAATGGAAATGGGAGCACATTACCATGGATTTTGTAACTAGATTACCTAAATCTCCAGCTGGGAGAGATGCTATCTGGGTTATAGTTGACCGGCTCACGAAGGTAGCTTATTTTATTCTCTTCAAAATTGGCCAGTCAACAGATCATCTTGCAGAGATGTACCTCATGCAGATAGTCAGATTGCATGGAGTGCCAGTTAGTATCATATTAGACAGAGATTCAAGATGTACATCTCACTTTTGGCGGAGTCTTTAAAAGAGTTTGGGGACTCATCTCAAGTTCAGTTCAGCATATCATCTGCAGATAGATGGTCAGTCAGAACGCACGATTCAGACTCTCGAAGATATGTTAAGATCATGTACACTTGACTTCGGTGGTTCGTGGGAAGATCACTTGCACCTAGTGGAGTTCTCGTACAATAAAATTTTCAGGTTAGTATTCAGATGGCACCTTTCGAGGCATTGTATGGCAGGAAGTGCAGATCTCCTTTAGCCTAGGATGATGTAGGCGAGAGGCAGATGCTTGGTCCAGAAACGATTTCACAGACTATCGAGGTGGTCAGACGAGTCAGAGATCATCTTCGAGTTGCACAAGATCGTCAGCGTCATTGGGCCGATTCTCATCGACATCCTCTTGAGTTCTCTATCGACGACCACGTATTCCTTAGGATCTCGCCTACCCGTGGCGTCATTCGATTCGGCGTACGGGGAAAGCTTAGTCCTAGGTATATAGGGCCGTTTGATATTCTCGAGCGAGTAGGCGATGTGTCCTATCATTCGCTCTTCTACCGTCGTTGCGTGAGGTACATGATGTATTCCATGTATCCCAATTGTGACGGTATATCCTGGATCCGAACCATATCCTTGATCATTCGGAATTGGTTGTTGGTACCAACCTTTCGTATGAGGAAAGGCCCGTATCCATATTGGACCGAAGAGAGAAGACACTCAAGAACAAGACTATTAAGCTAGTTCGCGTTGCTTGGGGTCATCACTCTTTGGGTGAGTCAACATGGGAGTGTGAGGATGATATCCGATCGCGATATCCACACCTATTTGACTCATAAGGTATAATGTCTTTCTTATGTCTTATGCTTTAATTTCTTGCTTGTATGAATGATTGTATGATTGATTGCTTAGTCATATATTGCTTGTGATTAGTATAGCTTGTCCCGACATCTCTAGCCTCTTGATTAAATTTCGAGGACGGAATTCTTTTGAGGTGGGTAGAGTTGTAACTCTCATTTTTCGTTATACGTATTTTTCAGGATACGTATACGGATTTCTGACAATTGTCAGGTGGCCCGTATTTTGACTTATCTTGCTTAGCTTAGCCTTGGTTTAAATCTTGACTTGATTGGTTCAACTTTGTTCAACATGACTTGACTTGGCTTGGCTTGGTTTGGTTTATTTTGGGTTGAGATGAGAGGGGTTTCTATATAAGTCAACTTCTTCTCTCTCCTCCATTATTTGTATTTACTTCTTCATCTTCTTCATTTACTCCTCCCACCTACCAAGCCTAGGCAAGTGCAACTTGCTTCATGAGAGATATCAAGTTTTCTTGTTCCATTCTCTTCCTTACTAGATTCTAAGCCTCTTTAGAACTGGAAGTTTTCGGTTTTGATGGTTATATTTTTGTAGATCTAAGTTTTAAGTTCCTTTTTGTTTAGTTTTCTTGGTTTTGATCTCTAAAAACTTAGTATTTCCAAAAACTAGTGGTTCCATGTTGTAGAAAATTTGATTTCATGCAGTTTTGACCTTTATTTCGCTTGATTCCGAGTTCGGTTGAGGAAGTTATGGCCATAGCAAGTTTTTAGGAGTTTCATGGCTGAACTTGCTGTTTGGGGACGATGAACCCCATGCGCTGGGAACCCCATGTGCTGGAATCCCCATGCGCCCGGGAGTCCATGCGCCGTAAAGTCCCGGCAACGCATCCCTTGACTCCGAGCGTGTCATGCACGTAGGTTCCTTACGCGCATGTACTGAAGACACAACGTGAGTTTAATTCCCATGCGCAGATTGTGCAGGAATTCCTATGCACAGATTGTGTAGAAATTCCCATGCACGGATTGTGCAGGAATTCCCATGCACGGATGTGCAGGAATTCCCATACGCGGATTGTGCAGGAATTCCCATGCACAGATGTGCAGGAATTCTCATGCACAGATTGTACAGGAATTCCCATGCAGAGATGTGCATGAATTCCCATGCACGGGTGTGTAGGAATTCCCATACGCGAATTGGACAGGAATTCCCATGCGCGGATTGTGCAGGAATCCCATGCGCCGAAATTGCTCTATTTCACTATTTTTGCCTGTTTAAGTTATTTTGTAGCTAGAATCTTGAAAAACTCAAAACATGAAAGTTGTAGATCTTTTCCTTGGCTTCAAGAATATGTCACTAGTTATTTTATACAAGTTTCTCTCATTCATGATAATGTAAGGATAAAACACGATAGTGACCCGTCGTGGTGCACTCTTGACAAGTAACATGACATGATAATTCTTGATAGTGACCCGTCGTGGTGCACTCTTGATAAGTAACTGGACATGAACAATCTTGATGGTGGCCCGTCGAGGCGCACTCCTGACAAGTAATCTTGACAAGTAATAAGTAACCTAACATGACATGATAATCTCGATATGCCTTGCTAAGTAACTCTTGTCTTGACACCGTAGGTGACTTTCTTGATTGTGCCTGTATAAGCTACATGTCTCGTCTTGCATCATGTCTAGGACATAAATTCCTGATTTCTTGCGATCACGGATTTACACTGAATCTGACTAAGTTAATGACTAGATTGATCAAGTAGTTCATATAGGGAGATGTTTCCAGTTACAGGCGATCCCGTTATCCCGGCCACACCTGAGGGACTTGTAGCCTGCCGTCGAGTAGGGCACATTTCCAGCCCACTGTCATGTGGGAGACTTCATGAAACAAGTTCTATGCACACTGTCATGTGTTGCACACCAAGCCACCTAATAATTCTTGATAACTCTTAAATGAACCTCGCCTGGATAACCTGGATAGCTGTAGGGCTTGTGACTGCGGAAACATCTCTTTGCATCTTGCTAGTAACTAGGCTTGTGATTACCCTAGCTAGTCAAAGTATCAAGCCGTACTCTTTGCTTGGCCGTGATTGATGGATGTAGTCCAGTCTAGTCTTGTCTAAGTAATGCCAGTCTATGATTATTTCAGCACATGCTTGTTCATGCTGTACTCTTATCAATAATTGGTTAGAGACTAAGTTCTGTTCAGGCGAAGGGTTACAACCCCGGTCCTTATTTGGTTTACGGGATGTAACTTGGCTACCAGAATAGTTTCTTAGTTATCTTATCGTTTATCACCCTACTATCCTATTTCTGGTTTTCTTGTTATTATTATGCTTTGTTTTCTAACTTGCTGGTTTTAGTTCCTAAGTGAAGCCTCCCTTGTGGCACTTGCTCTTTCCGGGGTCTGACCCAGCTAGTTTTGTATGGCCAGATTTCGGAGTAGGACTCGAGGATCCTCCAGCTTTCCTGCCAGATGGTGACCACTAGGCGCAACACTGGCAACGAGTGGGTTCTTATTTTGCTCTCCGACTCTCATGTGAAAATATTCTTTTGAAGCGTTTAGCCGCCGAGCAAGTGTTAGCTCGTTTGCAACTTTACTTACTGTCTGTCTACGGGCTGTAACATGATTGACAAATCCTAGGGTTGATCATGTATGACTGGAACTCTTGCTAGTCTTCTCATTTTGTATGACTAGCTTCATGATCATCTGAATATGTAATGTTTGGGACGCATTATCTTGTATGTCTGATGATCTAACATCTTGTAACATTTACTTACTTGCTTGAGATTGAGACACTAGGCTTGTTCATGACCATAAGAGACTGTTGGCTTGTAGATAAACTCTCATACATCTAGACAGCCGTGACCGTATATCGAGGTAGATTATACTTCAATGTACGTAGCTGCCTGTGTCTGTCCCCCGCTCTCCAGTATTCTGGTTCTGAGCTGTGACAAATACCATCCTGTGCAGTTACTATTCCTCTGTTTTCTGTGTGGGTCGCATTAATGAATGACTTGTGTCGAGAAGTTTGCGTGTCGTGTGGGATGGTTCCTGTGTTGAAAGGTTGACACTGAATTATGGTACACTGGTTTGTATCAGTTTTGTGTCTGTATCAGACTAGGTAATATTCGATTGGGTTTGGGAAGGGAGTTATGTGTGATGACTTCTAGTTTAGTTTTTCTAATGTTGAGTTCGTATTGGATATCACTGTATGAGGAAATGTGGAGATTCCTAGTTCAGATATTAAGATAAAATCAGGTTGAATTTCTTGTTTTGTTCATGTTATGATACCTTAGTTACCTATCAGTCGTACCATAGTACTTGTAGTAACTTTGGATTCCTCAATTTGAGTCTGAAGGTTAATGTCAATTAGGTACGCTAAGTCTTACCTGGACTTTGGGAGGACTGGTAACTGACGCTGACCTTTGGATGCAGTATCCAGAGTCTAGACTCAGATACGTGTTCTCGAGTGACTCGATATTGATGCTAGTTCTCTGTTTTTTGAAACCAACTCTGGTTTCAATACTAGTATTAATTCTCAGTTTTAAAGGAACAATCCTCAGGTTAATCTATATTAGTTTCATATCCCAGTATTAACATTTGGGTTATGAGCCTTGGAGTGTTATGATACAAGTTTGGGAAGCTTGTTGGAATGAGGAGAATTGGTAGTAGATTGGCTTTTAAAATTGATATAGGCTAGCAAATTACAGTGATCAGAGGATACTTTGAGCTACAGGTCCATTTGGCCTTATGGAGAGTTATGGAGTTTTGGTAGGGGCTAGGTTAGGTTAAACTAATGGAGAGCCTATTTAGTTCAGAAGGCTGTATTGCTAATTGATCAAAATAGACTATCAGGATTTAGAAACTTAGGCTTAGTTGGAGTATTTGGTTTTACTGTTAAATAACTTTTGTAATTTTTGGCCAAATTTTAAGAAGAGTTGAGTTGGTCTGTTATGTATGTTTATTGTTTTAGTTTTTTGGCATGTCTTCTTTAAACAAAACAGTAAAAAGGATGAACAAGTAGAGTAAGGATAGTGAATGCTAGTCTCTTCTTGGATTATTAGAGGCCATATGCAATTACTCTGATGGCAGTTGCTAAATTGAATTGTGGGCTTGAGTCCAAGATTAGGCAGGGAGTTGGTTTGAGGACTTAGTAATAAAGAAATTACTGATGTTGAGGTGGTTATTTGGTATTTTGAGGTTTAAATTTAGGCTTTTTGATTTTTGTTTAAATAATGAGTTGGGCCAATATAAGGGGGTTATGAGTATTAACTTAGAACTGGTTATTAGACCATTTAGAAATAGGTTATAAATTAAGCATTTTGGTTTGTTTTAAGTTTTAGAATAATATTCTTAGGAATATGTGTCTTCTCATCACAGATTTTCTCTGGACATTGGACTTGACATCTACAATAACATCAGGCAAGTACACTGACTCGAACCCTTTACTCTGTACTTCTGTCTTGCTTCATGTTCTCATATTGACACATTGTACACACGACTGTTCATTGTTCATTGTTCACCGTTCATCGTTCTTACTTGTACATTGGGGTGGGGAAATACTACAGATATGTGACCAATCCTATTTTAGCTAGGCATTGACTAAAAGCTTAGGTCTCACATCGTGCACGTGGGACTCTAAGCCGTACCATTGTTCATTGTTCATTGTTTACCCAGCCGGTCACATACTCTGATAGTTATTTCAAATGCATGTTACACTAATAGTATAGTTCATTGTTTCTGGATCATGTACTATAGTTCATTGTTATTCATGTACCACAGTTTTATATTTCTGTCTTGTACTATAGTTCATATTGTGATTCTCTTCATGCATTTCAGTTTACATTGTTTAGAGATTCTTGTCAGGGTTGTACTTTGCTCTTTTCCTGACAGGATACGTTGCAGGTTTACTTGATGATGTTGTATCTCCTTCATGGGCCAGAGCCCGAAGCCAGGATAGAGATGCCACATGATAGACTTAGATTGCAGAGATATAGTTAGATTTTTAGACTTTCATCATGTATTGTATTGAGGATTTCATAATTGTATAATTTTATTCATGTTACCAGATTTGTCTCCGGATGATGTTGTTTGACTTGATAGATTGTGGAGATCTTTTCCGGGAACGTGTATAGAAGCTGTGGTGTTTTATGTATCTGTATCTTGGAGTTTTCCTTAGAATTGTACAGCTTACTTCGTCGTGTCTAACGACGAAGGCTGGGCGTGTCCGACTCGTGTTTGATTATTCAGGAGCGGGTCGTGACAGTCGCGTCCCTCACGACCTCTCATATAGGTAAGTCCTTAAGGGTTGGTGATAGAAATCAACCCTGCATATCATGCTTGGACTTATTAAGAGTTTAAACTTAACCTATCCATATCACAAAAGGAACACTGTCACCATAGGGATGGGGTATGAATGTACACATGTACAGCCTCATGTGCTTTTATTTTAAAGAGAATTTAATCTCAGGTTAGTGTTCCATAATAGTCACCTAGTCCAGCTTATTTCTACCCATTGAACCGACTTCTTGGGATCTCCAGTCAGACTCGGTTGGGTTGTCACTGTTGGTGACTATACTATGGGCTTAACCCCATCCCCCTCGATGATTCTAGGATCAATATCCTAGACAAACTCTTCGTCAAGAGTAAACAGACTCTTCGTCAAGAGATCTGTAAAGTTCTTTTATGACTTTATAGTCAAGAACTATAATTTTGTTTTTAAGGCTCTTTACATGTCTTGACATGCAGCTGCATGTACCTGTTCATCTTAGAGTTCACAAGATAATGCTTTTAGCATAATTTTAAAACAAATGACATGTACAAAAATATGTAGTATAAAATGTTGAGCCATACAGCTAGCTTCAGTATAAGATGCATGTGGCTGAAGATAACATTTCAGACTATATAATAGTCTTAGCTATGATAGATTTGTTACACAAACCTCAAGATATGACAACTTTTCATAGAGTAAAAAAAAATATATATATATATCCATAAATGGATTAGATGTCATATGAATCAGTTACCCAGTTTGTATTTAAATGACATTTCTCTGACATAAGAGTATCTAATATGATACAATTTATAGCCTAGAATATCCTTAAAATATTCTTTTTATTACTATATAGAATAGAATAACTGGTTTGGCTGATTTAGAAATCAGAGTTAGTGACATCAGACTCATGTGATTTTACTAATTATTGATATAAGTCTTAGAATAGTGAGTCAAAAATCATTTGACTCTGTCACAGTATCCATGGCTCTAAAGATTTATCTTTACTAGCCATGTTTGCAAAAATGACAGTTTAAAGTACTAGAATAATAGTAAGTGATTTTGCTAATCAACCATAAAAATCTATAGCTTATCAAGTGTTGATTAACTTGGGTTAGCTGTAGGGGCCCGTTCCCAGCTAGCGGAGGTCCATAGGGGGATGCTTAAGTACCGTGTCGCTTAGGGCTATTTACGCCCGGTTGACAGAAGGACCTTTTCGGCTTGTACCCAAATTAATCTCAACTTTTAAAAACTTCAGATTTAAAGGAATTTGCAATTTCACTAACTATTTTCTTGTGGCTAAATTGTTTTAGCGAGTCAAAAGAATTATAGCATCACAAAATATAAGCAAAGACAAAATTTGTCTAAATATTATGATAAAACAATATTGTGATTTCTTTCTGATTTAAAATTCTAACATTGTGACAATATGGTTAGCTAAGGTTCATGCAAACAAACCTAAAAAATCAAATAATATCACTTTGATACAATAATGTGCAATCTCATAATCATTTTCCAATGATCAGGACTTATCAATAACCATACTAAAGATATGTTATTTTTATATATTATTTAGAGATAGTTTCATTATTCTTGCTAAACATCCATTAATAGCAAAGAACTTTTGTTTTACATACCTTCACCCTCGCATGTTTGAGCCTTTCCTAACAAGTTACAATCTCTAATGCTTCTGGATTAGAGAGATAACATTACAAAGTTCATGTTAAGAATAAGTGAGTACAAAAATAACCTTGTATTAGTGTCACCGTTAATATTTTCCTTCTTTCCAGAAAGTTAAAGAAAATTCCTAATGATCATATCTTCAAGAAAATTGAATTTAACAAGAAATGTGACTGAAACGATGCACAAACTTGTTTATTCTCGTACGACAAAACAATTTGGCAAAAAAATATTAATAGTAGGTGGTTTTGCATGCCAATTTGTTGCCCGCTTTAGCGGGCCAAATATCATTTAACAAAATAATTTCTAAAATAAATAAATAAAATCTAGTGCTCCCTTTGTCAGGGCTTGATTACTGATTAAGAAAAAAAAATATCACTTGTTCTTCTATGAGTAATCAAAAATATGTACATGATGAATGAAAGATTGATTCTCTAACAATACCAAGAAAAGAGAGAACATATGAAGTTATCAAAAACTTTATGCATGTTGATGAACTCATTCTTATAAAATACTAAAACCAAATGAAGTCATGTTCATGGAATAAAACATGTTATTCTTTTTTATTCTCCAGAAACGTGTACAACGAGAGGGTTATTCTATGCACATAACCATCCAACGTGCGTCAATGTAACAAAATATTAATACTGCTAAGGAAACATAGTGGCAATCCTAACACATTGGAGAAAACTGAAGCAACAGTAAGACATTTGTTTTAATGCAACAAACATATAAACATTGTCAGAACTAGAAAATTTACTACAATTATTTTATTCAACGTGCATCAAAAGTTCAAACCAATATTCTATGTTTAAGTACATAAGAGCCACATATGTAACCACCTTAACTCAGACAGACATTGATTTCCTTTTCAGTGCAGCTCAATTTGTCTATAACCATGTTTTGGCCCCATGATTAATAAGATTTTCATTCTGGGTTCACGTCATTATGAGTTCTAGTAGAATCAGTGGGACCAAAGAATATATAGTATGAGAAATCATTTGGTCCATATGCCAAAAGATCCACAAAGAAAGATGTGAGAGCCATAAACGTGAATGGGAAATTCAATCAACGCTATTTTCATACTTAGACTCAATTATGTGCCTTTGACAAGAATAACAAATTTTAAAAAAAAATTGATAAAATATTATGAATATTTTTTCCTGTAATTATGGTGCTTGTTCTTCTTAAGGGGCATAATGATCATACATTTTAATCAACGTAATGATAAAGGGCATGATAACATTTATATACCGACATCCAACAATTCAGAGCACACAAGACTAAAGCAATTGTATATACGCATGCAAGGCAGATGATATATTGACATTAATTAGTTAAGAAACTGCCAGGTATAGGTATAGATCTTAGAGAACTTGTATAAAATGTCAGACCAAAAAACAATGACAATAAATAGTATGGGACCTTGACATGATACAAGTTAAATCTTCAAGTTGAGTACCAATACCTCAACTAATAGCTTTTACTGATTGTGTTATAGAATCCTTAGATATGATCATCAATATATATGTTTAAATATATTTAAAACCAAAGTGACAGCTACAAATTAACAGCCCGAGACCATCCTTAATTAGAGTCATTTTTCCTTAAAGGCCAACAATTCAAATATAATACTTCTCAATCAATGTGCTAAATCAATAATACATGCCAAACATGGCAAAACTATATTTGTATCCGTATCTTGTATTCAACAAATATTACCTAATATGCAAAAAGCAATTGATAGCTTCATTAGAGTGGATGTAAGCCCCGTGAATTTTAGGGTTTATTTTAAATTTTCTAAATGAATTATTTTCAATAAATACTTTATTGTTTTGATTATTAATGTTCCTTTCCGTGACTTTGACTTATGGAGCGTCAGAGATGCCAATCTCTGTAAACTCTCTTTATGGGTTTTGTAGTAGACAAGATTATCTTCGTTTTGATATATCATGTCCCACTTAAACTTGTTCTCTTGTGCTCTTTTTTGCATCGCAAAACTTCGAGTCAATTTAGACCATTTGATCGATTAAATAATTATTAATTGATTTTCCACTTTTATCTTTGTTCATCGTTTGTACGTTACCGTGACTTTTAATTTGGGAGCACAAGACCAGTCGTGTCACGCCCCAGAACCAGAATACTGGAGAGCGGGGGCAGACATAGCCAGCTACGTATATTGAAATGGAAACCATCTCGATATACGGTCACGGTTGTCTAGATATATGAGGGTTTACTACAAGCCAACAGTCTCTTATGGTCATGAACAAGCCTAATGTCTCAATCACAAGCAAGTAAGTAAGGTCGCAAGATGTATGATCATTAAATATACAATAATAAGGCGTCCCGAATATTATATATTCAGCTGATCATGAAGCTAGTCGTTACAAAATGTTAGGACTAGCAAGAGTTTAGTCGTACATGATCAACCCTAGGATTTGTTAATCATGTTTACAGCCCGTAGGCAGACAGTAAGTAAAAGTGCACCGAGCTAACAGGTGCTCGTCGGCTAAACGCCTCAAAAGAATAGTTTTACAATAAAGTGGACAAGACAAAAAGGAAAACCCACTCTTGGCCCGGGTTCCGTCTAGTTGTCACCATTGGGCTGGAAGCTTGGTAGATCCTCGGAAGCTGCTCCGAAATCTGGCCACACAAAACCAGCTGGGTCAACCCCAGAAAGAGCAAGTACCACAAGGGGGCCACGAAATAAGGACAAAAGCCAGCAATTAGCACAAGAAAATCTAATATTAACACTAGAATTTATGAAAACATGTTAGGAAGATATACGACGAGATAACCATGGAACTATTCTGATAGCCAGGTTACAACCCTTAAACCAAACAAGGACCGGGGTTGTAACCCTTCATCTGAACAGAACTTGGTTTCCCACCATTTATCGGCAAGATAATAATGTAAGAAATCAAGACAGGAAGCAATCTTGTACTGGATCAAGACATGACTAGACTGGTTATACCTCATTCAATCAATCACGGCCAAGCAGATACTACGGCTTACTACTTTAACTAATTAGGGTTACCACAGACCTAATTACTAACAAGATACAGTGAGATGATTCCACAGCCACAAGCCCTGCAGACCATCCAGGTTACCCAGGTCAAAAATTAGGGGTTGAATTCTGGTGGGTACATCGCCCGGGAGACAAATGTACCCTTAGGTGACTTAGAGGGTGCAACACGCGACGGTGTGCTGGAAATATGCCCTACTCGACGGCAGGCTACAGATCCCAAGAGCGCCCAGGTAACGGGTTTCTCTGTAGTTGTGTCATCTCTTTATGACTACTGTGTTATTCTAGTTATTAACCTTAATCCATTTTGGTAGGTACCCCTGACCGTGGTACTCAGGAGTCCCATCCTAGACATGATACAAGACAGGACAAGTGGATTTAACAAGCAAGCAAGAAAGAACCACCCACGGTGTCAAGGCAGGTCAAGCTAAGTTAGCCGTCGCAACAGCATTTAAGTTATCAAGTCATGCTACAAGTCAGGAGTGCGCCGCCACGGGCCACTATCAAGTTATCAAGTCACAAGGATTAATTACAAGTTACAAGTTAGGTGTGCACCCCACTGGGTCACTAGCAAGGAGATCAGAGAATACCAGGATCATAATTCACAGAAAATCCCGAAAACCGTACTAGTCATAAACAATTACTTGCAAATCGTGTTAGGCCGTGTCGGGTCGAGATAGTCGTGCTGTGTTGAACAAGATCTCAGGAAACCCAATCCACAAAAGAGAAACCAAGTCGAGAAATAAAACCAATACTCCAAGAGCCAATGGGTTTAAGCAAGGGGCCAGGGCGTTGGGCGTACGTGCAAGAGCACGCACGCAGGGGAAGCATACACGCAAAAGCACGCACGCAGGGGAGCAGCGTACGCGCAAAAGCACGCACGCAGGAGAGCAGCGTATGCGCAAAAGCACGCACGCAGGAGAGCAGCGTACGCACAAAAGCACGCACGCAGGAGAGCTGCGTATACACAAAAGCACGCACGCAGGAGAGCAGCGTATGCACAAAAGCACGCACGCAGGAGAGCAGCGTATGCACAAAAGCACGCACGCAGGAGAGCAGCGTACGCGCAAAAGCACGCACGCTGGAGAGCAGCGTACGCTCAGGACATGCGTACGCTCAAGCCAGGGCACGCTCAAGTCTGCGTACCAGGGCACGCTCAAGTCTACGTACGCAAGAGACACGCTTCCAACAGAAAGTGTACCCAAGTCTGCGTACGCAAGAGACACGCTTCCAACAGGAATCGTACCCAAGTCTGCGTACGCGGCGCTAAAGAGCGCGCGCAGCTCAGTGGCGTAAGCTAAAAAGCTCTGCACACTGCTCACTGTCTTCTCCAAACCAGCAAGAACTCTATGGTTGAACCCAAAGCTTCAAAGGTTCATAACTTGGTCAAAACAAGTCCAAATCCAACCTTTCAAAGGTCAAAATTTGGTGAAATTGAATTCTCTTCCACATGGAAACATCAAAACCCATAAAAATCTAACTTAAATGGATCAAAACCATGTAAATCCGAAAATAAAGAAAACTTAGATCTAGAACAATAGAGACTCCAAATCACAAAATGTCAAGCACTAATGTTGATCACCATGGCCTAATCTAGCAAATGGACAAATAAAGTAGGGTTCTCATGTGGTGGCAAGGTGCACTTGTCTATGGGTTGGTGTTGTGTAGAGGAAGGAGAAGAAGAAAAAAAAATTAATGGAGGTTTATGAGGAGAGAGAAAAAGTTGGTAGAGTTTTAATGAGGGTGGGATGTGGTGTGTTGAGGGTGGAGCATAGGCTAGGGTGTTCCAATACACATTAAACCAAACCAAACCAACCCAAACCAATTAAAATCGGGCCATGTCAACACCCAAAATACGAGAAATACCAAAATTCTACAAGTTGAGAAAAATAAAAATACATGCCAAAATCCAGATACGAGTATAAATACGAAATACGGAAAAACGAGGGTGACAAGTTGTTTTCTCCGAACCAACTTTTCATGAATGATCTACTCGAGACGTTCTACACCCATGACCTTCGTGTCCTACTCAGACACACCATATTGTGCTTCATTTGCTTCGTACAACTTTCGGGTCAATTTAGACCAATTAATTATCTACCGTAAAATGTGACCTAACTTGTAATTTAATTTCAGGACCCGACATCGATCCAACCTGTCAACCCAAAGTATGGACATGGCCCACATGAAGCCTACTACCCACATGATATTTGTGTTCCATTTATTTGAGTCCCCACATGTCACTTATTTACCCATGATCATAAATACCTATTTAAATTCAATTATTGTACCATGTCCAATTTTGACCCTACCCGGCTCGACCGAACCCGAACCCAAGCTCTATGTTGTCCTCTCGTGACTACCCAAACACCCCACATAATTTCCCTCTTTTTCCTATTTAAAAATATCTCTCTTTCTCTCTCTACTTTACAAATATCTCATTTTTATCTCTTATACACACACACACACACACACACACACACACACACACACACACATATATATATATATATATATATATATATATATATATATATATATATATATATCTTTCTCTCTCTTCAAAACACACACACACAACCCCCTCTCTCCACCAGCACACACCCCCTCTCTCTAGCCGACTTCTCTCTCTCTCATTTTATAATATCTCTCTCTCTCTCTTTCCATATATAATATATATACACCCACACATATATACACACACACACACAAATCTCTCTCTCCCTCCTCCCTACACTCGGCCGACCTCCACCACCCATGGCCGAGCACCACCACAACCACCTCAGCCACCACCTCCACCTCTTTTCTCCTCCACTCCATCACAAGCACCACCATCACCATTATCATCACCACCACCATCTCCATTATCATCACCAACACCACTACTCATCACCACAACCACCACCGTACGCCGTGACCACCCCCGTCGGCGATCGCCACCGCGGCCACCCCCGCCGTGCCCACGCCTGGCCCGCCGCCGCGCACAGAGCAGCATGCAGCAGAAGCAGTAATAGCTTGAGCGGCAGCAGCAGCTGCCACCGCAGCCGCACGGCGGCGCCGCCACCGTCGCGAGCTCTCCCCATGTCCGACGCACTTGGGCGACCACCCCGGGTGTGTCTCCGGCCTCCCCGACGCGTAAAATATACGATTCGTGTGTTTTGAACGGAATCCCGGCGTGACACGCACGGGATCGAAGTCAAAATTTTATTTCGGGACAGCGACTTCGTGCATATTTTTTGAGAGATCCGACCGTTGGATCGACAAACTCTTTGCTCCGTCACAATCTCGGTATATAGATCTTCACTACCCTCAAGTTTCGTCCGTTAATTTCGTCGTTTGATACATCAAAACTGGCCACCAAGTTGACCGTTTAAATTGTACTATTTTTGGACAGTTTTACGGAGCCAACTTCGTCAGCTCGTAACTCCGCCGTCGCAGCTCCGTTTGGCGTGCCACCAGTTCCTGTGCGTAGCTGGTATAACCCTCTTCCTGCCTCTTAAGTTTCGTTTCATTGTGAGCACGTTCGGTTGGTCGAATTCGACGCCAAAGTTGGCCGTCCAAATTCTTAATTTTGCACTTGTAAAATTTTATTTTTGAACCCAGGACTCCGGATTCAACTTCTGACACCACTAGTAGACTTGTGGCATCGTTCTGGCACGAATTCATACAAAGTTTGCTTGATTTGGAGGACGTGGGCCCTGACACGTATTTCGGTGCAAAGCGGGTCCCATAATCCGGGTCAACGTGTCATTTTGAGATCGGCTCATCGGAATCCAATTTCGGATATATCGTTGAGTTCGTATCATCATTCTGGACTCGTTGACATATAATTTGTTGAGTTTTGAAGACATTTGTTCCGGCACGTATTTCCGTGCAGACCGGATTTTAAATGTCCGGGTCAACGTTTCATTTTGAGATCGGCTCATCGGAATCCAATTCTGGATATACCGTTCAGTTTGTGTTGTCATTCTGAATTCGTTGACATATAATTTGTTAGATTTAGTAGACTTTGTTTTCGACACGCATTTCCGTGCAAATCGGATACCAATATCCAGGTAAACGGACCATTTTGTGATCAGGTCATCGGAATCCCATTTCGGACATACCGTTGGGTTCGTATCATCATTCTGAATTCGTGGATATATAATTTGCTAGGTTTTGTAGACTTCTGCCTGGACACGTTTTTCGGTGCAAAGTGTGTCCAACGGCGGACATAATTTTGACCCGAAATTATCATTTTGCCCCTGTGTCCAAATTATGACTTATGGGTAGGCTATCCTAGCTAATTTGACCATTCTGGACACGTTGGTGATATTTATTTTTTTATCCGATAACATCTGTAGATTTTTCTTTATGTATCGCCCTTAAATTATAATTATAATTAATATTAGTATATATATTTATATGTTTGGTTTTTGTGAAACTCTAAAGTGATCCTTGTGTTTCTAAGGACCCTAAGTTTTGGTTTAGATATAATGTCACCCCACATTGGACTTTTATGCTAGGTCCCCACTTAGCTAGTGTCTAGTTAGGAGTCGTGTCACACCACTAGTGTAAAATTTTAATCATAACTTAGAGGCTGAGTTTGTATATCATTATTGACAGGACACCGGACATCTGTATCTTCATATTCTTATTCTTGCTTTGCACGAGGCAAGTACCCATACAAGCTTATTTACTGCTTATAACAATAAACTGTGATTAAATCATGTTAAAATACTGCTTTCTGGATAACTGCAAGTCATATCTCTTCATGTTTCACATGCCTTATACTGCTCTGACTATCCACCATGTTTTATACTGCTCTCAGTACCTACCATGCTTATACTGCTCCCAGTATCTTTCACATGTTTTATACTGTTCTCGTATCACTCATATGTTATAAAACGGGTAATGGGGAAACTGTTAGTAGAGTACGTGATCATGCCCCCCTTCTCCGTATGTATTTACCGAGCACTGTTACATTCTATATGTAACTTTGTCGTAGGTCTGATCCCGCGTTTGTATATGGATATACACCGATGCCGTTAAGTGTACGTATGTACACTTCAGAAAATTGATATGTACCACTGTACATCCTATTTACCTATTGACTGATCACTCACCTGCTACAGTTTTAAACTTTAAAACGAATATGTATTGCCATGATGAAATGTATCTAAAACTGGATAAATCAAGATATGCCATGATTATGTTATTTCATCTTTTTCCATCACATGATCAGTATTATATGTTTGTAGTACAAGTACTTGCTCCCGTCCTGACAGGATAACGTTGTAGGTTCACTTTCCGAGGAAAAATGCTATGTGATACATATTATGGCACTAATTTTGAGAACCTGGCCTTAGCTCCAGAAGAGGCCCCAGCGGGGAACCTTGCTTAGATATCTTTCATGTGTTTTGAGACTTAGACTTTGGCTTGAACTTATATTTGGATACTGGACTTTGTCTCCAGTTAGATACTTTGGAAGTGTATTATTAAGGCTGTGCTTATTTTACTTTCACTTGTAGATGCTGTGTTGTGATGTGTCACCCCCAGTTTTCAAGAACATGGGTATTTTGATCATTTTTCATTTTAGAATATTTTTCAAATTTATTTTATTATTTATGATATTATTTTGGGGTCATTTGAGTCGGGTTCGAATTTCAACTCAATCCGACTTGTATCGGGGACCCAGGGTAGCTTTGACTCTAGTGGGACCCACCCATTAGTTAGCCATGGCCCACCAATCCCATTAGTTAGGCTAGAAAGATTAGGCTAATTCCCCAAGGTTAGTTTAGTCTAATTAGAGACTCATCCTTGACTCTTTTAACCCCCAAACCCTAACCTAACTTAAGTTGAACCAATGTAACTTATAGAGGGGTGTTTTAGACATTGTAGATAAGGGGGAGAGAGCCATTCATGGCCGGCCATAGGGGGATAGGCATGAACATTCATTTGTTATTGTAGAAGCATGGAAAATACTAAAGAAAGATCCATGCGGCCAGGAAACCCCATGCGGCTCAGAAAGCCCATGCGGCCCAAAGATTCATGCGGCACGAGGGACTATACGGCTCAAGACGTCCCATGCGGCTCAGAAGAGAAGACACGTGGCTTGCAAACAGTTCTGCCTCCCGCCTTACACTGCATTAATTACTTTGACGGCTAACAGCTCTGATAAAGTGACAGCCCTGACACAAAGAGGTAATGATGACTCTGTCATAATGACAGAACCCCTAGGGAAACGAAGGAGATCTCTGACACGAATCCCCCCGAGATCCAGAAAATGCCACGTAGCCTCGACACGTGGGCATTCGTATGCGGCTCAAGTAGAGGCTCCCTCTATGCGGTTCAAGCAGACGCTTTCCCATGCGGCTCAAGAGGACCATCTCCATGCGGCTCGAGCAGAGGCCGCCCCATGCGGCTCGCAAGGATCATATCCATGCGGCTCTCTACCTATTATGTGGTCCAGATTATCATGTGGTCCGAAGGTTCGGGGGCCACTCTCCAAGCAGCCCTGACACGTGGCCAGTCTTATGCGGCTCAATCCTTATGCGGCTCAATCCTCATGCGGCTCAGATCCCCTCAGTGGCTCCCAAGACACGTGTCATAAAGCCAATCAATTTCTCAGATTTGCTACAATCAAAGATTGGGTCAAATTCCAATAATCTGGGACACGTGGCAGGAGAATGAATTAAACTTATTAATTCAGATTCGTAGATATCAGCAAATCATCATCACGGAGATTTATTCCAATCAGCATTAATTACTGATAGGATTTGGTACAATCTACATTAAATGGCCCAGATTCATCACACTCAAGATTAATGGCCCAGATTGATCAATCAACAGGCCGCCGCCACTCTAAGGGGCAATCATTGCAAACCCTAATGATTGCATCCCCTTCTTATAAATAGCAAGGTGCCATTCCCTTGCAAGAGGACCCCTTTTCGAGATCAGAGAGCACCAGAATACTTGGAGAGAAAAGTCGAGAGAGAGCAAAGAGAGCATTTCTTCAATGCCAAGCAATCTTCTGGAGCCAAAGCTGCATACCGATCGTCCAAGGAGTAAGGCAGAGCGGCCGTCGCTTTCCCGAGCCTCTATCGTCACCCCCCAGAATCTAAAATAAACAATTGTACTTAGACTGCTGTACCTAGGTTTTCGACCCTAGGCTTTCTTTGTACAAGCGAGTTTGTAACGTGAAGTAAAAGTCCAGTCCTCCGATAATTGTTCTGCTCTTTTATATTTCATGGCAAACAGTTATTATCCCCAAATTTTCTCTCTCTTGTTCTTTCCCAAATTTTGAGAGGAACCACCATTGATTTCATCTCCAAATCAATCTCTTCTTCCACCAAATCTTTTTCATTTCTTCTCTACTCCATGAAGAGAGGGTGCTAGCCAAGTTTGGGAGGATTTGGCTTTGGTTCGTGTCTATTTGGAGATCTCTACGTGTCGGTGTCGTATCGGGAGGAGTTTTCCTAGATTCGATCAACCGGGAGGTATAATCTCTTCTCTATTTCATTCCTACATGCATATAGGATTATTTTGAACCCATAGGAATGACCCCCATGGTTGTATCTCCATTTGTGTCCGTTTCGTGTCCATTTGGAGGTCATAGGAGTGTCCTTTGTGTTGTGTTTTGGGTCCTAGTAGGAAACCCCCAATTTTGGACACTTGTTTTTTGATATGTTGTGGGAATGATTATTTGTGATTTGAATCTCAGATTTTATATTGTTAGAGAGTTATTCTTCATGGTATCATATTGTATCATAATCTATATATATGTATATATCATTTGTTATATATATATTTGTGTCTATATATATATATATATATATATATATATATTTATATATATATATATATATATATATATATATATATATATATATATATATATATATATATATATATATATATATAAATATATATATATATATATATATATATATATTGTGTCTCTCTAATATATAAATATTGTCTTAGTATATATGCTTGGTGTGTGGAGATTTCGAGAGTGAGGGGGGGATTATGAGGATGAGATATTGATGAGTGTGTAGAGTTTTATATAGAGAGAGTGAGAGGGAGATATAGAGAAAGTGATTGAGAGAGGAAGTGAAGAGTGAGAATGGGATTAGAGAGTGATTGAGAGAGTAGAGAGTGAAGAATGGGGAGGGGAGACTGCTGTTTTCGAAACAACAGCAGTAGGAACAGTATCAGTCCCCACAGGGGACTGATTTCGAGGTACCAGTAGCAGCAATATGCTGCTGATTTTGCAGCAGTGAAGGGGGGATCATGCCCCTAGTATACAACAGCAGTAGCTGTAGCAGTATGGTACTGCTACTTATTAGCAGTAAGAGTGGGAGGGGACAACCCCATTTCAGCCTCATCTTCCCCCATTCATTCACTCAAAATTAGCCCATTCATTCACCCTTCCAAACATATAAATTCAGCCATGTAAATTCATTTATTCCTCTATTCACTCATCCATGCATTCATTTTTCCCCCATTCACTTACTCATTCATCCATTCATTCTTCCATTCAATTCAATCCATTCACCCTTCTATTCATTCAATATTTAATTTCCATATATCCATTCCATATAAATTCAGTCCATGTTCACCATTTTATTTACTCCAAATATCAGTCCATCAATCCAACATTCATCCATATTTCAGTCCCCACAAAACAGTCCATCCTTTCACCAATAAATCAGTCCCATTCATCCCCCATTCTACACTCATTCACCACCATTTACCCATTCATTCATTCATCCATTCAGTCACTTAACCCCCTAGTATACCCTCTTGTAGATCTTGTTAGAGACCTTAGTTAGTAGTGTTAGATGTTAGTGTGGTAGTGTTAGTAAGGTGGGTTAGTGAGTGGTTTGTTAAGTAGAGTTGGCTAGTGTGTTAGAAGGTTAGTGGATAGCTTAGTGACCTATCTATGTTAGTATCCTATCTAGGATTAGATTAGATAGATGTTAGAGTAAGAGGGGTACTCTAAAGTGCTAGGAGGGTGGTTGAGAGGTGAGTTAGACTGAGGTTAGTTGGGTGGTGTGTGGTATCTCAAGATATCATAGAGTATTATGACGATACTTAAGGTAATGTTGAGATGACCAACATGACCATAAGATGGACTAGATGTCCAAGAACCCTAGATTTCTTGGTTGGTAAACCCTAGATAGGATAGTATCTAGCTACCCTAAGAAGCCTAGGCTAGTATCCTGAGATCTAGAGGGGTTTCCTTTGTAATAGGGCAAGGTATCGGGAATACCTTGTAAAGGGTAAAGTAGGGGTTTTGGGTAATGTAAGGATTTGGGGTTCTGATTTCTAGATGGGGTTAGAAATAGGTTGTCTTGGTAGGTAATGACTAGATGAGGATAGTTTAGGCTAGTCTTGACTCCCGTTGACCAAGAGTTGACTTTTTGACCGAAAGTCAACTTCGAGTCAACGCTTGACCTAGAATCGATCCAAAACCAAACTAGAGTTGACCAGTTGACTGAAAGTCAACTGTTAGTCAATATTTGACTAGTTTGACCTAGGGTTGACCCAGGGTTGACTCAGTGTTGACCAGAGTTAACTTTTTGACCAAAAGTCAACTGTAAGTCAACCCTTGACCCAGATTGACCTAGTTTGACTTGGATTGACTTCCTGTGACCTTGTTTGACCTTGGTTGTCCTAGTGTAACCTAGTTTAGCTTGGTGTGACATAGTTTGACCTAGTTTTGACTTAGACTTGCATATCATGACTAGATTAGCTTTCTTTTCATTATTAAACCCTGTTTGGACTCATGGTATCTCATCTTTAGGTCTGTGATTACTCTGAGCCTCTTTTCACCTTATCAGCTCAGGACCACAGGCGAGTACATTCACTGATAGTTTTCATTGTCTTGATATCTGCTATATCCGATTCAGTTGTAGTGTCTTATTCGATTTCCAGTCACGATAGTTCACGGACTAGTATATGTTGGATCATGTCATGAGATATTGTTCCGAGATTTTTTTGGTATATTGGTATATTTTCTGTCTTATGCCCTGTATATGTATAGACACCGATTCCTAAGGGGACTTGCTACCCTCTTATGGAATCCCGTGTCATGACGTGTCATGTCCAGATCTATTATACTATTCGGGGTGGGGAATTATTAGGGGCTATGTGATCAAAGCCTCCGGTCACTCTTATGTTTGTGCCACTCTCACCTCACGTAGGGTGTAGCAAGATTCCTCCATGTGTTTGTTATCCAGGTTGGCCGGCATGACCATTTCCAGAGATTTTTATATAATTCTCGGGCCAAGTGGATAACCTGTCCTGTAACATACCCAAAGCCGATCACATAACGCTCTAATAATTCAAGTCACATTTTTATATTTATTTATCATAGGAGGCTAAGTTCTGTTCAGAAGAAGGGTTACAACCCCGGTCCTTATTTGGTTTACGGGTTGTAACTCGGCTTCCGAATAGTTCCCAAGTCATCATATATATATATATGTATATATATATATATATATATATATATATATATATATATATATATATATATATATATATATATTGTCGTCCTATTCAGTACTCACATCCTGTTATATATTTCCTGATGATTTTGTCCTGTATTTCACATGTTCTACATGCTCTTATGCTATACTTTGATTGGAGGCTAAGTTCTGTTCGCGAGAAGGGTTACAACCCCGGTCCTTGTTTGGTTTACGGGTTATACTCGGCTTTCGAATGGCTCCTAAGTCTTCCTATATCTTTGTCTTATATTTCATTATACTCTCTTATAGAATTTATCAATTCATATGGAACTGCTATTAGTGTTTGTACTTGCTCATTTTCCTGACAGGATACTGTTGACATATTACAGATGTTTTTGAGGCAGGCCGCTCGACCTACTATGGGGTCGAGACAGATGGAGACTTAGGCCAGGACAGTGACCTGATAGTTGAGCTACTAGATTTTATACTCCCAGAGTAGTTAGCTTAGTTAGGCTTGCCTGGACTGCGATCCAGCTTTTGTTTTAGACTGTAGTAGCTTATATTTATATTTTTTAACTCTGTGATGTTGTTTGTTTCTCTCTAGCTGTGTTGGATATTGAACTCATTTTCTATTTTTACATCTATCATATTTCTATTTCGTGCTATCTATCCTAGTTTTGTTCTTGTGATTGAGACTGTATTACTATGTCACCTCCATTCAGAGTGTATATACTGTACAGGTACCTTTATACTGTTTAGTGTAGTTTTTGTAGACGACCTATACAGCGTTCTATTGCCGATTCAGCGGCGTAGGCTGGACGTACCCAAGTGCTCGTACCCCTAATCAGGGTGCGGGTCGTGATACATTTTTGTGGTGGCCCATGCAGGTCAGTGTCGCAAATAGTGCGATCTCGTAATGGTGCTCGACTTAGAGTACTAATTACGAGCCTACGACTAGGACATAGGATCTTGGATATGATAGGAGTTACTCAATCACATTTTAGGAAAAATTCTGATCTTTTGATTACCATGCCAACTCTTCTTGCATTTGAATTCAATTGTCCTCCTTTGATAATATCTTATCTTGTGCCATATTGATCTCTTGGGTTCAATTCGTCCTCAGGATGGCGATTACTCGTTATCAGGCAGCAGGGCCTAGTACAGTTCTAGAGAGGTCCGATCCAGTAGGACCTCCACCTCCGGCTACGGGAGTAGCAGTCGAGAGAGCAGCAGTCTCAGTTCATGCCCTTCAGGCGGGAGTAGCAGCGGCAGTTCCAGGAGGTCTTCCACCTCCAGCAGCGGGACCGTCCATAGTCATTCCTGAGACTCTTCCACCGCCGCCTCCGCTATCGACTGATGCACAGCAGATGATGGCCCTTCTACAGGAGATGTTGCAGATTCAGAGGGCCCAGGCCGAGGCACAGCAGCATCAGGCTGACGCATCCCACCGCCAGACAGAGGTGTTACGACAGAGCATGGAGAACTCCCAACGGATGGCGATGGCAGCAGTTGAGAGGGTTGTATCGGGTATAGTTCAGGGTGCCCCAGTTCAGCACCAGGGACAAGACTAGAGGCAGACTACTCCGTACGGCTTCTGCGAGAAGCCGGGGCACACCCGGGAGGTTTACAGGATGAGGTTGGGCGTGTGTCTATACTGTAGGGTGCCTGACCACCAGCTGAAGGATTGCCGCTTTCGTGGAGTCCGAGAAGGCCAGGACATAGTACAACAGGCACCAGCACGTGCCCACCAGCAGCAGGGTCAGGGCCAGAGGCATGCCATGTAGTGTGCTTTATGCTGGAAGCCGGGGCACACCCGAGAGGTTTGCAGGATGAGGCTGGCAGTTTATTTATTCTGTGGGGCTCCAGATCACCAGATGAAGAACTGTGCTGCTCATGCAGCCAGACAGGCAGACCAGGACAGAGTATAGCAGGCTAGGGGAGGCCAGCAGGGGCGAGCTTTCGTCATGACAGTTGAGGACACGCAGGCAGTAGCAGGGCAGATTGTAGGTTCCAATCTTTTGATCTCATTTCTGCATTTGCCTCCTTATAAACTGTCTTGAAATTCGATTACATCTGTTTCTTGATCGTTTGATAAAATTTTGTTCTTGTGATATGATTTTCTTCTGAGATAAGTTGTATGGGCTAGGTCGCCTCGATTATGAGATTTTAGAATCCTCTAGGGTCATGCTAGCAGGCATAGTGAGGACATATAGTCGGATTATGGTCGTATTTTTTGGGTGTAGGAATTTAAGGTTTTTGCTGCCAAGCATACGACAATGCAAAATTTTTAAATACCATGATTCTAGAGGTATGTACCTTAGTCAAGGACTCTGTGATTATCGTAGCCTTGCTCAATAACATGACTGTCACACCCCGCTCCCGTAGGAGCGATCATCCTCGCTAAGGCATGATGCCGCACGAGCCTAGATTGCGCTCGTGCAAGGCGGGTTCCATAACAGCCGATTACAGCGGCGACGACGAGGTCGTCGCACACAAGTCCCAAGCAGAAACATTGAACATGCAGCAAAAATTTAAAGGCAAAACACAAGTTATTCAAAAAAGATCTTTATTGATAATGAATAATAAGATTACAATGGGCGTAAGGCCATGATTACAAGTCTCTCGTGCTCATTTTTCTTATATTTTACTAGTCACTCTGCTCTCTCTCATCTCTCGATACAATGATTGAGCCAGCGAAAGCTTCGAAAGGCGATGTCCATACATTATGTCCCATATAAGTCTTGAGTTCATGCGATCGCATGCTTCGAGTCACCATGGAACTCCGTACCTCGATGCATCCAAGCGAGCTCCACGCCACGAGCTTCTACCTGTGCCTGCACATGGAAACTGAGTGGGTATCAGTACTCAACTGTACTGGTGGAGTGAGCTCATCGCCCACCCATACAAAATCGACACGTTCATTTACTTTGTGTAGCTTAAATCCCTTTCGATTGTCTTATTAGTCTTATCTTATGATCAATTTTAGGATAAGGATGTCCGACCAAACCGAGGTGCCATGACATGGTCGTGCTATAATTCCAACGTATATTTCGATCGAGGCAGTGCCTCATCGATTATATACTTGACCGAACTTCAACTCAGGACGGCAGGGTCATGCCATACTCTATTCGTGACTTCCACATACTCGAGACAGTGCTTTGCCAAGGAGCAACTTATGCGAACTCGGCCGTGCTAAGACTTTCATTAAACTCAAGTGCCTCTAGATCAATTCTCGTGCCAAAGACGTCAAGGGGACGACTCGTGCTGGTCGTACCGATAGACTTGTTTGTGCCTTAAGACCTTGCTTAGACTTGTTCGTGCTTCAAGATTGAGGCCGTGCCTCGCTATCAAGACTTATCCATGTTACTGCCTTGCGGCCTTCCTGTTCGACTCATAGATCAACTTAGACAAGACTTGTGAAACATAATGTCGACTTCATGAACATTTCGACGCCATCTATCGTGCCTAGCACGGTGCCTATGCTGCAGCCTAATCTTAGGCCCAGACCATGTGTTACCGACTGGACATGATTTAAGTCCTAGACTCAATCCAAAGGTATACACGCAGTTTGTCGCTATTCTGCCGACCCATCTACATGAGTGGTCACTAGCAATGTCAAGCTATACTGGATCTTTGGCTCACGGTGACCCCTTCGCGTAGAGGTGCGAGCCCCACCGAATGGTCTCGTGGCATATACCGTAACGGTTCACTTCTAACGAGTCGCACCGTCGTCGAAGGCCGTACGGTATCTGCTTTTCCCTCCTAGACCGACTCGATCCCGGTGCCCCGACGATCGGTCGAGGGATTCCCCTTGCGCGTAAGTTGTCCAATGACCATGCAGACTCAACTCGATCTATACAGTCCTTTCTTATTCATGACCATGCTTTCCTTCTTTCTATCAAGACTCCCAAGTCGCGGAGCCGATCTCGTGCATTTCCTTATCGAGACTTAGCAAGACTCCCAAGTAGCGGGACCGATCTCGTGTGCTTGATTATCCAGACTTATCGAGACTCCCAAGTAGCGGGACCAATCTCGTGTACGAGACTGTTCGAGACTTAGAGAGACTCCCAAGTAGCGGGACCGATCTCGCGTGCGAGACTTATCGAGACTCCCAAGTAGCGGGACCGATCTCGACGACAACCAGTCACGGGGACTTCCTTTGACCGTGGCATGCTTTTCATTGAACCGACCGTGGCTCGTGCCTTAGACAGGCCTGGTTCTCTAGGCAATGCTATCGCTCAAGTTATATACTTTATACGACGAGCCTAGTTCTCGAGGGACTACACGACCTGATAACCGCAGATAGAGCGGGACAGTGCTAGAAACAGCTTCGATAGCCCAGCACAACTCTTGTCTAACTTATTCAGGCAAGGACTCGACGAACAAACGCTACGCCGAGCTACGCATCGAAAGGACGGGTCGTGCACGCGTTCGACTTGAACAACCAAGTTCTCGGGTGCCTAGACTTAATCCAAAAGCCGTGCAGGACGACTTAACCCACGGGACATGCGAAGGCTATACCAAGCCTTGGACGATGGGACCGTACATGATTTATTAAGCATTTATGCGGGCGACGCCTATGACTTAGGCCAATTCGAGCGTTGGGCAAAACGACAGGACCGTGCATGCTTTATCAAGCATTCACACGGGCGATGCCTATGACTTAGGCTAATTTGAGTATCGTGGCAACTTAGCAACTTAAGCCAACTTCCTTCTTCCAAGCCACGGGACGAAGGACCCAGTATTATTTGAAAGCACGCTGAGCCGACTTCTAAGCAGGCCGTAGGACCATTTTCCATGTTCTAAGACATTCCGACCCGTCGGGATTATTCCCTTAGCTATGTGCGTTCGTAGCTTTTATATTAGCCTACTTGTGCAAGTTGAAAACATGTGAGTTATTAAGTGAAGGCTAAGATGAAGCAAGTTTACCGAAACTACCCCACCTGGGCGATGAGTCACCTCGACCGAGCGAGCCTTCGAGCAGCCGTTGAAAGGCTAAGATCGAACGCCGTCGGCATTTCGATTCCTCCGATTGACTTTGCAGGACGGGGCACTACAACATACACCACTCAGAACAAGTCTCGTCCTCGAGACTTTCCTGAAGGCAAGCCATCCTACCATTTCTATGACCAAGACTTAGTCGGGCCTAGACACAGAACTATAACAGTCGTGCGGGGTATGCCAGAATTTATCGTACACACTCCGTCTACGCGTTTCTTTGATTCCGAGCCACGCTCATACTACTATCAATCATTCACTTTAACACGATCTCACATTCTCGACACTATTCTATTCCTCAAGTCTTGTTAGAACTCAACGTATCACTTGGCCGGATCGTGCACGTATTTCAGGCGTCCCCAAAATACATGCATTCAGCCAAGCCGCATGATAGAAAATTCGTCATTCTCACTCGAGTCGCATCGTGCACATATTCAGGCATCCCTGAAATATATTCATGTCAGCCGAAGCTCATGAGGGATATTCCTATACTTTTGATTCACTCTATCCATCCATACCAATCCTCAAGATCAATCTTCCGATTGCTAACTCTTGAAACAGGGGCGTCTCGCCTATCTGCTAGGCTATTTCTCAGGGCTATGTCAATGTCAGGATTGGAATCATAGTTTTCCAACAATAATGCCAACACTGACCCCAATCCTAGGGTAAAACCAAAGTCGGTAGTACGAGATTTTCTACCCAAGCTTGTGTCACTCAGATCTCTAAGCATCGAGCACGATCACCTAATTTGCATCAAGACAATCACCAATTCTAACCAATTCATCTATTCAATTACGAGGTCATCTAGCTCGATAATATGTTGCGTTCCAATCTCACGCGAGTCCGATCATCCACGGTGGTTCATGAATCACCATGCAACGCTTCCGCAGAATAATCATTCTCATTGGAGCATAACTCTAGCTTGAGTCTAGACTAATTCATTCTCGATACGTGGATTGGACCTACTCAATCCTCAAGTTCGATTCGTCAAGTACACACTGAGTCATTCTCGAATCTATCTTCGCGTCAAACCACAAGTCGAAGCAAACATATTGCCATGCCATGCAAGTTCGATCACCCCCGCTGTATGAGTCACTATACTAGCACTCATACGGAGTGATTGCCCTAATCGGCATGACGTATATGCGAGGCTGGGGTTGCGCTCGTATAAGACAAGAACGTTAACGTTATTGTTATCGTCGAAACAATACAAACATTTCATTTTTCATCCAAGCCAAGATCTCAGTTCGATAGTCCGATCGTCATTCGTTCAACTAGAAAATCCTCGAGCCAAGTCTATCTTTTCCTCAACACGTTTCAATATCCTGATCATAGCATCCATCGGAATAATGACATCTTGCACGATCATCATTCCTCGAATAAGAGTACCCCCGAGTTATCATATATCGATCTTTGATACGCCTCAATACCATCGACGTTGCACGTAACCTGACGATCTTCCTTTGCAACGAACTCTGAGTCGTGCGACTGATGCTATTGTCCGAATTGGATATACCACAATTCCATTCGATTCAATCCAAAATCACACGCGCGATCCTCTAGGCTTCCTCGATCAAGACATTCACTTTTATTCATCATTCTGAATCGTGATTCAATATCATTTTTAACTCGCGTTGACCATTCACAAGCTGTCCGAACAACATCTCATTCGGGACATTCGAAGTCACGACCAACTAAGCATGACACGTTCTAAGGCTTTGTGCGATCGTATCGCCGACATATTCGTTGTTATCCTTAATCCTCGATTTTGCTCGAATGATTTCCGAGGCAAACCATACACCACTCAGGATTCGAGCTATCTTATTTAGTCCAACTCACGTTCGTGTTACTCGCTAACACCTTTTTCAGATTCGTTCGATGAATCTCTAGCGTAATCTCTCACGTCGTCTCGACGTACTAAGTCGTTCACACTTTTCCTCAAAATACAAACCAATATTCCATGCATGCCTAAGCGTTAGTTCGATAGCGTTCCTATTGATATACACTCTAAGTGTATCTCCGTTCTCGACCGAGCGATACTTAGTATTGCTCGCGACTCGTTTGCACCATAAAGTCTAGGTGCGCGACATGCGGCACAACTTAGCCAAAAGGCCGTGTGCATAGCTATCCCGTGCGGACTATATTCGAGTTTGCATGCTTGTTTGCTAATGTCGACGTAGGACTAGTTGGGCACGCACGCGGCTTGCTAACTTTAGCATGTGTCTTCTATCGAGTCAAATTGACACCGTTCGACGCAAAGGCCTACTGATGCGTTCGACGATGGCCTATCGATGCGTTTGATTGAACGTGTACGAGCTTTTGAAAGTATTTAGACTTATTGTATGGACATGCCGAGGGACATTTGAGAGAGAAGCGACACTCTTCATCGACGATGAGCTTTCAAACTGAGAAATTCGACTTGAGTCCAAGGACGTAAAGCCGTGCTCTGATACCATTATGTCATTCCCCGCTCCCGTAGGATTGATCGTCCTCGCTAAGACGTGATGCCGCACGATCCTAGATTGCGCTCGTGCAAGGGGGTTCCATAACGGCCGATTACAGCGAACGGGGGTCGTCGCACAGAAATCCCAAGCAGAAATATTGAACATACAGCAGAAATTTAAAGGCAAAACACAAGTTTTCAAAAGGGATCTTTGTTGAGAATGAATAATAAGATACAATGGCGCAAGGCCATGATTACATATCTCTCGTGCTTACTTTCTCTCGTTTTATAAGCCACTCTGCTCTCTCATCTCTCGATACAATGATTGAGCCAGCGGAAGCTTCGGAAGGCGATTGTCCATACTTATGTCCCGCATAAGTCTTGAGTTCACGTGACCGCACGCTTCGAGTCGCCAAGGAACTCCGTGCCTCGACGCATCCAAGCGAGCTTTGCGCCATGAGCTTCTACCTGTGCTTGCACATGGAAACTGAGTGGGTGTTAGTACTCAATGTACTGGTGGAGTGAGCTCCTCGCCCACCCATACAAAACGACACGTTCATTTATTTGCGCAGCTTAAATTCCTTTCGATTGTCTTGCTAGTCTTGTCTAGGATCAATTTTAGGATAAGGACGTCGACCAAACCGAGGTGCCATGACATGGTCTGCTATAATTCCAAACGTATATTTCGATCGGACAGTGCCTCATCGATATGTACTTGACCGAACTTCAACTCGGGACGGTAGGGGTCGTGCCAACTCTATTCGTGACTTCAACATACTCGAGACAGTGCTTCGCCGAGGAGCAACTTATGCGAACTCGGCCGTGCCAAGACTTTCATTAAACTCAAGTGCCTCTAGATCAATTCTCGTGCCAATGACGTCAAGGCGACGACT
>JANAVB010021600.1:36885789-37044450 GCA_029216955.1 Iris pallida | reverse complement strand
TTTGCTACGGATACAAGAAGAAAAGGACACATGAAGAAAGATTATCCAACAGCATCATCATCAAAGAAAAGCACAAATATGACAAAGACTACCTGAAGAAATCTACATCAAGAAAGTACGCCAATACAAGCATATGGCATGAAAGTGAAGCCAGCGACTCAGAAGACGAACAATCAGATGACGCTGCAAATGTATGCTTGATGGCTTGCGATCAGGTGGAACGCCCTTCACATGCTAGGAGCAAATGGATCCTCGACAGCGGTTGCTCACGGCACATGACCGGTGATGTTCATTATTTGCAACACTGTCGAAGAAGAATAAAGAAGGATATGTCTCCTTCGGTAATAATTTAAGAGGGTACATAATCGGTATCGGTGACATTGGTAAGCCTCCCTATCTGTGATTAAATATGTCTATCTAGTTACCGAGTTAAAACATAATCTCCTCAGCATAAGCTATTTAGCTGATCACGGTTATGGCATTAACTTCGTCAAAGACAAATATATAGTTGATAGTTCAACTGGTAGTACTATCTTTGAAGGTATCAGGGACGATAACATATATATTTTCTATTTGTTGGAAGATTCTAACAAAGCAGGTAGATGTTTGATGGCCAAAAGCATTAAGAGTCAACTATGGCTTATGAGACTCGGTCATACAAATACGGATACAATTTCTAGACTATCTACAAAGAAGTTGGTACGGCTTACCAGACATATCTTTCAAGAAGGATATGGTATGTAGTGAATGTGAAAAGAACAAAGCTACCCGATCCATTTAAATCAAGAACGCTGTAAGTACCACTAGACCTCTACAACTGTTGCATATGGACTTATTTGGACCAAGTAGAATTGCTAGTCTAGGTGGTAAGTTATATGCATTTGTCATTGTAGAGATGGTTTTTCTAGATATACATGGGTTTATTTTCTTGCACGCAAGAACGATGCATTATTAGAATTCGTCACCTTTTGCAAGAAAGTACAGAATAAAAAAGGGTTCATGATTACTCGCATCCTAGTGATCATGGCGACGAATTTAAGAATGCAGAATTCAAGCAATTTTGTGACACACACGGTTATTTGCATGAATTCTCTTGCCCTAGGACTCCGTAACAAAATAGAGTTGTGGAACGTAGGAACAGAACTCTATCTGAAATGGCTAGAGTAATGTTAAACCAATTTAGTCTACCTAGATACTTTTGGGCTGAAGCTGTCAATACAGCGTGCTATATTCTCAATAGGGTTCTAATTCAACCTATATCGAAGAAGACTCCCTATGAACTATGGTTTGATAGAACACCCAATGTTTCATATTTCAAGATTTTTGGTTGTAAATGCTTTATTCTTAATACTAAAGATAATCTGAGTAAATTTGATGAAAAGGCCGATGAAGGTATATTTTTAGGTTCTGCAGCAAAGAGCAAAGGATACAGAGTCTTCAACAAAAGAACCATAATCATCGAAGAATCAATCAATGTCAAGTTTGATGAGTTAAATCAATACTTAGACGATGACGACAATGAAGACGTGATCACACCAAGTACAGCTACTGCAAAACCTTCACACAAAGATGCAGAACCTTCACACCAAGCACCAGCTGAGTCTTCAAGCAAAGAAGCAGGAACAAGCAATCCTGAGGCTACACCAAAAGTGATGAGATTCTTGGCAGATCATCCAAAGGACTTGGTAATTGGTGAGATTACCAAGGGTGTAAGTACTCGTTCCTCTAATAAAGATATAGCTTCTTGTGTTGCTTTTGTTTCGCAGTTTGAACCCAAAAATATTAAAGAAGCATGTAGTGATAATTTTTGGTTAGATGCTATGCAAGAAAAATTAAACCAATTCGAACGAAATCAAGTTTGGGAACTTGTTCCCAAGCCCATTGATCATCCGGTCATTGGCACCCGATGGGTATTCCGAAATAAACTGAACGAGAATGGTTTAGTGACTCGTAATAAGGCTCGACTCGTAGCTCAAGGATACAATCAAGAAGATATCGACTACGATGAGACTTATGCCCCATTTGCGAGATTAGAATCCATTCGCATGTTATGTGCATTTGCATATTTTCATAATTTTAAGTTATTTCAAATGGATGTCAAAAGCACATTTTTAAATAGTTTTATAAAAAATGTTTATGTAGCTCAACCTCCCGGTTTTACTGATTTCAAATATCCTGAATATTTTTTCAAGTTGAAGAAAGCCTTATACGGTTTGAAACAAGCCCCTCGTGCTTGGTACGATCGTCTAAGCTCTTTTCTACTTGATAACGGTTTTTTAAAGGGAAATGTTGACACTACACTGTTTATAAAGTCTTTGAATAACAACATTCTTTTGATTCAAGTCTATGTAGATGATATTATTTTGGATCTACTAATGAATTTCTTTGTCAAGAATTTTCAAAGTGTATGCAGAATGAGTTTGAGATGAGCATGATGGAAGAGCTGAAATTCTTTCTCGGACTGCAAATCAAACAAACCAACAATGGGACGTTCATAAATCAAGAAATGTACACAAAAGATTTATTAAAGAAGTTTGACCTGGAAGCAGTCAAGCCACATAGCACTCCAATGGCGACTTCAACCAAGCTTGATACTGATGAACAAGGCAAACCTGTCGACATACATAAGTATCGAGGTATGATCGGTAGCTTACTGTATTTTACTGCTAGTCGACTAGACATTATGTTTAGTGTTTGCTTGTGTGTACGTTTTCAAGCCAATCCTAAGGAATCACATCTGTGTGCAGTTAAGCGTATCTTCGGATACCTTAAAGGCACTTCTTCTGTCGGCTTATGGTATCCCAAAACCACGTCATTTGACCTAACCGGTTATTCTGATATGATTTTGCCGGATGCAAAGTAGATATAAAAAAAAGCACTAGCGGCATATGTCATTTCCTAGAAAAAGCTCTAGTCTCTTGGTTTAGCAAAATACAAAATTCTGTCACATTATCAACAACCGAGGCTGAGTATATCGCCGCAGGACGTTGTTGTACACAAATTTTGTGGATGAAGCAAATTTTAGAAGACTATGGATTGTATTTTACACACATATCCATTTTCTGTGACAACACTAGTTCTATTAATTTGACTAAGAATCCAGTATGCACTCTCGTACTAAACATATCGAGATTCGACATCACTTTCTTAGAGATCATCAACAAAATGGAGATATAGACCTTGTATACATAGACACACAGAATCAATTAGTTGACATACTCACAAAATCTCTAGCGGAAGATCGTTTCAATTATTTACGTCGAGAATTAGGAATTTTAGATGTCAATAATATTAATTTTGTTTTATTAATTAATTTATTCAATACCCAATAACTATTTTTGAGACAAGCCTAAAAGAGTCTGTCTGTTACCACGACTACGGTCGAAGCAAAGCGGTATTTAAGAATTCTCCGGTGAACCTCCGTTAGCTGGGACAGTACTCCTACAGCTAATCTGAAATAGATACTGAGTAAAGAATATTAATTCATAAAATAATATTAATTTTATTATTTAAAATTTAAAATTTACTAAACTCTGAATTAAATATTTGAAGCGAATTGATAAAAAAGATGTGGCCTCATAATTTTTTATTATATATATAGCCAGGCAACCCTTGGCGACCTAGGCCCGAGTTCGGTCCGAATTCGGCCAGAGTTAGGCTGGGTATATATGTACCAGTCAGAACCCGAGGCCTCCTCTTCTTCACTCTTCCAAACCTCATTAAAACAACAGCAGCCGTGCCCCGAAAACCCTAGCTCTTCTCCACCTTCCTTCTTCTAATCCACGTGGAGATCTTCTTCCAAAATTTGGATTCGTACGGAGAATCTCGTTCTTTACAGCATACCTGATTCTCGGAAGGTATAATTCCTTCTCTCCTCCACTTTCAAATTATTAGGGTTTCTAGTTTTGGGGATAGAATGCCTAAGGAATTCAATCTTTTCAAGAAGAAGAAGACCAATGCCAGTGAAGAGGCATCATCTTCTGATCCGCATACGGATTCCCTCTTTTTTCGGTCTAATCGGATGACGGTGCATCGGACGAGTTTTATTTCAAGACTTCCGACCAAGCCCTACTTTGGTATGCCGATTTCATTATGCGTACTATTTGTACCGGATCTCCGATCAAATGGACTGTATTTCCTGACCACCGTCCTTACTTTGAGGCATTAGGGTTACATCACTTTGTTACTTTACAATTCCCTATAGCTACTAATGCTATTAAACTATTTTACTGTAATTTCGTGTTAGACACTTTTACCGTGAGAACTCGTGTCGAAGGGATAGATATCGAGTTTAATGATGAATCGCTAGCGGAAATCCTTGGTCTTCCAAACGAAGGTGCCCTGCTTGATGACATCACTGATTTTGATTTCCCCGATGGTACGACTCTGTTAGTTTCAAGAATGAGCTTTGTGCCCGCACGTTCTCGTCCTGAAAATTTTAAGGCCAATAACTTGAACTTGTTTAACTACAAATTACATCGCATCATCTATTCCACTTACTTCCAAAATCCACTTCAAAAGATGATGTCACTACACTTGAGCTTTCTGCTTTATATCATATTCTTAAGGGGATTCCTTTTTCTGCCCCTAAGACTATCATTCAGATGGGATAGATGTTGCGGTAGAGATCGCAACCTCTCTTATGCGATGATCATCCCACGCATCTTTCAGAGATTCGATGATCATCCCACGCATCTTTCAGAGATTCGATATTGACTTATCCACCTACTGCACCTGCTCCTCCTGCACCTACTCCCACAGCACTTTGTCCTCCTCAGTCTTACCCTATGACCTTTGAGCGTATTCATCAGCATCTATCAGATCTACAGTCATTTTATGTTGGCACTTCAGGAACATGAGTTCCATGACGTGACTCGGTTTCAGGCTATTGCCAACTCCTTCGATCTGAGATTTACACAGACAGGTCACTCTGCTAGCTCTCTACCTCGAGACCCTTCTGTTTGTGGCTACCGCATTGATGATGAGGCGGTCCACTCTCTGTTCCAGCCAGGGAACGCATACGATTGGTATCGTACTTCTGGTGCCACTCTTCATACTTCTGGAGCCGGCACTTCTGGAGCTGGTCCATCTGGACATGCTGGCGCTACAGCCGATGATGATTAGGATGATGATTTCTGAGATGTTACTGTTTGAGACTGTCTATTTTGTCTTATGTTTACTTGGAAATGCTCCGACATTCCAAATATTATCAGTACACTTTATTTTTTGATATAATTTGTGACTCTTCATAGACATATTTTTTTATGCCTCAGTTTGGCATTATTTCACTTTAGTTCATTATTCAGCTTAGCATTTTTTTTGTTTCAGCTTTATAGCATTATCTTTCTTTATCTTCATATAAACTGCCTGTGACAAATACCATGCATGTGTTGTTTATTCCATAAATATGTTTATACCATGCCTAATGTTTTTTTTATTAAGTTTCTTCACTGCTTGTTACTTATGCATTTATTGCGGGGGAGCTTTCTCTTTTGTAATTATTTTTCTAAGTGACAACGGGGGAGAAATAAGATCTAATATCTTCATGAATACAGGTTATGAACAATTTTTTTATTTTATCTCTCGGTAATTTGGTACACTTTTGAATTGATCAAAACCAAGATGTTATATCAATCAAGGTTTGTCAATTATCAAAATGGGGAGATTGTTGGCCCATGTCACGACCCGCACCCTAGAGTAAGGGCACGAGACGTGGGTACGTCCAGCCTACGCCGCAGTGTCAGCGGTAGAACGCTGTCCTAGGTCACAACATCTAGCAATAATATACTAAGCAGTTTATACTCCCCGAATAGGGTGACATAATAGAAGTAAACTCAATCACAACTAAGGAAGAAGAAGCACGATATGATATAGAATTCAAGGAAATACAGATGATAAAAATAGTCTAAGATAACATCTCAGCAAATATCTAGAGTACAAAACTCACTACTGAATATGAAAGAATATATACAACTCAAAATCTCCAACAGAAATAAATTCTAGCTAAACAGTCTCATGACAACATAAATAAGATAAGGCCTAACTAAGCTAGTCTAGGCAATAGGGGTAATGTCCTCAGCTAGAGCTGGGTCCTCCTGAGAGTCCAGCTCACATATGTCGTCTAGGGCTGCCCCGTAGAAGGTATCCACACAGGCCTCCTCCTCGTCCTCTGTAATATTTTTAACATGTCCAGTCTGGACAGGAGCGAGCACAATACATCTCAACAGTTCATAGCAGGTTAGAAAATATAAACATGCAGTAGAGTAAGATACAGGATCTGAAAGAAATACAGTATGTAAACAGAGAGAGAGAACTGTAATAGAAATATCTACTATAAATAGAGAACCCATAGTGGCTAGTGATGTAGAGTACAGGATAGCACATGTGAATGGAACAGAATAGTACATGATCTACACTAAAGAGTTTCACATGATCTACTACTATGGAATTTGTTCACATGACTACTAGCACTCTCCCGTTTCCCCAATCAATACACAAGGATCTAAGCAGGTTATGTTATTATACAAGCTATCACATGGGGGCCCATAAAAGGGTGCACATGATAGTATACATGAGGGCTCCGTGAACATGAGAGTACATGATTCACAGGAGTATACATGTATGATGAAAGCACAGGAGTACATGATGATGTGAAACGCACATGACACAATGTACCTGATGCTCCCGAGGGGGATAACATCGCATGAAGAGATCCATATAGTAATAATCCGTGATAATGTCGTGACAGCATCAAGTAAAGTAATCTAAAGCAGGAAAATAATTCTAAGCAGGATATGAAATGATCAGAGAATGTACTCGCCTGGTATCTGAGTGTCCGGATGAAATGTACTGTCCGAGGAGAGGTGTCTGGCTCCTAATCAGAACAGCAGCCCTTCGCCGGCGGGTGGTGCGGGGTTTCGTGCGAACCGAGGCGGAGACGAGTACGACGGTCGGTGAAAGAGCACTGCCATTCGTGGCGACGGGTTCCGGCTCGGTGGCCGTGGAGCAGTGGGCAAGGAGGAAGGAGGAGACGCTGCGGGCGGCGCTCGCTCGACGCGGCGGAGCGGTGACGGGGGATTCCAGGCGCGGCGGAGCTCGCCGGCCACGGGAGGCGAAAGTCGGGATTGGGACGCTAGGGCGGCGTCGACAGGTGAGTCTGGTCGGGGTTCGACGGTGGCGACGGGTGGTGTCGACGGTGATACGCGTGGTGGCCGTGGTGTCGATGCTGGTGGTGGTGTCGATGGTGATGACGGTGCCGGTGGTGGGGTCTGTACGGTGGTTTTGGCCAGGTCTGGTCTGGTTGGTTGTCGGGAGGAACGACGGGGTGGCCGTTGGCAGGTGATGATAGCAGTTGGTGGTGGCTGGGTTCGGGTGGTGGTTTGTGGCGAGGGTTTGGACGTCGTGTAGGGTAGTGGATAGGGGCTGAGTTAGGTTTAAGGTTAGGTCGGGAGTGTCCGACACAAGACTGGAGAAGTGTCCTGCGAGACAAGGGATGGATTAGCGTCCGGGTTTGTCCGACGCGGGAAATTTGTATATGTAAAAGAAGATAAGTAGTGGATGGGACACGGACAGGTCATGGACACGATGCACTCACTTTGGTTGTGGAGAATTTGGAAAAATATGTGGAGAAAATATTGGAGGAGTACCTGCCTATTTATAGGATGTGGGAATTCCCAATAAGATAGGATTTGGAATAGATTTAAGACCCAAAATAGATAATTCCTAATTTAATTTAAAAATCATTTAAATCCAAATCTAAATATAAATCCAATTCCAAATACAAATCAAATTTGAATCTAATTAAATTCTTGGTTTAAAATCAATGGATAAATCAAATTTCAAAAATTTAACCATTTAAAAAATACATAAATTCAAATCAAGATTTAAATTGCCATAATAAATTCAAAATATGTTTTGCAAAAATACTAATAATATTAATTTCAAAAATTGCATTATTATTTAAAATAAACTAATAAGATATTGTGAAATATGTGTATGCACGAAAAATTATTTATTAATAATAACTGTTTTCACGAAAGACTTTTTACAATAAAATAACGGACTTGAAAATGTTTGTATGATAGCTAAAACAAATTATTACATATATTATTTTGAAACTATAAAATAGATAAAAATGTTTTTCTAAAAATATGTTCGCTCGCACATATTCGCACTCGTCGAGCAATTACGAAAAACGAATTTTTGCGTATGACGTACAATACGATTACGCGACGTACAATACAAAATTTTAAATCCGTACAAATTATAAAAAAAAAATATAGTAGAAATTTAGGAGTTTTACATCCTACCCAACTTAAAAGAATTTCGTCCTCGAAATTAAGAATTAGTAGGGGGTGAGAAGACACGAGGGTATTGGGGAGGAATAATCATTCACGACGTCCAACGCAATCATGCAGTAGGAAATCGCGACTTCAATAACGGCGAGAGTAATCATATGTTAGCTTAAGAAAGAAGATGAGTACGGGTTAAAGTTAAAACAAGATATCAAACAATAAGGAATATTACGGTAAGAGAAGATAAATTAACGTTATGGCTTGAGAGTAGGTCGAGGGCATGATTAGGAGAATGATTAGGTTTACTCCTAATTTAAGTGATTAGGAGGGCCGAGAAAAGGACGAGTAGTTTAGGATGAAGAGATAGCAATATCGAGTGATAAAAATATTTGATATGAAGGCTAGGAAGGTTCTAGTACAACGCCTTCGACCTTCTAAAATAGGTGAAGGCGAAAACAATAGTGAGTTCAAAAGACGATATTATCGAATGCAATTCGTGGTGCAAAGACGACCGAATAATTTCAAAAGAATTGTCAAGGCAGTCGTGGATGGAATTCTAAAGGCCAAGTTTAATTATGGTCCATCAACGCAGAATAATAAACAAAAGCGAACCAAAGTGCACTTGGTTGATCAGACCATTATGCACCGGTTCTGATTAGACAATATGTTAGTGGGAGCGACCCAATTAACATATGTCATGAACAAACTCGATAAAGAATAAGCTTGCAAAAACTAGGCTACATTAGCATCATTAGTCAAAACGGTAAATACATAGGTACGAGAGATTAAGATTTAAAGAAGGTAGAATGATTCTAAGTCATACAGTCGTCCTATAGTCTTCTTGTCCAAGTCCTTGGTTGGCTAGACGGTTTAGGTCCTCTAAATTCTAGTATCTAAATAAGCTTGCTATATAAGTCACTAGGTCAAAGGGGTGGCTAGTTCATAAGGTATTCTACCCAACTTAAAGAATTAAACTAATGGTGTTTTGGGACAACTAGCTAGTAGGGTCAATCTCTAGCAAGCACGAAGGGAAGATAAGAATAGGGATGGAAGGAAGCAAGCAAGATGCAGTTGATGAGTCAAACGGTAGATAAAATCAAGGAAAGAGGTCAAGTATGTGGATGAGATCCTAGACTGCTAATCCTATACGCAGGCTTGCTTGGTACGGTAAAGTAACCAAACAATTTATCTTGACCTGCATGGGCCACCACAAAAACATGTAACGCCCCAGTCCCAAAATACGTAGGACTAGGAACGTAGACATGCCAGCTGTATTCATACGAAGTACACCCCAATATATGGAATCCTCGTATGAATACATAAGCTGTAAAATGCAGTAGAACCATAACTAATCTCATCCACGCAAAATAATTGAATAAAAGACCTCATATAAAGATAATGAATTGTCTTGATACAATATGTTGGACGGAGACAAATCCACTACCAACAAAATATGGAAAAGTACATAGAAAATAAAATGAGTGGCGAGCGAAGCGAAGACGATCCAAGTGCAATCATCCTTGAAGAAATAGCGAAGTTCACGGCTAGAGCTAAAATACCTGCGAAAGACAATAGCACACACCTGGAAGATAACCAGGTCCTCAGAGGGACATAACAAGACACATACTATCATGCCATTAACTGAATAATAAAGCTCAACATAAAATTAAATGTGACTACAATTAAAGGTCCTTAACCATTCTATATGTTAAATGCAATTTGAAGACAACGTTCCACACGGGCTCCCGAAGCTAGAAACACGGCACGTTAGCGTTTCAACCAAGTCACTAGTGGCGTCTAGAGAAAAGTAAATGCACGGCCCATTAGCACTCGAACGAGAACTAAGGGGCGTCTAGAGAAAAATAAATGCACGGCCACTAGCTTCTTGGGTGAGTCACTAAGGCAGCTAGAGGAAAGTAAATGCACGGCACATTTGTGTTTCAACCGAGGCACTAGTGGCATCTAGAGAAAAGTAAATAAATGCACGGCCACTAGTCTCTCGACTGAGTCACAAATGGCATCCAGAGAAAAGTAAAGGTGTGAAAGCCCCTGCGCCTAATAACTGTCTTCACCCTCCCCATGCACTACTCATGCTGAATCCACATCACGACATTCCTAATAACTGCTAAGTAGCTAAGTCTTCTAGACAACCATAACTATTTAGCAGTTATTGCCTATCGTACGGCATGTGCGCACCGATGGCCAGTCGATACGTACGCGAGATCTATATGAGACTCGTAACTCGTGATACACAAGTGTCGGGCCAATGAATGCGACACAAACAAAGGTGGTCCCTTAACTCTAAGCCATATGCAACTAAAATATAATAATTTGCAAGTACAATTTATATTTTCTAGAATAAGTAAAAACATGCATGATATTGAGCAAGAAATTAAACAGTGAAGGCAAGGTGTCTTGCCTGGTAGAGCATCTGGTGTACTGCAATGATCACGGTGGCATGAACTGCAACTTCGGTGTAACAACTACACAAGGGACCTCTGTTGGTGGTACAGACAGTTCCATTGGACCCGGGACGGTCAGGATAGTTAAGGTCGACATAGGGTAGTCTAGAATTGGTGAGGAATAGGAGATTTGGGATTGAGTCACGGTAGGAAGAATAGAGAAAATTTTGACGAATAATAGATATATGATTTTTGAAAACTTGAAATATAATTTGTTAATCAAAAAGTGCCTTCAAATAATTTTACAAAAAAAAAATCAAAAAGTCGTTTCAAGGCAAAACCGTAAGCTTTGTCAAATAATATCTTAGGCTAGAACCTATGTCTTATAAATCAAAATATTTTAGGCAAAAAATAATATTAGAAAAATCATTTAAGATTAAGAACCATATCTTGTAAAAATAACATTTTATTAATAATCTATACTTTTAAAATGCCAAAAATAATATATCAAATACAATTAGTGCTTCTAACCAAATGTTGAAAATATTCATTTATAATAATAACAATATAATTAGTACTAATACTAATAATAATAATTCTTAAATCATAATAATAATAATAGTAATAATAATAATAATAAATAATAATAATAATAATGATAATAAGAATAATAATAAAATCAGGATAAATGAATTTGAGGAAACATAGTAAAAATAATAATAGTTAACAAAACAAAAATAATAATATTACTAAACACTTATCACAATTATATACTAATAATAAAATTAATTTACACTAATTAATTTACACTATAGTTATGCTGCGTTCAAACAAAAAATATAAAATAATGAAAATTTTTATTAATTTTCACAACATAGCAGCACCTGTGCTGCTCTACTCTTCCCAGGTCTAAATAATAAAAAAAATAAAAATAATAATAAAGAAATAATCAAAACAAAATCAACAGAGAGGGGATGAGGAAGCAGCGGGAGAATCGAGAGGAGAAGAATGGCTGGAGAGAGCTCGAGTGAGAGAAGAGAGGGCGGCGGGGTGCGGCCGAGGCGCGGCGGAGGGGAGAAAGGGCGGCACGGCGCTGATGGCCAGGCGGCCAGGGCACGAGAGCGGGCGGAGATCGACCGGTGGTCGAGAGCTAGACGGAGAGGGTTTGGGGTTCCGATGGCGGGGGAGCGGCGGTCGACGGCCAGAGGTGACAGGGGTTTGGGGGACCGGTGAAGGGCGGCGGAGAACTCGGTGAGGGGAGCGCGTGGGTGGCGCAGCCCTCGCCGGCGGGTGGTACGGGGTTTCGCACAAAAATTGAGGTGGAGACGAGTACGGCGGTCGGCGGAAGAGCACTGCCATTCGTGGCGGCGGGTTCCGGCTCGATGGCCGTGGAGCAGTGGGGCAAGAAGGAAGGAGGAGACGCTGCGGGCGGCGCTCGCTCGACGCGACGGAGCGGTGACGGGGGATTCCAGGCGCGGCGGAGCTCGTCGGCCACGGGGAGGCGGAAGTCGGGATTGGGACACTAGGGCGGCGTCGACAGGTGAGTCTGGTCGGGGTTCGACGGTGGCGACGGGTGGTGTCGACGGTGATACGGCGTGGTGGCCGTGGTGTCGATGATGGTGGTGGTGTCGATGGTGATGACGGTGCCGGTGGTGGGGTCTGTGCGGTGGTTTTGGCCAGGTCTGGTCTGGTTGGTTGTCGGGAGGAACGGCGGGGTGGCCGTTGGCAGGTAATGGTAGCAGTTGGTGGTGGCTGGGTTCGGGTGGTGGTTGTGGCGAGGGTGTGGACGTCGTGTAGGGTAGTGGATAGGGGCTGAGTTAGGTTTAAGGTTTAGGTCGGGAGTGTCGACACAAGGCTGTGAGAAGTGTCCTGCGAGACACGGGATGGATTGGCGTCCGGGTTTGTCGGACGCGGGAAATTTGTATATGTAAAAGAAGATAAGTAGTGGATGGGACACGAACACGGTCATGGACACGATGCAGTCACTTTTGGTTGTGGAGAATTTGGAGAAATATTGTGGAGAAAATATTGGAGGAGTACCTGCCTATTTATAGGATGTGGGAATTCCTAATAAGATAGGATTTGGAATAGATTTAAGACCAAAAATAGATAATTCCTAATTTAATTTAAGGCTTAATTGCTAATTGCTACCCTCAAGTATCACACTTTTTCAAGTTGATACCCTAAACTTTTTTTCGTAACAGATTGATACCTCAACTATTTTTTTTTTCAACTTAATACCTAACATTTTAAAAAACCCCAAAATGCCCTTATTCCTTCCCTCCCTCCACCCCCACCCCCACTCCGGCCACCCCCCTGCTAGCTCCGGCCGACCCCTCCCCCCCTCATCGCTTCCGGCCAACCTCCCCCCCTCTTCGCTTCCGGGCCACCTCCTGCCCCCGCCTCCCGCCCCGCACCCCCCTTCCCAGCCCCCCTCCTCCCGCTGCCGAGCCCTAGGGGAGAGGCGGGATGCGGACGGCCGGAGCGAGAGGGGGGGGATGGCCTGAAGCGAGCAGGGGGGGAGCTGCGGCCGGAGCTAGCAGAGGGGGGGCGAAGCGAGCACGAGGGAGGGGGGTAGGGGTAGGGGCATTTTTGTCCAAAATAATATCCGGGTATCAAGCTGTTACAAAAAAAGTTTAGGGTACCAAGTTGAAAAATGGTAATAGTTGAGGGTATCAAGTAGCAATTAAGCCTTAATTTAAAAATCATTTAAATCCAAATCTAAATATAAATCCAATTCCAAATACAAATCAAATTTGAATCTAATTAAATTCTTGATTTAAAATCAATGGGATAAATCAAATTTCAAAAATTTAACCATTTAAAAAATACATAAATTCAAATCAAGATTTAAATTGCCATAATAAATTCAAAATATGTTTTGCAAAAATACTAATAATATTAATTTCAAAAATTGCATTATTATTTAAAATAAACTAATAAGATATTTGTGAAATATGTGTATGCACGAAAAATTATTTATTAATAATAACTGTTTTCACGAAAGACTTTTTACAATAAAATAACGGACTTGAAAATGTTTGTATGATAGCTAAAACAAATTATTACATATATTATTTTGAAACTATAAAATAGATAAAAATGTTTTTCTAAAAATATGTACGCTCGCACATATTCGCACTCGTCGAGCAATTACGAAAAACAAATTTTTGCGTACGACATACAATACGATTACGCGACGTACAATACAAAATTTTAAATCCGTACAATTATATAAAAAAATATAGTAAAAATTTAGGGGTTTTATACTACCTATATGTATACCACACATGTATATATAATACATATATACTAGTACACACACACATGTTATAATATATATGATACTTACATATATACATAATATAATCTATACATCCATTTACAGTATCTATACTAGATACATATATGTATTTCACATACTTATCATATATATAGATACACATATTACATATATACATCACATTATATAATATGTACATAGGAAGATAGAGTGTTAGAGAGTGAGTGTTAGGACTAAAGTGTGTCATAAAACAGTGTGTGAGAGCATACATAAACCTGTGTGTGTGTAAACTGTGAGGAAAACAGTGTGTGAGAGTATGGGAGACAAGTGTGTGAACTGTGTGTGCAGGAAATTGTGTAAAATCAGAAATGTGTGTGTGTAGAGCTTGTGTGCTGTCAGTACAGTGTAGAATTAGGAAAGGGGACCAATTCAGTTCAGCCATTAGACTGAAATAGGAAAGGAAGGAAATCAATACATTCTCAAATCCCAGTTTGACTGAAATCTGAACTCAGTTTCAGTCCAACCTTCCAACACCCAATTCGAATTCACATATTCATCAAACAACCCAAAAATTTAACCACTGCTAGATTACATATAGGAGAACATATTTAGGGACTAAAACCAATCTTTAACAGCATAAAATAGGTTTAATTTAATGTCAAAGTTCATATTCCAAAATCTGGAAATACAGAGACTGATACCCAGTTTTCAGAAATTGGGTAAATGAGAATTTATGCATGAAAATAAACTAATGTGTCGAAATATGGGTTAGTAATGAAAGTACTAAAAGTGTACGTGTCTAGCATTGTGTTTGTGTCCACCCAAGTGGACACAAACGTGTCCAAACAATCCCGAACCCAAAATAGTGCAACACAGGACCAATTCTCTTGTACGTGTTCCCAGTGCTCGTGCACACGACACGACACGACACAGACCTCGTGGTCGTGTCCCAGTGTCGAATAGGACTAGGGCTAGGGTTAGGACACCCTGATTCGTGTCCTCGACGTATCCAGCATGAATACGAATAGCGTATCAGTGCTCGATTTCTCGTGTGCACTGCACAGTGACAAATCAGTGCGACACTGATAACTCTCTCGACACGCCACGTGGTCGTCTAAAACTTGACACATGGCGTATCAGTCAGTCCCCCGTAGTGTGTGTCGAGTCTCGTGTCTAGTGGTCACGTGTCGTGTCCGATACAGCCCCCGAACAGCAGGACAGTGTAGTCCCGAGCACGCGCGGATGTGTCCCTGTGTCCAAACAGATACGACACAAGACCAAAATCACCCTAGTCCCCCAAAAACGTGTAAGCGACATCAAAACAATAATTCCTATTCATTTACTTCCTAGAAATTAAACCTAAATGCCCTTTGGGGCATTTCAACAAACACTTAGACCTAGGTCGGATACGTGTCCGATATGGACACGAAATGGGTCCAAAATGACACGAAAATCTAGGGTTTAGCTAGGGGACACCTAGATCTAGGTCTCCATGCAAAGAAATTCAAAATATAATGAAGTTTACATAGATTTACCTATAGGTGACCAAATGCAAGAAAAGCCTCAAATGGGGGGTTCCTCTTGCTAGCAAACTTCTCCAAATTGGTATGAATCTGAGAAAAACATATAACAACAGCAAGACCACTTCATTTAAAATCTATTGCAATTTGTTTGAGGGAAAAATGAGCTAAAATAGAATTTCTATGGATTTGTGAAGATGGGAACTCACCTCTTTCCAAAACTTGTTCTTCCTAAAGAGGCTAGCCCTAATTTCTAGGAGAATATTTATAGGGTGGGAATCCCAAGGATGGGTCAAGTGGCCGGCCAAGTATGGGCTTGGGTTAGGGTTGCTAGTGAGTTGGGCTTAGTCATTAATCAATGTTTCAAAAATCACAAGTCATGACTTGTGGCCAAAAGCTTTCTATTCTAATCTCTATATTCCTAATTGATTCTAATAACTAGAGTATGGTTAACTTAACTTAACCTAGGGTCTCATAATCTAACCAAGTCCAAACTCAACTAGGATTAGGTTACCAAGTCAAAGCTAGTCAAAGTTAACCTAGTCAACCCTCATTCAAACAATTCCAAAATAATTTCTAAAAATTCCCATAAATTCAAATAAATTCTAATAAATTCAAATAACCCCAAAATGACAAAAATACCCTCAAACTAGAAATGTGGTAGTGACAAATCTATCCTCCTTAAAATAATTTTGTCCTCGAAATTAAAGGCGAAACTAACTGTTGAGAAGGATAGAAAAGTATACCTCAAGGTCTAAAAAGATAGGGGTACCGCTCGCGCATCTCATCCTCCCGCTCCCAGATGGACTCTCTTGGAGAATGATGCCTCCAGGCGACGCGTACCAAGGGTATGACCTGGTTCCTCAGAACCTTCTTCCGTCGATCCAGTGTCTCCACTGGCTGCTCTGGATAGCTGAGAGAAGGCCCAACCTCAATCTCCGAATGATCTAGCACATGGCTAGGATTAGCCACGTACCGTCTCAACAGTGATATATAGAATACGTTGTGGTCCCCCACAAGTGCAGGTGGTAAGTCTAGCCTGTATGCCACGTCACCGACTCTCCCGCTGATAACGAAAGGGCCGATGAAGCGCGGGTTAAGCTTCCCACCTCCACCAAAACGTATCGTACCACGAGTCGAAGATATCCTCAAGAAAACCTGGTCTCCAACCTAATAACAAGCAAGGTCTCAATTAATTATAATAAACAATATGATCAAAATCATAAACAAACAAACCTAAATCTAATCTTACTCTAATCTGTACCTCAAACTCCAAGGGCCTCCGGTGGCTATCAGCCTAGTGCCGATGTCTATCCTGCGCCACGCGAAGTCTGTTCCTGATGAGCTTCACATTCTTGGCTGCGTCAACAACCATCTCTGGCCCCAGTAAAGCTCGCTCACCAACATCATCCCAATATAAGGGTGTACGACACCTACGTCCGTACAGAACCTCGAAAGGTGACATCTCAATGCTGGCCTGTAAACTGTTGTTGTAAGCAAACTCTACCAAATGAAGATGATCCTCCCAAGAACCTCCAAAGTCTAGGACGTACGTCCGCAGCATATCCTCAAGTGTCTGAATAGTCCTCTCTGACTGTTCGTTCGTCGGGAGGTGGTATGAAGTACTAAACTTGAGCTGAGTGCCCAAACTAATCTGCAGACTCCTCCAAAAATAGGAAGTAAAGCGACTATCCCAATCTGAGATGATGCTGACCGGAACCCCGTGAATCCTCACTATCTGCCACATATACATCTTCGCCAGCCTCTCTGTAGACGTACCCACCTTGAATGGCAAGAAGTGGGCCAATTTGGTCAACCTATCAACGATGACCCAAATTGCATCTTTCCTCCAGGTGTACACGGCAATCCTGATACGAAGTCCATAGTGATATGCTCCCATTTCTAATCGGGAATGGGCAGCGACTGCAACAATCCACCGGGCCTCTGCCTCTCTGCCTTGACCTGCTGACAGACCAAGCACCTAGCTAAGAAGCGAGCCACCTCCCGCTTCATCCCGGACCATCAAACATGCTTCCTCAGATCTCGATACATCTTGTTGGCACCAGGGTGTATAAAGTACTGAGATCTGTGGGCCTCATGCAAAATCTGCTCCCTGAGCTCTCCGCTGGGCGCACATAACCTGGAACCGTGCCTCAAGGCACCATCATCTGCAAGAAAAAACTCGCCATCCAGCAACCCTGCTCGAACCTGCTCTCGGAGACACCGCAGAGCAATGTCCTCAAAATGTACCAACTTGATCCTCTCCACCAAGTCTGACTGAATCTGCATGCCCCACATCTACATCTGCACTCCGGGTACGATCACCTCAATCTCCAGGCTCTCCAAATCAGCAAGCAAGTGACGGTCCATGGTCAAACACATGGCTGTCGGATACCTACTCAAGGCATCGGCAACCACGTTGGCCTTTCCTGGGTGATACTGAAGTAGGATGTCAAAGTCCTTCATCAACTCTAGCCATCTGTGCTACCTCATGTTCAACTCCTTCTAAGTGAACACATACTTTAAGCTCTTGTGATCTGTAAAAATCTCCACCCTCTCACCATACAGATAATGCTTCCACAACTTCAGAGCAAATATCACTGCTGCAAGCTCCAGGTCGTGGGTAGGGTAGTTCTTCTCATAGGGACATAACTGCCTGGAAGCATAGGCAATCACCTTCCTATGCTGCTGTAAGACATAACCCAGCCCCTTCCCTGAAGCGTCACTATAAATAGTGAAACCACTTGATCCTGAAGGCAATGTCAGAATCGGAGCTGTCGTAAGCCGCTTCTTCAACTCATCAAAAGCTGCCTGACACTCCTCTGACCAAACGAACTCAGCATCCTTCCGGGTCAACCGAGTCAACGGTTCTGCAACCCGGGAGAAATTCTACACAAATCTCCGATAATATCCTGCCAGCCCCAGGAAACTCCTGATCTCTGCAACTAAAGTCGGCGCTGCCCATGCCTCAACTGCTACAATCTTCTTGGGGTCAACTGAGATACCATCTCCAGTCACCACATGCCCCCAAGAAGTCCACCCGGTCCAAGAAGAACTCATACTTGGAGAGCTTCCCATAAAGCTGCTCCTTCTTGAGAGTCTCCAACACTATCCTCAAATGCTCCTCGTGCTCCTCCTCAGTCTCCTCCTCAGTCTTGGAATATACCAAGATGTCGTCAATGAACACCACCACAAACTGATCCAGGTACTGGTGGAACACCTTGTTCATAAGGTTCATAAACACTGTTGGTGCATTGGTTAGCCCAAACGGCATAACCAAAAACTCAAACTGCCCGTACCGCGTCCTGAAAGCGGTCTTAGGAATATCCTCCCTCTTCCCCTTCACCTGGTGATATTCTGACCTCAGATCAATCTTGGAAAATATCCGAGCTCCGCTCAACTGGTCAAAAAGATCGTCGATCCACGGCAGTGGGTATTTGTTCTTGATCGTGAGGTTGTTGAGTGCCCTATAGTCAATACACATCCGTACTGACCCATCCTTCTTCAGCACAAACAATACTGGTGCACCCCACGACGATGAACTCGAGCGGATGAAGCCCTTGTCCTGCAGCTCATCCACTTGCTTCTTCAGCTCCACCAGCTCATTGTTGTTCACCCGATAGACATACTGAGAGATGGGTTCCGCTCCTGGAACCAAGTCTATCGAGAACTCAATGTCTCTATCTGGTGGCAATCCCGGCAACTCCTCTGGGAAAACATCCATATACTCTGCTATCAAGGGGTGTGGAATCGCCTGCTCCTCAACCGAGACTCCACAGAAAACTCTGCTGCTCTGCTCTGCCTGACATCTAGAGTACTCAAACTCTGGCTCCCCCGGCACTCTAAAGAGAACTCTACCCCCTCTGCAATCAATGTTGGCGTGGTGCCTGCTCAACCAGTCCATGCCTAGTACTATATCGTAGTTCGGCAATGGCATTACGAGCAGGCTCACCTCCAACTCACGGCCTCCCAAAACTATACTTCGACCCTTACAAACATCATTCACGAGGATAATGCCACCCCCGGTCGTGATCTTGTAAGTCCTAGGCAACGATTCAGCTATGATACCATGTCTAATCGCAAAAGATACTGATATGAAGCTATGCGAAGCACCGGAATCGAATAATGCAAAAGCTGGGCTGGAGTCGAGAAGAACCGAACCTGCGATCAGCTCTCCGATGGCCTCTGCATCCTCTGCTGCCATGACGAATCCTTGCCCCTGCTGGCCTCCCCTGGCCTGCTGCTGGTGCTTGACGAACCTCTGCTGCTGTGTCGGCAGGGCTGGTCCCCTCTGCTAGCCTGCTGCTGCCCTGGCTCCTCCTTCCTGAGCTGCTCGTCCCCCAGACCTAGCACAATCCCTCAGCTGGTGATCTGCCGCTCCGTAAAGAAGGCACTTCCCGAGCCTCTTTCTGTACTCGTGCCATCCATGTACTGGCTTCTTGCAGAATGTGCAACTGACTGTCTGCTGCCTGGGTGCCTGATGCTGAAAATGCTGCTGGTGAACTGGCCTCTGCTGGATCGGCTGCGGCTGGAACTGCCGCGGCTGCTGGTGCTGGAAGTGAGGCCTCTTGCCCTGGCCTCCGCTGCTGCTGCCCCCAACTGGGTCTCGCCCCCTCTTGAGCCTAAGCTCAAGATCATCCTCAGTCAATAAGGCTCCCGTCAAGATCTTCTCGAATGTGGCATCCCTGTTGCCCATGGTCAAGGACTTGACCTCCTTGACCAGACCCTTCCGGAACCTCTGGGCCTTCGTCGTCTCGCTCAAGCCCTCTACGAACCTGCCGAGGCGGCCGAACTCCCCAGCGTACTCCTCCACTGAAAGGCTCCCCTGGACTAGGCTCTCGAACTGCGACTCTAAGGCTCTGAGCGCTGAATCTGGAAAGAACTTCTTCTTGAAGAAGTCCTTGAACTCCTTCCAAGTCTGCCCAGCTACCCCTACCCTAGGGTCTGACTGATACCAGGTGCGAGCAAGATCTCGCATCCGGCTAGCTGCGGCCTCAATCTGGAGATCTGCTGGTATCCGGGCCAGGCGGAAGATCTCCTCTATATGCTCGATCCACTCATTAGCATATAGAATCCCCTCTGTCCCCAGGAAGTCTCTGGGGCTCATCTTCTGGAACTGCTCTATCCCCGGTGTCCTCGGCTGCTGAACCACTGGTCGAGCTGCGACTGTCGTGAGGGCTAACTCCATGCCCCTGTCCTGTCGGGCCTACTGCCGGTCCATGAACTGCTGGAAGTATGCGAACATCTGTGCCGCGTCCACGTGTCCTGTAGGCGGTGGCTGCTAGAAGGGCTCCTCTGCAATGACTGGGTCCTGCCTCCGAGCCGGTGGAGGTATACCCCCTGTTGCTGCTGCTACTGGAGTCTCAATACGAACAGAGGTGGCAGGAGCTGCAGTCTCCTGTCTTTGCTGAACTAGCTGAGAGGTAGCAGATCCCTCTATAGCATCCCCATGAATGGTACGCTGCGACCGAGTCTCTACCATCCAGAAGATAGACCAAACAAGAGTATCAATTTCTGAGAAAGAAGCGATATAACAAAGGCGGACAATGTAAATTTTAAAGGATCAGCTGACAATAAGGATTTAGATGGCAATAAAATGAATTTTTCCTAATGTGATTGAGTACCTTAAAAATTAATGTCCTATATCCTACTGCAGGCTGTAGTGATACTCTAATTCGAATACCACTACACTTCTAGTCTAGACCTGCATGGGCCACCACTAAAAACGTGTCACGACCCGCACCCTAGAGTAAGGGCACGAGATGTGGGTACGTTCAGCCTACGCCGTAGTGTCGGCGGTAGAACGCTGTCCTAGGTCACAACATCTAGCAATAATATACTAAGCAGTTTATACTCCCCGAATGGGGGTGACATAATAGAAGTAAACTCAATCACAACTAAGGAAGAAGAAGCACGATATGATATAGAACTCAAGGAAATACAGATGATAAAAATAGTCTAAGATAACATCTCAGCAAATATCCAGAGTACAAAACTCAGCTACTGAATATGAAAGAATATATACAACTCAAAATCTCCAGACAGAAATAATATCTCCAGACAGAAATAAAGTCTAGCTAAACAGTCTCATGACAACATAAATAAGATAAGGCCTAACTAAGCTAGTCTAGGCAATAGGGGTAATGTCCTCAGCTAGAGCTGGGTCCTCCTGAGAGTCCAGCTCACATGTGTCGTCTAGGGCTGCCCCGTAGAAGGTATCCACAAAGGCCTCCTCCTCGTCCTCTGTAATATTTTCAACATGTCCAGTCAGGACAGGAGCGAGCACAATACATCTCAACAGTTCATAGCAGGTTAGAAAATATAAACATGCAGTAGAGTAAGATACAGGATCTGAAAGAAATACAGTATATAAACAGAAAGAAAGAACTGTAACAGAAATATCTACTATAAATAGAGAACTCATAGTGGCTAGTGATGTAGAGTACATGATAGCACATGTGAACGGAACAGAATAGTACATGATCTACACTAAAGAGTTTCACATGATCTACACTACTATGGAATTTGTTCACATGACTACTAGCACTCCCCCGTTTTCCCAATCAATACACAAGGATCTAAGCAGGTTATGTCATTATACAAGCTATCACATGGGGGCCCATAAAAGGGTGCACATGATAGTATACATGAGGGCTCCGTGAACATGAGAGTACATGATTCATAGGAGTATACATGTATGGTGAAAGCACAGGAGTACATGATGAATGTGAAACGCACATGACACAATGTACCCGATGCTCCCGAGGGGGATAACATCGCATGAAGAGATCCATATAGTACTAATTCGTGATAATGTCGTCACAGCATCAAGTAAAGTAATCTAAAGTAGGAAAATAATTCTAAGCAGGATATGAAATGACCAGAGAATGTACTCGCCTGGTATCTGAGTGTCCGGATGAAATGTCCTGTCCGAGGAGAGGTGTCTGAGGAGAGGTGTCTGGCTCCTAATCAGAACAGCACAAGTCACAACAAGTCTAAAATGGAAAAATGAAGTTCTACTATGCACTGTACATGAGTCTAGGTCAATCTAGGCCAAAGTCAACTCTTGGTCAACCCTAGTCAACCAAAAAGTCAAACCTAGGTCAACTATGGTCAAACTAGCCAAACTAGGTCTAAACTAGGTCAAACAAGTCATTCTAGGTCTAACTAGTCCATACAAGTCTAATCAAGCCTACACTAGTCTATGCTAGTACACCAAGTCCATACACCCTATACAACATAAGTCAAACCAACATCATACTACCTATATTGCATCTAGGCCTACACATGGATTCACATACACATACATATATATATATACACATATAGACTACCTATATGTATACCACACATGTATATATATAATACATATATACTAGTACACACACACATGTTATGATATATATGATACTTACATATATACATAATATAATCTATACATCCATTTACAGTATCTATACTAGATACATATATGTATTTCACATACTTATCATATATATAGATACACATATTACATATATACATCACATTATATAATATGTACATAGGAAGATAGAGTGTTAGAGAGTGAGTGTTAGGACTAAAGTGTGTCATAAAACAGTGTGTGAGAGCATACATAAACCTGTGTGTGTGTAAACTGTGAGGAAAACAGTGTGTGAGAGCATGAGAGACAAGTGTGTGAACTGTGCGTGCAGAAAATTGTGTAAAATCAGAAATGTGTGTGTGTATAGAGCTTGTGTGCTGTCAGTGCAGTGTAGAAATAGGAAAGTGGACCAATTCAGTTCAGCCATTAGACTGAAATAGGAAAGGAAGGAAATCAATACATTCTCAAATCCCAGTTTGACTGAAATCTGAACTCAGTTTCAGTCCAACCTTCCAACACCCAATTCGAATTCACATATTCATCAAACAACCCAAAAATTTAACCACTGCTAGATTACATATAGGAGAACATTTTTAGGGACTAAAACCAATCTTTAACAGCATAAAATAGGTTTAATTTAATGTCAAAGTTCATATTCCAAAATCTGAAAATACAGAGACTGATACCCAGTTTTCAGAAATTGGGTAAATGAGAATTTATGCATGAAAATAAACTAATGTGTCGAAATATGGGTTGGTAATGAAAGTACTAAAAGTATACGTGTCTAGCATTGTGTTTGTGTCCACCCAAGTGGACACAAACGTGTCCAAACAATCCCGAACCCAAAACAGTGCAACACAGGACCAATTCTCTTGCACGTGTTCCCAGTGCTCGTACACACGACACGATACGACACGACACGACACAGACCTCGTGGTCGTATCCCAGTGTCGAGTAGGACTAGGGCTAGGGCTAGGACACCCTGATTCGTGTCCTCGACGTGTCCAGCATGAATACGAATAGCGTATCAGTGCTCGATTTCTCGTATGCACTGTACAGTGACAAATCAGTGCGACACTGATAACTCTCTCGACACGCCACGTGGTCGTCTAAAACTTGACACGTGGCGTGTCAGTCAGTGCCCCGTAGTGTGTGTCGAGTCTCGTGTCCAGTGGTCGCATGTCGTGTCCGGTACAGCCCCCGAACAGCAGGACAGTGTAGTCCCGAACGTGCGCGGATGTGTCCCTGTGTCCAAACAGACACGACACAAGACCAAAATCACCCCAGTCCCCCAAAAACGTGTAAGCGACATCAAAACAATAATTCCTTTTCATTTACTTCCTAGAAATTAAACCTAAATGCCCTTTGGGGCATTTCAACAAACACTTAGACCTAGGTTGGATACGTGTCCGATACGGACACGAAATGGGTCCAAAATGACACAAAAATCTAGGGTTTAGCTAGGGGACACCTAGATCTAGGTCTCCATGCAAAGAAATTCAGAATATAATAAAGTTTACATAGATTTACCTATAGGTGACCAAATACAAGAAAAACCTCAAATGGGGGGTTCCTCTTGCTAGCAAACTTCTCCAAATTGGTATGAATCTAAGAAAAACATATAACAACAGCAAGAACACTTCATTTAAAATCTATTGTAATTTGTTTGAGGGAAAAAAGGAGCTAAAATGGAAGTTCTATGGATTTGTGAAGATGGGAACTCACCTCTTTCTAAAACTTGTTCTTCCTAAAGAGGCTAGCCCTAATTTCTTAGAGAATATTTATAGGGTGGGAATCCCAAGGATGGGTCAATTGGCCGGCCAAGTATGGGCTTGGGTTAGGGTTGCTAGTGGGTTGGGCTTAGTCATTAATCAATGTTTCAAAAATCACAAGTCATGACTTGTGGCCAAAAGCTTTCTATTCTAATCTCTATATTCCTAATTGATTCTAATAACTAGAGTATGGTTAACTTAACTTAACCTAGGGTCTCATAATCTAACCAAGTCCAAACTCAACTAGGGTTAGGTTACCAAGTCAAAGCTAGTCAAAGTCAACCGAGTCAACCTTCATTCAAACAATTCTAAAATAATTTCTAAAAATTCCCATAAATTCAAATAAATTCTAATAAATTCAAATAACCCCAAAAATGATAAAAATACCCCCAAACTAGAAATGTGGTAGTGACAGCCAATTGGTCATAGTCAAACCTGATTTTAATAATTGATCAAACTCTGTCTCGATATAAATACGAGTCAATTCAGATGTTTACTAACGACGTTTTGGACACTGATCAAAGATGGATATCTACTCCGTTCAAGACCGAAGTTGTTTGCCACTCAGAATGTATCTCCTTCAAAGCAATGTAATTTTTTATTTTATTGAGTCTAGGAATACATTGTACACCAAGTCGTACTGGCAAATAGGCTATCCGAAAACGTTTTTCAAAACTGACCTATCTCTTTAAAAATGACCTATGTTTTTGAAAAACACATATTTTATAAAAAGCTTCGGAAGGACTTTTTAAAAAGCCAAAATTTATTTTTCACAAAATCAACTGACCAAATCCTGACAGAACTCGGCAAAGTTCGGCCAGAGTTCGGCCAAGTTGAACGTTATGTGAACGTTTGATTTTGAACTTGGTCTTCCTTCAGTTACAGTTTGTTACAAAGAGTTCTGTCCGAATTTTGCCCGAATTCTGTCAGAGTTCTATCTTTGGAAAACTATAAATAGAGAAGTATTTCAATCATTTCAAATCACCAATTCACTTTCAATCTCTTCTCTTCTAAAGCTTACATTTCTTCCAAAGAGTTCTAAAAAGCTTCCATTTTCAAATCCCAAGTCAGTTACAATCCTCTAGTCGATTTGCCAGTGCGGTGCGGTCTAGAAAGTTTCAGAGCGATTGTAATCAGAAGCTTGATTGAAGATTGACTCTTCACAATTGAAGTTGGTCGAGTTCTTCGTATCAAAGCTCGCGTCTGTAGAAGTTGCAAGGATTTCATATGAAAATTTGCGGGATTTTCTAATAGTTGATTCAACTGGAAGCTAGAGTTCTTCCGACTGGACTAGTCCTCACAAGAGGAAAACTAGTATAAATCTCGGTGTTTGCGTTTTCCTTCTGATCACTCTTTTATTACTTTTATTTATTTTGTGATTATTTTTATATCTGTGATCTAACTGCTAACGAGTTTTTAATTAGCAATATTCCGCTGCCTACTCTATTCACCCTCCCTTAGAGTATTCTGCTTTACAATTTCGTTCCTACATGATAAAGAGATATGAATGTGATTAGCTATGATCAATGATAATCTAACGATCTAAAAGATTTTCTAACTTAGAGAAAAGATAATTATTTAATTTGAAAATACGCATATGCTTTTAGAAAATATTTATAGCTTATTAATATTAACCCTTATTAAGAAAATATTTATTTTATGAATATGTCCTTATTAGCAATTTTAGAAAGCAAGTAAAACCCAAGAAATAAGCCCATTAAATAAATCCCAATTTTACTACTAAATAATCTAAAATAGTTTAAGCCCGCGGAAAATCTACCACCCAGCCTATCAACCAAGTGTTACACAACGATTGCAGCTCCATATTGTAATAGTCAAAATAATACGTAGTCTTAGAAGGTACTTTATAAATCCAATTATATAATTATACCTTTAGAATCTATCAAGATGATAACTAGAAAGTATTTATAATTTTATAAAACAATTTAAATAAAAACCCATATATGAAATAGGGTTCATATAAATATTATTTAAACCAATAATTCTTTGCTTATGGCTTTATATGTAAATTTTATTAGTTGAAAGGGGGTTTGTGAAAACTTGCTTCTTATTTGAAAGACAAACAGCAAGATTCCTTCTCATTACTTTAATCAAATATATATATATTTGAAACTATAAAATCATGCTCTCTATTAAAAGTCAAATTGTGCATCCAGCTTGAGGTAGTGCACTGGTGCTACATAATGCACTTCCACTTACTAAAAGAATTAGCATGCCACTAATTCACGTATGGATCTTATATCCACACAAAAGAAGCAAATCATACTCCAATAATCAACATAATCATGAATTGTTAAAGTTACAATTCCAAAGAACTCGTCTACGAAAATCATATAAGTGCGTGTAAAAACAAAGATACATGTACTTTCCTCTCTCCTAAAAAAGCAATGTCTCCGGATCCCCTAAAATAGGGAAATAACATTAGAGAATATTCAAATCCTTCTAATCAAGTTTCTAAATGCCTTAAGCTATCCCCATTAGACAATACTTATCCTATATTACTAATTTTTTTAACCTTATCTTAATAGAGTAGGCCCACCTATTGAGTCATAATGATTATTTTGCCATATTAAGCGTACCAAATACTCATTCCTGAGAACACATACATATCATCTTAGCCCATGAACAAATTTAGGATTAAAATCCCAACAATAATTTAAGTTAGCTATCAGTCTTATGTATCCAATCTGTATATATTAACATAACTTGTGAAGTATACAAACTAATCCTCCATTTAAAGCCCCATTTAGATTCAGGCCCAAGCCTACTATACTTAGGCTTAACTGAACTCAAAACACTATACTACTGGCCCAACAATATTTGAACTAAAAGCTCTAACTCATCCAATCCGATAACCCTAACACAACAGTCACCTATATTTCAAATCTCTCCTTCTATACACGATCTAAACATTTAGACACAAAGCTAAGGTTACTTGAATCCAGATTGTATCAGCTAGCCTGTGTGTCACGACCCGTTACCCAAATTGTTGGGCCGGGCCGAGCCATGTCCAGCCTACGCATGGTTAAAGCGTAGTAAGCTTTTCTAAGAATAGACAATAAAGGATCTAAGCTGCTAACAGTTCTAAAATTACATTTAAAAGGTTCATCACAACACAACATCTATAAGCGAAAGTAAAATAAGTACAGACTTAATGATACACTTCCAAAGTATCTAACTGGAGACAAAGTCCAGTAACTACAAGATATAGTCTAAACAGTTCAATAACTAAGCCAAAAATAATCTAAGCGAGACTACCAGGAGAGGTTCCCTGCGGGGACTTCCTCGGGAGCAAAAGCCTGGTCTTCCGTAGTGGGTCCATAGACAAGATCACAGAGCAAATCTTCCTTCGAAAGTATTCCTACAACGTTATCCTGTCAGGACAGGAGCAAGTACTGATTCTACAAACTAAACATACTGAGCATGGAATGAAAAGAGATGTAGTAAATAATAATCATGGCATCTATCTCATGTCGTATCACAATCATGTCATATCACAAATCTATCATGTCAGGAATAGATTTGTCATGACGACATATGTATATCTAGAGTTTAAAACTGGAGCAGGTACGTGATCGTCAATAGATGTACAATGTGCAGGGGCACATAATAAAATGTACTTCCGTACAAGTGTAAAGGCGATAGATGTACATACGTACAAATACAGCTTTGAGAGTTCCTACGGCACAGAAATCATATAAAATAAATCTTTTGCTTGATAAATATATACGGAGAGGGGGGCATGATCACGTACTCAACTATCAGTTTTTTCATAACCCATATTCTAACATGTGAGAGATACGAGAACAGTAAAAACATGTGAGAGGTACTAGAAAAGTAAAAACATGTGAGAGATACGAGAACAGTAAAAACATGGTGGAAGATACTGGGAGCAGTATAAGCATGGCAGGTACAGGGAGCAGTATAAAACATGTGAAGATCAGACTTGCAGCTCAAGAAACGGTATTTTAACATAGTTCATACGCAATTCATTATCATATGCAGTAAATAAAGTTTGTAGGGGTACTTGCCTCGAGCAAAGCAAGAATACTAGTACGAAGATATAGATGTCCAGTGTCCTGTCAATAATGATATAAAAACTCAGCATCTAAGTTATGTTCAAGATTTTACACTAGTGGCGAGACACGACTCCTAACTGGATACTAGCCAAGTGGAGACCTAGCATAAAAGTCCAATGTGGGGTGACACTATACCCAAACTAATTTTTAGGGCCTTTACACTAGTGTAGGGTCAGGTCCAATACTACAATAACTCAAATCAACACAAAACTTTGTAAGTCGTAACTACTCAATAAATAAATCAGACAGTACACTGAGTTCTAAATTTTTTAAGATAGACAAAAAGCTCAATTATACATAAAATAAAGTACTAAAATGATCCTTATTAATAATAGAAATTTATACTAATTTTTCTGGAATTTATAAACCCTCATAGATATTTATTAAAAATAAGCAAACACATGTATCCTAAAAATGAGTTATGTTTTCCTATTTTTATAAAATAACAAAATTACTTACTAAATGTTAGAAAAATTATATTAAATTAGCTAAATTAACATAGTATTTAAATACAATTTTTCCCAGATTTTTACAATAATTAAACTATATATAAAAATTCAAAAACAGCAAGTAATAATTTCTGGAAAATAATTAATTATAATTTAAGGATGATACATAAGCAAAATCTACAGATGTTGTCGGATGATAAAATAAATATCAACAACGTGTCCAGAACGGTCAAATTAGCTAGGATAGGCTACCCATAAGTCCAATTTGGACACAGGGACAAAATAGTAATTTTGAGTCAAAATGATGTTCGCCGTTGGACAAACTTTGCACCGAAAAACGTGTCAGGATAGAAGTCTACAAAATCTAGCAAATTATATGTCCATGAATCCAGAATGATGATACGAACCTAACGGTATGTCCGAAATAGAATTCCGATGAGCCGATCTCAAAATGACACGTTGACACGGACATTTGGAATCCGGTTTGCACCGAAATGCGTGCCGAAGCAAATATCTTCAAAACTCAGCAAATTATATGTCAATGAGTCCAGAATGACGATACGAACTCAACGGTATATCCGAAATTGGATTCGATGAGCCGATCTCAAAGTGACCCGTTGACTCGGAATGGGGGACTCACTTTGTACCAAAATGCGTGTCAGGGTCCACGTTCTCCAAATCAAGCAAAATTTATATGAAAACATGCCAGAACGATGCCACGAGTCTACTGGTGGTGTCAGAAATTGAATCTGGAATCCCGGGTTCAAAAATGGAATTTAACAAGTGCAAAATTAAGAATTCGGACGGCCAACTTTGGCGTAGAATTCGACCAACCAAACGTGTTCACAATAAAACAAAATTTAAGGGGCATGAAAAGGGTTATACCAGCTGCACACAAGAACTAGTAGCACGCCAATCGGAGCTTCGACGACGGAGTTACGAGCTGACGAAGTCGGCTCCACAAAACTGTCCAAAAATATTACAAATTAAAGTGTCAACTTGGTGGCCAGTTTTGATATATCAAACGACGTAATTAACAAACAAAACTTGAGAGAAGTGAAGATGGATATACCGAGATTGTGACTGAGCAGAGAGTTCGTCGATCCAATGGTCGGATCTCTCAAAAAACGCGTGCAAAATTGCTGCGACAGGATGCCATTTTCGAGTTCAAAACTCGCGCATCACGACGGGATTTTGACGTAAATGCACGAATAGCCTATTTCCCGCGTCGGAGACGACGGAGGCGGCAAAGGGGGGGTTCGTCGGGGGTGTGGGGTCCTCGTGGTGGTGCGGGCAGGCCACGTGGTGGCGCACGGCGACCGTGGCAGCACGCGTGCGCGTGCGGCCACTGCGCACTGCTGCTGCTGCTTGCTGCTGTGGCTCGGGGGCGGGCTAGGTCGGGGCACGACGGTGGCACGCCGACGGCGGCGGTGGCCGTGGAGGCGACGGCAGATGGTGGTGGTGATGTGTAGTTGTGGTGGTGGTGGGCGTGGATGATGATGATGGTAATGGTGATGGCTGTGATGAAGATGATAGAGTGGAGGAGGAGGAGATGGGGAGAATGATGGTGATGATGGTGGTGATGCTCGGCTACCATAGGGGGGGTTCGACCGAGTGGAGGGAGGAGGAGATGGAGATTTTTGTGTGTGTGTGTGTGTATAATAAAGATTGAGAGAGAGTGTGTGTGTTGTATATATAAATAGAAAGAGAGAGAGTGATATTTGAAGAGAGAGAGAGAGAGAGAGAGAGAGAGAGATATTATAAAAAGGGGAGGGAGAGAAGTCGTCCATAAGGAGGGGGGTGTTCTTGCTGGCATGGTGATGGGGGGGTGAGGTGGTGTGCGTTAGGAGAGAGAGAGTTATATATATATATATATATATATATATATATATATATATATATATATATATATATATATATATATATAGGATATTTGTAAAGTAGAGAGAGGAAGAGATATTTAAAATAGGGAAAAAAGAAATATTATGTGGGATATTTGTGTAGTCATGAGGGAACAATACAGAGCTTGGGTTTGGGTTCGGTCGAGCCGGGTCGGGTCAAAATCGGACAGGGTGCAATAATTGAATTTAAATGGGTATTTATAATCATGGGTAAATAAGTAACACGTGGGGACTCAAATAAATGGGACACAAGTATCATGTGGGTAGTAGGCTTCATGTGGTCCATGTCCATACTTTGGGTCGACTAGGTTGGATCGATGTCGGATCCCGAAATTAAATTGGAAATTAAATCAGATTTTTACGGTAGATAATTAATTGGCCTAAATTGCCCTGAAAGTTGTGCGAAGAAAATGAAGCACAAAATGGAGTATCTGAGTAGGACACAAAGGTCATGGGTGTAGAGCGTCTCGAGTAGATCATGCATGAGAAGTTGGTTCTGAGAAAACGACTGGTCTTGTGCTCCTAAATCAAAAGTCACGGTAACGTGCAAACGATGGTCAAAGATAAAAGTGGGAATAATTATTCAATGATTAATTGGTCTAAGTTGACCCGAAGTTGCGCGATACAAAAAGAGCACACGGGAACGAGTTCAAGTGGGACATGATATATCAAAACGAAGATAATTTTGTCTACTACAAAACTCGTAAAGAGAGTTTACAAAGATTGGCATCCCTGACGCTCCAGAAGTCAAAGTCACGGAAAGGAACATTAATGATCACAAACAATTAAATAATAAAATATTTATCAAAAATAATTCATTCAAAAAATTTAAAATAAACTCTAAAATTTAGGGGGCTTACACTGTGTCCCAATGTCAGGAACACCTGTGTCAAATGTGTCGATCTGACACAAACCCTCGTGTCCTGTCCATAATACACAGATGTGTGCCGTCTCAATATCAATAAATTAAGAGAAAATCAATGAGAAGCTGTACACCAGTCAAGTGGAATTGGCATCGAGTCCGTAGATGACGGATACGGCCCGCCCCATGTCCAATATTAATAAGAAGGCTAGTTCAGTCATAAAACCAAACACCCCACATGCATCGAATAGAAAAGAATCGATATAAGTCTCTCTGATTGTTTGACCAGAAAACCTTAAGGAACAACCAAAGAATAAAAAAATAGAAGTAACCTGTCCTCTTAAGATCGATCGACTCTCGATCAAATTCGAGCAAGCCCCAGTCTGTCGTCGAAGCAGTGGCGTATCCTCGAGTCACCATGGGTTCACTGGCCAATCAATCATTGCTACAAGTCATCTTAAGAAGAGGTTGGTGAAGTCGAACGAAGGCAGACACTGCCCTTGTCAGAAAGCCTTATCGCCATAGCCAGAGATTGGTATACAAAATGAAGAATGCTACATCTTCACAGAGGAGCCTTGCCAGTCGTCATGGTCGCAAGCTCGATCGGTAGGGAGGAAAAAGGGGACGAGAAGAAATTCGACAGGGGCTTCATCGAGAGTCTGAATGGGTAGAGAACTGGTCAGTAGAAGCTCTATTTATAGGCAGCGAGGGGTTGCCGAAGTTGTGGCACGGAGGTAGACCGTCTCCTTGGCATAAGTGGGGAGATAGGGGAGTGGTTTGGCAGGGAAGGTAGCTTTGCGGCTAGGGTTTTTAGAGTCCTCTGCTACACAACTTTTGTATTATATATAGGAAAAAAATGGGTGGGGAACAATGTAAACTCATGTTAGGTTGGGCCCAGGCTTGATAACTAAAGCTTGGCTCACTTATAAAAAGAAATTAAAGAGGTAGAGTTGGGCTGGCCAATTATTGTATCATTTAGGATAAATGAGTTGTGGGTATAACAAGTTCTTTCATATATTAGAGTATACAAAATTCAAATATAAATAATATATAGTGAAAATTATTTTTGGCTTAATATAATTAAAAATAGGAGTAATTATAACTTATAGTAACTAGTACCTAAAATTTAAGAATGTGCAATTTATATTTAAATTATAGGCAGCCTTCACTTGAAAAATACTTAAATCCTGATAAAATTTTTGCTAAAATAACATGGACATATATCATATTCTAACAAAATGTTTTTAAAAATCTCAAAATTCTCAATCAGGGCAAATATGAATTATATATATATATATATATATATATATATATATATATATATATATATATATATATATATATATATATTAATCAGGGGATTTACAGTATGGAACGGGTATCTCATCGGCACTCTTTTGTAATTGAGTCATGTTATAGCCCGCGCGGCATGAGTCCTGTACTGGAGTCTGTAAATGATGTTCATTATCAATAAAGATCAAAGTTTTTTTTATTTAATGTGTGATTCAATTTGTCTACTGCCCTCGTAAATCTCGTGTCTTGAATTACCTTATGACTATGTCTTGTGCGATCGCAAACTAGGTTCGTACGACATCACGTCCGGGGAACGACTATCGATTCGACAAAATCGGGACGTGACATAATGGTATCAGAGCACGGCTTTATGTCCTTGGCCTCCAGTGTCGAGTTTCTAGTCTCAAACCGTTGACCTCGTGTCTATGAGATGAGTTGTTCCCTATGTCGAACCCAGGACATTTTTGAAACTAACGAGAGTTGCCTTTGTTTTTCCTGCAGTTGTGGGAGCTCGGGCGGAGGACGAGACGAACGCTTCCAGCGGCTCGAGTAGTTCCAGACCGGAGTATTTCGTCAATCCAATGGGGATGATGCCTACCGTAGCTGGATCTTTCGGCGACCCGATGCAACAGATGCTGCAGATGCTCGAAATATAGCAACGCCAAAATGAGCTCCATCATCAGCAAGCGGAGGCTCGTCAGACCCAATTCGAGAATCGATTCGAGGCTCAATTCAAGCTGTAGCAGCAGTAGCTGAATACACTCCAGCAAATTGTACAATCGACCGTGGTCAACAACAATTCAATGATGACGCCTGCCGTAAACGAGCCTGCTGGTTCGATCCAACGAAGCTGAACCAGAGGCGCCCGTGCTCTCACCTGCGGCACCGAGAAGTTCTAACTTCGATGTGTCAAAATTCACAAAAAGCTGTCGCACTTCCTTCAACGGCACAGAAGATCGCTCCGTGGCGATCGACTGGTTGGAGGAGCTGGAAGACAAGTTCGAGCTTCTGGGTGTCGAAGACTCGAAGAAAGTCACTGTGTGCTCAACTTCTACTTCGAATGAACGTGCACGATTGGTGGGCCGTACAGAAGCGGGCAATTCGACGTGAAGACGGAACGGCGACAATCTCTTGGGCCACATTCAGAAATGCGTTCGAGACTGAATATCTTTCTACAGCCGTACGACAGGAAAAAGAAAACGAATTTATGCAGTTGAGACAAGGGAATATGACAGTACGAGAATATGCGGTCGAATTCAACAAACTTGCCAAATTTGCTGGAGCATATCTACCTACAACTGCAAGTCAAGCTCAACGATTCGAAGTGGGCCTGCGTTCCTCTATTCGTGCTCATGTTTCGGTACCTGAATACAAAACCATGTGCGAGGCACTCAACCATGCCCTCCGTCTGGAGTTCGAGTATCCTCCTGCTACTACTGGCGCTGTTCACTTTAATAACAAACGCCATAGTAATACGGGAGGCAATAATGCGCACAAGCGTCAAAATTGTGACAAAGGAGGCGACAACCAGATAAAGGATCGAATAGTCTACAATTTCTGCTATAAAGAGGGGGACATGGCCAACGAGTGCCGATTGAAGAACGGTGTAAGCTTCGGGTGCGGCCGAATGGACCACATTGCACGCAACTGTCCAGAAAAGTCGAACCAGTGTCCACAACAACAACATCAGAATCGAGGCCAAGCACCTCGTGCTCCACCGATCGCACAACAGAATGGCCAAGACCGTCACCCCAATGCTCAGGGCCGCGTCTACGCTATTACTCGAGACGAAGCGTTCGCATCTGACACAGTCGTGACAGGTATACTGCAATTCAATAATAAACCTGCTCGTGTATTTTTTGATTCAGATGCCACATATAGTTTTATATTAGTGGACTTTACCGTCGAGCATAAATTTTCCCTAGCATCGTTGGGTCTCGATCTTACTGTTAACGTACCGTCGGGCATGCCACTACTTACAAATTTAGTCTACGGAGACGGAATCATCTGTATAGGTGGTCAAAAGATCAGTCTTGATGCGATAGTTCTAGATATTAAGGACCTGCGACATCATTTTGGGGATAGATTGGCTCGGTCAGTGCAATACAATCATATATTGTGCTGAAAAGAAGGTCACATTCTGTATACCTGGAGTGCCTGAATTTTGCTATTCGTGTGGTGAGGCGTCGCCGACCTGCATGGTGATCTCCGCAATATCTGCTCGACGGATGTTGCATGCCGGATGCGAAGGCTATTGTTTGCAAAAACAAAAGTTGATCTTTATTTCAAGAAACTTTATAAAAGAAGATTACAAGAATTCTGGGAAAGTACAACTATAGGAATCCGATCAGAAGACGATCGCTTTATCCCTTTGACGATGTGAACTTTGAAGACGGTAGCCTCTGAAGTTGAAGGCAAAAAAGCCTCTGAAGAATGCAGCAGCACTTTGGCAAGGACTCCTGATCTCCGGTGATGATCTCTGATCTCTGTGTGTATGTGATCCCCCCTAGGAAGGACTTGAAACTCTATTTATAGAGTTCTGGAAATAACTACTTTGTAGTTATTCTGGACTGCGCAAGTTGGATTGCGCTGCATTGGACTGCGCACGCGTCAGATTACGCTAGCAGTTACTTGATCGTGGGCCAACTGTCTTGGACACATGGCATTATTTGATTGAAATGCGCATGATCGTGTACAGACGGTTGCCACGTGATGAGCAATTGATGGCATGAAGGCCACGTGTACATTTGTTAGTTGTCTTGATGAAGTGCGCTGACTTCGGATTGCGCTAGGATGGACGACGCTGGGCTGGACCGCGCTGAGATGGACTGCGCTGCAGGCAGATTACGCTGCATATACAGCTGTCCTCGAACACTGTGCTGTACGATAAACAAACAGTTTTCTCGTTCTTCCGTGCTGTCAGCTGTCAGAAGATCTGATTCTCTGTCAGGTAATGATGACGAGGCCATGTCAGCATGCGCACTTAGATGAGTGTGCAGTTCAGCCTGCGCAATCGAATGGATGCACAATCGGTCTTCTGCACAGTTCACTTGAAAGATGTAAAAAATTGATTTTGATGATTTTGTTGATGGGTGCAACTTGATTTTTAGGACCTACAAGACCCCCTTCAAAGTTTTTGAAGTTTAAAAATAATCAAAGTTTCGAAATACTTTGAATTTTGATTTGAAAATCAAGTTGCGCATATGATGACCTGTCTGCGCTGTCACGCCCCGATCCGGAATCACCCGAATCATCATCCTCGCTGGAGCGTAATGCCGCACAAGCTTGGAGTTGCGCTCGTACAAGGCAAGATGACAAGTTCTCAAATGGTTATCTTTGAGTTGAACGTTAACAACGAAAGGCAAAACAGAGTATACGAAAATAATTCACTTTATTGATATTCGAAATCAGATTACAAAGGCTTTCGATAGCCCAACAGAATTTGCCAGATTGGCTACAACACTCAGGTTCTCTCTAGCCCACAAAGGATTTTACCGTTCCATACATCATGCCTTCTATATCTCGGCCGTATCAATCCTGTCGCGAGTCCGAGCGTTAATGCGATCGCACGCTTCAATCCGCTTCGGCATTCCAAGCCTCAACGCGTTCAAGCGAAGCTTCGTCGCGAGCAGACCAATTCCGAAACCTGCTAGCAAACTAGTGGGGGATTAGTACTTTTGTCCTCGCTGTAATGATCAAAAACCCACTTAACAAATCGACATTTAGTATTATATTGATTTATGCAAGCATACAATTTAGTTCTCTTTCTATGTTCTCCTTAGGATGAGTTCATGGCATATTCGAAGACTGTAAAGCATGGCAAGCATGTTATTCAATTCGCATAAGTAAGCAAGCAAGCAATCTCGTATTTGATTCGTGGCACGACTTAGCAATATCGACGCACTTGTCCTTGCACCGACGCAAGGTGAATACGCCTATCCGTTTTTCCTGTCAAGTTATAAGTGCCCTCTATTCGGATCTATCCATGCAGGATACGTATACCTTGCACTTCCAAACCCGTCGCCCTTAACTATATGAAGGTCACTAGCTTTTCGGGCTAGAATGGACTTATATTTATCGAATCGAAACATAAGACGATATTAACTCTGTGCGGTTGCTAACCAACATCAGAGGCCACCGAAATAATCGCAGCAAGTGGCTTATCACATTCACCAGACGGTCGCTACCCATCTAAATGAAGTGCACCAACAATACCGTAAACGAATCCCTTCTAGGCCGAACGGTCCCAGCGCCCTGGCGCGCCACGTTCGAGGGAAAACCCATGCACGGGCTTTTATATCTTTAAGTCCATTTGACCATACAACGCATCTTATTTTCATACAACCAAGCAAGTTCGCTTATCTCTATTTCAATTGGCACAACGCCCTAAATGTTCTCATCGAACGCCCGAAGGCCATGAACATTTCAAAGGCAACATGCCACATTATCATTTCGTATTTCTTTCGTTAACTTTCTATGTTCTTATGCTTCATACTTTGTTTCAATGTTCAATGGCATTATGCCTCAACTCAATGATCGTCAACCGAACGACCCGAAGGTCCCGAACACCTTTCGAGGTATTATGTCATATCCGACAGTTCTGCCATATTCATGCCATAACTGTATTCTTTCGCAACGAAGCCACCTTTTATTATCTCGTACACGAAGACACGTTTCGACCGTATTTTCGATGTTCTATGACTTAGCATTCAATGTCCGTGGCTTGCGCGCTAGGGCGCTTGCCTATTGTCTTTCAATGTTCTAGCCGTTCTAACTCGTAGCTTCGAAGGCACGGTATGGTTCGTGTATTAAGGCACTCGCCGAGTACAGTTATCCCACGTTCGTATGGCTTACGCACCGAGGCGCTCGCCTTTGCGATATCTAATGTTCCATAGCAACTCGTACGTTTGTCGTACGATTCATTTCAATTGTTCTATCTAGTGTTCGACACGCACTACATTTATCTCTCTATCGAGCCACGCCCGTGGCGTTGATAGATTAACTCAGCATTCAATGATATGTATTTTACTTAAGCATGACGGAGTAGGAAAGAGAGTTAATGTCCCCCCACCTTGAATCAATGCGCCTTGTCGTTTCGCCGAGCCGTTGCGGCTCAATTTCATAACTTCATCGCACAAGCAACTCTTCTGACTTAGCCATTCGAGCACTTCGTGCTTATTGAATTATACGTTCGATTTGGACTTGCCGTACCAACGCCTCAGTCTGTCGTAAGGCGACGATTTGCTTTCGCGGACCCCTTACTGAATAAGACAAAAGATCGACCTCTAACATTTTAGCGTAAACGTATAGCCTGCACATGAAACCAACTAAAATCAATACTTGCATCGATTCGGACTTGCGCCTTGGTCGATTCGATTTCTTAGAATCTTCGAGCCGTCTCAACACACTTATCCTTTGAGGCAACGCGGCGCTTCGCATCGATTCACTCGATACATTCTTTGGGACAAGGCGACTCTTCGTATCGGCTTAGTTCGATGCATTGCTCGGGACAACTTAACACTTTGTATCGATTCGCATCGATACGTAATCGGGTCAACGCAACTCTTCGAGTCAATGACTCAACATAATGCACCATGCGGAGCGGGATATTACATGCGCGATCGGAGGAATTAACTCCTATTTATCTGGCGCAATCTGAGGAGTTTGTTCATTCTAGAAAACTATAAATAGTTCCCTTTCTCTTCTCTGTCATTCTTTACTTGCTTTTGATTTTCTGAAAGAAAGAATTTCCCGAGCTCTCTCGACTCTCCTTCTTCTTCTTCTTCATCGATCTCCATGGCCCCAAAGTGATCCGCTGCTGAGAAAGGGAAGGCCCCAGCCGAGTCTTCGACTCGTGCTGCATCGCGCCCTTCACGTCATGAGGAGGCTCACCCAACACTACAAGGTAGATGTCCGATCGAAAACCCTTTTTAGGGTTCTTCGCCATTGCTGCACCTTAAAACCAATCTCTTTTTAGAGATTTGGTTTCATTGTGCCACCCTGTTTAGGGTTTTGGTTGCACAAAACCAATAATCTTTATTTTTATGAAGATTATTTTCTTGCGCAATCGGTTAGAACGTGCTGGCAAAAGTCAGCGCAGTCTGCTGATTTACGCAAGGCTATCCAGCGCAAACTGATACTTTGCACAAGTTATTCAGTGCAATCTGATGGCTTGCGCAAGTGGATGAGTTGGCGCCACTGGATAGTTTGTGCATAGAAGCTATTGTTGCGCAATCTGATGGTTGCGCAATCTGATGTTTGCGCAATCTGCTGACAAAATCTTTGATTTGACTTGTACTAAATTCTGCTTTTTTGTTTGATGCAGTTAACATCAGGGAGGATCCTGATTATGAAATCTTTACAGGAACTTTAGCTGAGCCGGAATTCAAAGAAGACTTATCCCATGTGCTCTTTCCACAGTATGCCCTTCCATCCTCTCGCCAAGCTATCCTGATAGCTCAGGATAATGAGACTTTGTTAAGTCTGATGAATGGACAGCCCTTGCAGTCTGCTGACGATGTCACCCACAAGAAGCCTATGTTCCTATTCGGCGAAGCCATTGACAAAAGTTCTCAACCTAGACCCCGAGTTGAGTCGAGAACTTTCCAAAGGAATGAGAAACTGATCCAGTTACCAGACATAGCTAGATGCCTTCCTCTAGCACGATATGCTCATGCAAGCCATCCTAGGAGGATGGATTGGGATATTACTCCCCTTCAACATGCACGGACAGGAAAAATCTGTGTCAAGAAAGGCCCGAACAATAGAGACATGTTATATATCTCTTCTGAGCGACACAGCACTTTACTAAGAGGGTTGAAACCAGGTTGTATCCCTCCTGAGAACTCGTCTTTGTTGCTGCCGGTAAGGACACCGATTTTTGCTAACGAGTATGCAAAGGCGGAGGGCAGATATCCAGATCAAGATATCCGGCTGACCGATTTGGTAAACCCGGAAAACAGAAGATGGAACTGCATAGCCAACTGGGTGTTGGCTCAGTTTGAAGATAAACTTAGAGAGATCGAGCTTTATAACGCGGTATATGCTATCGTGTATGGCTTCCATCCAAACCCTCATCTGTTTCTAGCCCTGGCAGAGAGGTATAACTATAGGACAGGGACGTTCATGACGCCCTGCGGGAAGATGGGATTGGCTCTCCATGAGATGAAGTATATCTCATGCCTACCAACTGGAGACTGCCCTTATGAGGAGTATGTTCCCACGAACGACGAGTTAGATAGACTGTGTCGGGAAAATTCAGAAATGGTAGCAGTTTTCGACGAACTACTGTGCCATTATAATATATGCTCCCTGTATTACAAGAGCGGCTCTTCCAGCACATGTTATTCCTCCAAATGGTTACCTTATCTTTTTTTAACCATATTGTTGAGAAGAAGACCAAAGATCATGACTCCTGCAACCCAACTTTCTTTCAACCTCTAAGCCACAGTGAGGTAATAAAGCTGATGGAAGAGAATAAGAAGATGGATATCAAAGTTACTGATGAACATCAATACCCTCCTCTGAAGCCCAGAGATTTTGTTGAAAGCTTTATAAGAATGGGCTACAGGCCCATGTCACAAGAAGCTCAGCTGGCAGGATTTTTAACATACTGGCTCTGCCGATTTGTTGTACCTGGGGCCAATGCCGTGGACCGCTTCCACCGCGGCGTACTCTTCGCTGCCTTCCGGTTAGTCTTCGGCTACCGGATGAATTTGCTATCAGCGATGACCTGTAGAATAAATGAAGGTCTTCGTCTGTATGTCGACTCCATGATCAAGTGGAAGGGTGAGAAAGGGAACTTCCCTAGACTGGAGTTGCCCTACACCTATCTATTCGGGTGGTTGCTTCTGCTTCATCCATCTCTGATGAACCATGACATAGGGGCAGTTAGCGGCAGCTTTCTGCGTAGATTCTTCCGAAGCAAGTGGGTGTACGTTAGTCTGAAGGACTGTAGACGTGCCCTAAACCTTGGCAAGGAATGGAATTTTTATAGCTTCGCTCCACCAGCTGGTTACGAATTCATGGCAACAAATATGGTTGATCTGGGGAGGCAGCCACTGGGCCGAGCAGCTTTTGACTGGCTGAAGGCGATTAGGCCATCACATTTGGTATACAGATTTGAGGAGGAGTGCTACCTTGAACCATATCTGCCAAGTCGCTTTGCTCGTCAATTTGGTTATGACCAATTCCATGTGGGCAACGTAATAACTTGCCTACAAGGAAAGGGGTACCTAATTGATGGTGGGCGAGCATGGGCCTACTTCAATGCTCGAGACACTAGGACAGTGTTCTCGATGCCAAACAAGAATGATAATGACCCAAAAATGTTGTATACATATTCATTGTTCTACACAGCTGCCAATACATTTGCTGAGAACTTTAGTCTGGTGGATAGCTTCGCAACAGCGACGCGTTTGAAGAAAGAAGCTACTGCTACACTAGCTCCAGCAAATGATGAACAACATGAACCGGTAGATGATCCATTAGAAGCTTCCAGGGAAGTAAATTTCCCTGAGAAGTAAATCAACCACTGAGAATTTATCTGAAAGTGGTTAAATCTCCGGTCAGAGAGAGAAAAAGAAGGATTGAAGAACCTTCTTCCCCAGCTGCAAAGAAGAAACTTATCCTGGATCAACCAGAGAAAGTTACTACTAGATCCCAATCTCGGCAGATGGCGGAGTCAATCCAACGAGAAGAGACAACCACGCCGACTTCTATTCAAAAGACGGTTGACGTAGTCGATGTGGAGAGCCCAGAAAGGCCTCTTCTTAGAAAGAAGCAGGCTATTAGAAAAAGAAAGAAGGTGATCCCGTCTTCAGTGGTGGTGAATGCTGCTGCTGGGATTACTATGTCATCTCCTACTCCTGCCTCTGAACCTAGTCCAGAGAGGATAGAGGAGACTGAACAGAGAGAGGAAGCTGCACCGAGAGATGAGGCTGCAGAGCCTATGAAAATGCTGAACAAAGAGATGAGGCTGCAGAGCCTAGGGAAGATGAGGCTTCACGATCTCCTCCGCCAGCGATAGAAACGATTCAGCTTCCTGTCACACCGGGAGCAGTCCGCGAAGAGGAGGATCGTCTAATGATCGAGGCCTTAAATGATTGTGACTTCGGTTATCAAAAAGATGCTGATCATGTCGCTGCAACTGCTAGCGAAGAAGCTCCTGAGGATAGTGAGAAGAGTACATCATCAGACGTTGTTGATGAGACACAGAATCCTGAAGAGGACGTTGAAGTCTATGTATCTCCAAAAGCAGCTGATGACACCTTGGATCCTGAAAAGGATGTTGAGGTGCAGGTATCTCCCGAAAAGATTACAAATGAAGAAGTGGCCCTGGAGGAAACTCCTGCTATTGATCCCAAAGGTATAAAATAAAATTATCAATCTTCTTTTCATAGATTAATAGCTGACATCTCTATCTTTGATCCATGCAGAAATCGAATCTTCTCCAGCTCCTCCAGTATGCATGGATATAGTACCTGTAATGACGATAGCTAGCAGCAGTCGTCATTTGTCAGGTGGCTCCGAGGCAGGTAGTAGTCAGGCAGTAATGTCTGAAGCTACTTCTGCTAGACTGGAATCCGGGCCAGCAGATGAAAGGCTTGTGACTGGGACAAGTCATGGTAAGATTGCATTTACTTTTGATCTTTTCAATAACTGCAAATGACAGACAAAATGATAAAATTATCTGTTTTTGTAGAGGAACAACCGGGAGGAGCAACCAGCTCGACTTTAGCTCCTTTATTTAAAGAGCCTCCCGTCCAAGTGGCTGAACGTCCTACTGCTTCATCATCAACAGGAGTCGCTGCTACTCCGGGTGCTTTGGCCACTAATCAATTTGTCATCAGCTCTTTCACCAGCTTTTTCTTTAATTCACTGGGACCCTTAATAGATAGGGTGGTAGAGAAGGAAGAAGCTAATTTTTCTACAGTTAGAGGTCTAACCTCTTACTTGATTAATGCCATCCGCAGCCAAGGGGATGAAGCTCAGGCTACTTTCCTTGAGCATATATTAGATGAGTTTGAGACCTCAGTTAAGACCTACAAAGAGCTAAGAAAGGGAGAGGTAGAGCTCCTGGTGAAAGCTGAATTCGAACGGATGTCTCAAGAGGCCGCGATTGAGAAAGTTAACTTCCAAATTCTCTTGGATACTTTAACTGCCAAGTCCGCTGAGTACAACTCCAAAGTAGAAACAGTGGCCTCTGTTGCTAAAATAAAAGAAAGAAGAGTTGCTGAATTGCAAGCGGTAATTGCCCGTCTTCAGGAAGAATTGAGACTTGCTCAATTAACTCTGGAGGATGAAGCTGCTCAACATCAAACTGCAATCCAACAACTTGGTGTTCTGACTTGAGAGAGAGATGAATATGCTGCAGCTCACCAAGCTGAAGTTACTCGCAGACTAGTAACCCTACCAACCTTCGATGATAAATCAGGGATGGAAGAAGCTAGGAAACAAGTGATGGAATCTCGTGAGGAGCGGCTACAAAACTTGAAGCAGCAGATGATCAATTTGATGACACCACCGGCTGAGTAGAAAGATCTTTTGTATCTTCTTGTTTTTTCATGATATGTGTCTTTGTAATGTCTTTCATTTTTGATCAATAAAAAGACATTTTTGTGGCTCTATTACTTATTGCATATCTTATTCAGATATAAATAATAGAGATAGAAAATATATTCAGAGGTACAAGACATGATATATTTCTTGATTCTGGAAAATAATCATATTCAATTATACCTGCTCAGAGGTAATATGGACGTGGCAAATATAATTTATTGAACATCATTATTTCAATAGACAACTTAATCAAAGATGACAAGTTGCTGATAAGAACGAATTGGATGATTCGTCAAAGTAAATGAACGAAATGAATCGTCTGATGAATGTAATGAACGGGCGGGCCGTCTAATGATGAACGGGTGAACCGTCAAGTGGATGTGTGAACGGACGAACCGTCAGATGACGAACAGTCAAACCGTCGGATGAATATAATAAATGAACGGGTAAACCGTCGGATGGATGTGATGAATGGGCGAACCGTCAGATGAATGTGACGAACGGGCGAACGGACGAACCGTCAAATGGATGTGTTTAATGAACGTACGAACCGTCAAAGGGATATGATGAATGAATGGGTAAACCGTCGGATGAATGTGATTAATAAACGGACGAACCGTCAAATGGATATGATGAACGGACGAACCGTCGGATGAATGTGTCGCTTCATAGTTTTACGACTCTCTGTCTATAAGTAGAACAGAAAATCAGATGAGATGGTCAATTCCACTTTTCAACATAAAAATATCGTCTAGAGATGCATCCAAGAAGGCTGAGATCACCCCGAAGGTTGAAGTGGGTACTGAGGAACATACAATTGAACCGGCTCAATCAAAGCAGGTAGCAGCGGGCGAAAGTTTGTCTGTCTCCAAACCGCCAAAGGACATCTTGGACTTCCTTCTCGAACCAGGAAAGGCTGAAGAAGAAGAGGCCATGAGGATGGCTGCTTGCAAGTTCTTGGTGGGTTCCAGCAGGAATGTTCTTGACTCTTTTACTGATCATGTCTTTGATAAGGACGGTAGTGGCCCGCGTCCCAAATTTGAGAAGGATGATAGTGACCTTCCTTGATATTATGTAACAATGTTTATGATGAAATAAAAATCAAACTTTATTTATGAACTGTCTGATAATTACAATCACTGTCTGTTACATTTATACATAATATTTTTTGAGGAACTTACCATTGATGGGCATCATTGCAACTCGACCGTCTAGCTCTGTGAGTTGATAAGCTCCATTTGAAAAGACTTTGTTTACGATATATGGTCCTTCCCACTTCGTATCGAACTTGCCTTTGCTTGAGTGAGTCATAGTCATAGGACGCCTTACTGTTAGAACGAGCTCTCCTTTCTGAAATGCTCTGACCTTAACTTTGCGGTTGAAAGTCTTTGAGATGCGGGCTTGGTATAACTCAATATGCTGTTGAGCCAATAACCGCTTCTCATCGAGCGCTTCTAATTCTTAAAGTCGGAGAAGATCGTTGTTCTTTGTCGTGAGTTCGTTGGCGATAGCAATCCTCAAAGATGAAATTTGGAGTTCCAGAGGTAGAACTGCTTCACAGCCGTACACCAAAGAGAATGGTGTACAGCCTGTAGGGTTGCGGATCGTAGTACGGTAGGCCCAAAGACATTCTCCAAGTTTTTCACTCCAGTTTCGTTTGTTAGTAGACACAAACTTCTTGAGGAGCTTGATGATAGTCTTGTTGAAAGCTTCAGCTAAGCCATTAGCAGCAGGATTGTAGGCTGTCGAAGCGACATTGTCAATCCGGTGATCGTCACAGAACCTTGTGAACTTCTGACTGATGAATTGAGGTCCGTTGTCATGAATGATCCTTCGAGGTATACCAAATCGATAGATGACATGATGTTTGACGAAGTTGATGACGCTGCTGGTCTTAACTTCAGCCAATGGTATAGCTTCAGCCCATTTGGAAAAGTAGTCGGTTATTGCCAATATGAACCGATGCCCTCTAGAAGAAGGAGGATTGATGGGACCTATGATGTCCATGCCCCAAGCTTCAAAAGTCCAGGAAGCAGCAGTCGGATGAAGGAATTCTGATGGTTGATGAATGAAATCTGCGTGGATTTGACAAGCTCGACACTTCCTCGCATATTCGATGGCATCAGATACCGTAGAAGGCCAGTAATAACCCATGCGTCGGATACGATCCTGTATCTTAGGACCAGGTTGATGTGCTCCTATACACCATCGTGAGCCTCACGTAATACTTGCTTCGGTTCATCACTAGCGAGACAGCGCAAGAGTAGGTCGTCATAAGTTCGCCGGTAGAGGGTTTTGGTGGTCTGATTGTAGTAGAACCGTAGAGACCGTCGACGAATGCTCGTAGCCTCCTTAGGATCTTCAGGAAGTATGTCATGGACCACAAAGTCGATGAAAGGAGCTCTCCAATCTTCATTGGTAACATTGACTTCAGTAAAATTACTGAACTCAATATTATGATTGTTTTCGACGTAGAACATTTTTTGATTAGAGATGACCACCACCTGTTGTCTTTTGATAGGGATGGCTAAGACTGCTGCAAGATTGGCCAAAGCGTCGGCCTCAATATTGCACGCTCGGCGTACATATTCGATGAAGAAGGCTTTGAATAATGTAGCCATGTTAATTGCTGCTTCAAAGTAAGGCACTAGATCTTGATGGCGAACTTCATAAGTCCCTCTAACCTGGTTAACAACCAGCTTAGAGTCACCATAGACTTCAAGATACTCGACATCCAGTTGTTTAGCTTGCTGAAGGCCGATGAGTAGAGCATTATACTCTGCCACGTTGTTGGAGTAAGGCTCATCTAGGGAGTATGCTCTTTGAATAGCTGACCCGTCTGGAGAAACAAGGACAACTCCAACTCCTGCAACAATGGTGCCATTGGGTCCAATCCTGGATGCACCGTCAGAGAATAGACGCCAAGTAGAAAATTCTTCGGAGATTGTATTAGATTCCAATGTCTCATCTGGAATTTCATCATAGAGCTTGGAGGTCTCTGGAACAGGATGAGCTGCTAAAAAATCAGCCAGTGCTTGACCTTTGACAGACTTTTGAGGAACATATACCATGTTATATTGGGCTAGCAGAATGGCACATGTAGTCAGCCGAGAATTGAGTGTGCTAGGCTTCTTTATTAGTACCCGAAGAGGATTAACTCGGGATATGACATGAATAGTTTGGCCAATGATGTAATGTCGAGTCTTTTGAACAGCAAATATACGAGCTAAGCATTCTTTTTCGACCGAACTATAACGGTGTTCAGCACCAATCATAGTACGACTGAGATAATAGATGGCTTGTTCGTGGCCTTCTTTGTTCTTTTGGGCAAGTAAAGCACCCAATGAATGATCCATAGCACGGACATACATTAAGAACGGTATGCCAGAGATCGGTGGCACCAAGACTGGTGGGTTCATGAGGTACCGCTTGATGTCGTCAAATGCTCGTTGACATTCTTCGGTCCAAACGAAAGATACACCCTTCTTCATGAGTTGAGTGAATGGTCTGCAGCGCCAGACAGATTCAAAATAAATCTCCTGATGTACGCAAGTCGACCTTGGAATCCTCGTAGCTCTTTTAGGTTGCGTGGAGGATGCATCTCTTGAATGGCTTTGATCTTCTCGGGATCCACGTGTATACCCTTAGAGGTAATGACGAAGGCGAGAAATTTGCCACTAGAGACACCCAAGAATGACTTGGTGGGATTCATTTTGAGTTGATGTTGGCGCATGAGATTGAAGATAGTTCTCAAGTTTTGGATGTGATCTTCCTTCAGACGACTTTTGACAGCAATATCGTCAACGTAACATTCGACAGTCTTGCACAGATGATCTTGAAAGATAGTACTCATGGCTCGCTGGTATGTTGCACCAGCGTTCTTGAGACCAAATGGCATTATAGTATAGCAGTAGACTCCGCGGGGAGTACGGAAAGAAGTGTGTTTTTCATCTTCAGGATTCATCCGAATCTGATTGTATCCGGAGAATCCGTCCATGAAAGATATTCTTTCGAACCCACAGGTGTTGTCGATCATAACGTCCGTGATAGAAAGAGGAAATTCATCTTTTGGACATGCTTCATTAAGATCTCAAAAGTCGATGCATACTCGAATTTTGCCGGTTTTCTTTAGAACTGGGACAACATTGGCTACCCAATCAGGATGTTGTTCTTCTCGGATAAAGCCACAAGCGATAAGCTTCTTAACTTCATCGTCGATTGCGTCCATCATTTCTGGCTTGAAGCGCCGTTGTTGCTGTTTGACCGGTTTTGCATTCGGCAAGATGTTCAGTTTGTGAGTAGCAACTTTGGGATCTAGACCTGGCATTTCTTCATAGCTCCGGGCAAAGACATCAATGTATTCTTTAATCAGAAGAATTAATTCTTGCTTGTCTGCTTCTGGAAGGTTCTTGCTGATGAATATTGGACGAGGTGACCCGCTCTCTCCCACATCAACTTGAACTAATTGATCTTCAGTAGGAGGTTCCCTTTGTTCGAATCGGAGTTCCTATTGGGTATCCATTCGTTGAGCCTAGGGATCTGTTTCGAGATTTTCTTCAACATCCTCATCATAGCCTTCTGGAAGTTCGACGGAGACCATATTAGAAGATACAGTCAGTCGATAAACTTGACCGATGCTGGTATCAAAATCCCATGATCTGGAATCAGAAGAGTTAGAACGCTCTTCACTATCGGATTCAGAAGCTGCTGGGGATAATACTGGAGGAGAAGCGTATCCGAGGCCTCTTTTGGTCATGCTGTAGTATATCTCTGACTTTCCTTTCGGCACAGCCGTACGGATAGGAGTTTTTCTACCCTTACCGTAATTGAGGCCACTCTTGAAGTCATAACCCATCTTTCGGACGATGTCTTTTGATTGTTGACTGTAACGACGGAGTTGAAGATGCTCCGTATCATTACTTTTGCTATCATCCGTATAGCTGAATTGTTGTTCCGGTCCTTTACTAAAAAGTATTGGACTCTCGCCTTTCTTACGAGCGGGAACAATACGATATGAATCCTTTGGGTATTCAAATGAGACTTCTATTTGAAAAGATTGTACAGCTCCCATTATAAATGACTGATAGCTATCTAACATATTCAAATAGCATTTAGCATGATAAACGACATCAGTATACTGGAAAGTAAATGCTTTTTCATTGATTTGTACATTTGTATTTACATTAGGACCTTTAGCCTTAGCAGGCTTGGTCAGATTAATTACAAGAGGGGGAGAAGAAGAACGTGGAGGAAGATTGGCTTTGTTACGACGAAGGTCGATAACAAGCGGCTCAGAGGTGGTGAGCTCCCTTTTTTTTCTTGTTATGAGATAAATCAATAACAAGTGGCTCAGAAGAGACGAGCTGCCTTTTTCCTTGTTACGACGGAGGTCAATAACAAGTGACTCAGAAGAGGTGAGCTCCCTTTGATCCTTATCATCATCAGTTGATTGCTTCTGGACCGGCAAGTGAATATAGCTAGTGGCTTGGAAGACTGAGGACGAAAAACACGCCCTTTGACCGAAATGATGAGGGTGTCATTAGGCACTGTTTCTTGCTCCTCTTCAGTGTCCAGGGACAGGACAACCTTCATGAATTCATCCTTGTACATACGAGCATCGTTGCAGTATGCTTCGACGCCTTTGAAAGGATAAAGGTCGGCAACCTCCTTTTGCACCTCTCCATTGTCATCAACATATTTAAAACATTGATGGAGAGTCGAAGGAACAATGTTATGCTCATGCAGAAATGGTCTTCCCAGCAAAGCATTGTAAGAACAACCATGGTTGTCAATGATGTAGAAGGTAACCTTTTGTGCGAAGATTGCCTATTTGAAGTTTTAGGCGAATCTTGCCCAGAGGCTCACTCCTTCCCTGGTTGAACCCGAGAATAGTGGTGATTGTACTGGAAAGACTATGCACTGGGATCTTCAATGCATCCAACATTGTCTTCGGCATGATGCTGAGAGCAGACCCAGGATATATCAGAATACGATCGACTTTCATCGAGTCGACATATCCTGTATAGTAGAGAGGACGGTCGTGCTTGTTGTCTTCCATCAACATATCATCCTGTGTGAAAGTTATGTTTGGAATTAACTCCAACACACTATGACAATGGAGGCAAGAGACTGGTTCTGCTTTCGGCTTCTTAAGCAGGGCTAGACAGGTTTCTGCCTGCATGAGAGCCTCGCTCAGAGTCTCCCGAGTCTCTTTGGAGAGGCGCAAGAGCTCGAAGATGGACAGCCGGGCTGGTGTATTAGCCAACTGAGCCAAGATGTCGAAGTTGTAAGGCTTTTCAAGTCCGGAAGGAGATGACTTCTTCAACGGTTTGTCGAAGCGGACTTGCTATTTGCCTTTGTCGGCTACCTTCGGCTTGGGAGGAATGGATACTACAACCGGTGAGGACCCAGTAGGAATATCCTCAGTGGAAGCAGGCTGCACTGGAGCAGGCTCAGAAGAAGAAGCAGGATTCTCTTGAGCTTCGGGGTAATCTTTTAGATAGGCTTTCCCTGATCTAGTGTCCAGCAGGATTTCTTCGTCAATTATGGGGTCAAAAGACACCATATTGCAAGTCTTTGTCTTGCCCTTGGAGCGATCTTTCTTCTTGGAGGAAGAGGGACGTTCGAACTCTGAAGCAAGATCCGGATGAATCCACATAATCTCGCCATTGTCAAGAGACAAGGGGACGAGACCTTCACTTCGTGGAAGAGGGAGATTCTCGATCTCAAGAGTAGCTTTGGGGATAGGAATGACACCGTGTTGTGCCATCTGGGGAGAAAAGTCATCGAATTGAACTGAAACCATGTTTGCGGTGACAGTCTTCTCTCTTGCTGCAGAGTGACAACACCAGCATTGACCAACTCTTGAATTTTGCCTTTGAGCACATAGCATGCTCGAGTAGGATGCCCGATGAGCCTGTGATAGACACAGTACTTAGGATGATCAGTCTTACCGACTTCATCGGGCTTCTTAGGATCCGGAAGCTGGAGCTTATTGCTTTTGATCAAGCAATCAAAGATGCTCACTGTGTCATTCTCGTCAAAAGAGTATTCTACTTTCGGACGAGGTTCCCTTGGTGGAGGTGCTGAAGGAGTAGAAGTGGACGTAGGGGGAGCCACGTTGACCGCCAGAGATTCTTTGTTCTTATTCAAATTGATATTCAAAGTTTCTTTTCCCTTGCGGTTGTTCTGGCGATTGTCACCACCCGATGTCTGGTGCTCGTCCCGGTCGGGGTTAGACATTTGTACCCCTAGTTGCTTGAATTTGTCGGCGCTAACTTCAGCTGCTTTAGCGTTGACAATAAAAGATGGCCAGTCTTGGAACTAAGTAGAGCCAGTCCACATGCTAATGATAGGCAAAAGATTTGCCTTGCAGGTGTCTATGGTGACAGCGGCTGGAGTTCTAGGGGGCATTTTTAACGCTTCCCGGCGGAACCTTTCAATGAAACTCTCCGCAGTTTCATTGTGTCTTTGTTTGATTTTATTGAGGGCTGACATAGTCATGTCGTTGATCCCCTCATAGAATCGTTCCAAGAAGATTTGCTTTAGGCCAGAGAAGGAGATTATATAACTATCGGGCAAGCTTTTGTACCAATCGTATGCTACGCCGGCTAAACAGCCAACGAATACTCTAGTAAGAAGAGCGTCATTTGGTTGAAGTTGCACAGTCATAACCTCAAAATGGTTAATGAACTGACTGGGAGAAGTACTGCCATCAAATAGTGAGATTGTTGGGATTTTGTACTTCGGAGGAAATGGGACTTCCTTCCATTCAACTGGGTAAGGTTGCTTGATCCCCAACCTCTGCAAGTTATCCTTCTCCTTGAAGGCCTCGAACTGAGTACGCAGGAGCTTGACAGCTTCATTGGCATCTTCCACTGATGTAGAAGGAGCAGGTTGAATCACAGTGTTGGGAGGAGGGACAGCGTGATAAGCACTACCCCCAGCACCTGACTGATTGGGTGTAGGTTGGATTTGTACAGGAGGTACTTGAGTAGATGCTACCCCCAATCCTGCATTGACAGGCACCGACGATACTATGATTTCAGGATTTGCAAGAGGTGCGATCGGTGGTACCGTATGCTGGACCACTATGATGGAAAGCATAATTGCGACCATTTCAGCCATGGTCTTCAGCTTGTCTTCTAATGCAGCGATTCGTTGTTCTTGACTTGCTGAACTAGAAGCATCAGGATCTTCATTGACCACATAAGCTGTCACCTCTCTGGGTACAGTGGAGGATACTGTCTGTTCCGAACTTTCGCTGTATGCATCGTAGTCGGAGAAGGAATCATCTCCTGAGTGAGAAAAAGGAAGATGATCGGAAGAATCTTGAAGATTCCTTTGACCGATTGTATCTCGGCTTCGGGAACGGGTATGTTGGAATACTCCTTCAGAGGATTCTTGGAATAGATCCAAATACCGCTGACTTGGCCTGCGAGGCTTCCTGTGCTTGGAGCACTTCCTACCTCCAGTGTCTCTGGAGGTCATGTTGACAGAAGCATACAAAACCTCGTCTTCATCTTCAGACATAGGGTCAGAGGTTGTAAAGTTCAGACGATCGAAAACAGATCGTCTTGTTGTCTAACAACAACACTTGATGACAACCTTGTGATTGCAATAGTGTCCAAGTGGTTGTACTGGGGATGTTGGGATGTTGTCCCGTTTTTGCTTGAGGTGTTCTCGGAGATCGGGAACAGCAACGGGACGAGAAGAAGTTCGAGGGACATGTTCTTTGACAATATTCGGAACATGGTTCCGGTTCTTCAAATGTTTTGTCCCTTGAGTGTACAGGGAAGTACTCATTTCATTGGCATAGGTGTCCGAATTCTTGATCCTGGAAGTTTGCTTCTGACGTTGGTTGGTTTTCGGCATTAGTTGTTTGCGTTTTACCGAAGTTGGTCGATTGAGATATGTTCTTAAATCAGCAAACTCACCCCCAGGGGTTTCTGTTTGAGACACCAGCAATTTTTCTTGTCTTGAACGGGAGATCTGAAGAGTTGGGAGATCCTGGAACTCTGCTACCGGAGTAGGCAGAATACCCCTCTGATCAGTATACTTCCCTTTGGCAAGGAGAGAAGAAGAATCCTTGTTAGAGAGAGTTCTTATACTGACTGGTGCCGGAGCACGTTCAGTTTGATCTTCTACGGTAAAAACCGAGGAAGACTGAGAAAAGACCAAAGGGCCTTTTCCTTTGTTTTGTAAATAAGGGTTAGCTAAAGAGCGTTTTCCTCTGTTTTCTTCCAAGTCACGGGACGAGAAAGTTTGAGAAAAGACCAACGGGCCTTTTCCTTTGTTTTGGAGAGGAGGAGGAATAGCCAAAAGACTACCCCTAGTAGATTGCGCAGGAGCAACAGGGTGCTTGAGAGGAGGAGTAGAGCTTTTTCTCTTATTATGAGAAGATGAGAGATTAGCCAAAGGGCTGTCTCTTGTGACTTGCGCAGACACAGTTTGCGCATGGGTTGATGGCGTACTGGCAAGTTGCGCAGGAGGAGTTCTGGCAGAATGTCTTCTGGCCACAGTCTCAGTGGTTTGCGCATCCAGAGTCTTGTTGCCAGAGTGCTTGGGTTGCACTCTGGTTGCTGGAGCAGTAGACTGCGCAGGAAAAGTTGCAGCCAACTGCGCCAGAGGAACAGGAGTCTTGTACTTGGACAGGGCAGCGAATGAAGTGGTTTGTGCACTGGCAACAGCAGACTGCACATGAGTAGTAGAGGCAGATTATGCAACAGCAGAGACAACAGAGATCTTAGACTGCACAGCAGTCTTGGTAGCAGAAACATTAGACTGCGCCGCAGTCTTGGTGGCAGAATCAACAGACTGCGCAACAGTCTTGGGGACCCACACTGGGCGCACTTTGCTCGTGGCAGAAGTTGTCGCAGTGCGAGGGGTGGTCCTGGAGTTGATCATGGCTTCGTAGGCCGTCTGGTTGACCTTCACAACCAGCGTCTTCTGCGTCTTTCCGATATACGCAACGTCACATTGAGTTGTCACTTCCTCGTCGGAGGAGAAAGTCGTCCCCAGCAGAGTCGCCATTTTGTTTGTCAAAAACAAAAGTTAATCTTTATTTCAACAAACTTTGTAAAAGAAGATTACAAGAATTCTGGGAAATTACAACTATAGGAATCCGATCAGAAGACGATCGCTTTATCCCTTGGACGATGTGAACTTTGAAGACGGTAGCCTCTGAAGTTGAAGGCAAAAAAGCCTCTAAAGAATGCAGCAGCACTTTGGCAAGGACTACTGATCTCCGGTGATGATCTCTGATCTCTGTGTGTATGTGATCCCCCCTAGGAAGGACTTGAAACTCTATTTATAGAGTTCTGGAAATAACTACTTTGTAGTTATTCTGGACTGCGCAAGTTGGATTGCGCTGCATTGGACTGCGCACGCATCAGATTGCACTAGCAGTTACTTGATCGTGGGCCAACTGTCTTGGACACATGGCATTATTTGATTGAAATGCGCATGATCGTGTACAGACGGTTGCCACGTGATGAGCAATTGATGGCATGAAGGCCACGTGTACATTTGTCAGTTGTCTTGATGAAGTGCGCTGACTTCGGATTGCGCTAGGATGGACGGCGCTGGGCTGGACCGCGCTGAGATGGACTGCGCTGCAGGCAGATTGCGCTGCATATACAGCTATCCTCGAGCACTGTGCTGCACGATAAACGAACAATTTCCTCGTTCTCCGTGCTATCAGCTGTCAGAAGATCTGATTCTCTGTCAGGTAATGATGACGAGGCCACATCAGCATGCGCACTTAGATGAGTGCGCAGTTCAGCCTGCGCAATCGAATGGATGCGCAATCGGTCTTCTGCACAGTTCACTTGAAGGATGTAAAAAATTAATTTTGATGATTTTGTTGATGGGTGTAACTTGATTTTTAGGACCTACAGCTATCTAGCGTCCGTTCGAAACATACGACATGTTGGTGCAAACGCAGGTTAGACCGACGTTGTGGCAGAATTCCTAGATGTGTTCCCGGACGAGCTGTCCGGCATGCCACCGGATCGAGAGATTGAGTTCACTATTGATACATTCTCCAATACCCGACCAATCTCTAAAGCCCGTACAGAATGGCCCCTGCAGAGCTTAAAGAACTCAAAGTACAGTTGCAAGAGTTGCTCGACAAGAGATTCATTCGACCAAATGTCTCGCCACGGGGAGCGCACGTGTTGTTCGTCAAGAAAAAAGGATGGCTCACTGCGTCTTTGTATCGATTAGCACGAGCTGAATAAAGCCACCGTCCGAAAGAAATACCCTATGCCCCGCATAGACGATCTGTTTGATCAGTTGCAAGGAGCTGTGGTGTTCTCTAAAATTGATCTACGCTCGTGTTACCATCAACTCAAGATCAAGCCGGACGATGTGCCAAAGTCTGCCTTTCGCACTCGATACGGCCATTACGAATTTCTGGTAATGCCGTTCGGCCTAACGAACGCCCCAGCTGCTTTTATGGATTTAATGAATCGGTTGTTCCGACCATTCCTCGACAAGTTCGTAGTAGTCTTTATCGACAATATACTCGTCTACTCGAAGAATAGACAACAACATACTGAGCATCTACGGACCGTGCTTCATACCCTTCGAGAAAATCAGTTGTATGCGAAGCGAAGCAAATGTAAATTTTGGCTGAGCAGCGTCGCATTCCTCGGACACATCATTTCAGCTGAAGGCATCGCGGTCGACCCAAAGAAAGTTGAAGCCGTTGTCGATTGGAAACGGCCAGCGTCCGTCGGCGAGATTCGAAGTTTCCTTGGCTTAGCGGGATACTACCGACGTTTCGTGAAAGACTTCGCGAAGATCGTATCGCCTCTGACTCGCCTCACCCAGAAAGGAGTCGCATTTGAATGGTCAGACGACTATGAAGCTTCCTTCCAAGAATTAAAGCAACGGCTCGTCTCGGCCCCGATACTCGTACTTCCAGAAGGGACTGAGGGTTTCCAAATACTCAGCGACGCGTCCGGTCAGGGCTTGGGGTGTGTGCTGATGCAGCGGCTCGAGTGGTCTGGAGATCGAGTGGTGAGGCATGCGGCTCGAGTGGTCTGGAGATCGACTGGTCTGGAGTGGTAAGGCATGCGGCTCGAGCTGGAGATCGAGTGGTCTGGAGATCAACTCCCGGTGGGAGCGTTCGCCACAATTACCATTTTCAAAAAAAATGGTAATTGTGGCGTTCGCCACTACCTTGGTATATATATATATATATATATATATATATATATATATATATATACACACACACCAAGGTTGAAAATGGTAGTTGTGGCAAATGCTCCCACCGGGAGTCGATCTCCAGACCACTCGAGCCGCATGCCTCACCACTACCTTGGTATATATATATATATATATATATATATATATATATATATATATATATATATATATATATATATATATATATATATATATATATAGGAAGCGGATCAAAAGCCCCCTTAGAAAACTCCCTAAAAAAACCCCTCACTCTAATCCGTAATTTAATATTAATATTAATATTAATGTTAATATTAATGTTAATGTTAATATTAATGTTAATATTAACATTAAATACTAAAATTAACATTAAACTTAATATTAACATTAATATTAACATTAATATTACGAATTAGAGTGAGGGAATTTTTTAGGTGGTTTTCTAAGGGGGGCTTTTGATCCGCTTCTATATATATATATATATATATATATATATATATATATATTGCAGATGACCTCTAGCCTAGTGGTTAAGAGAGATGCATGCGGCCCGAGTGGTCAGGAGTTCGAATCCGAGTGGGAGGGATTTCAGAAACAATTTACTTGATTCCAAAATTATATATATATATATATATATATATATATATATATATATATATATATATATATATATAACCTTGAATTGTAAAATTTTAAAATACAAAAATTTTAGCTCAGAGTGTGACATTAAAATAATCGTGCGGTGCAGGGGTAAATTTTGCTAGTCTCTCTGTACAAATATAGTAAAAGACTTCTATTCATCTCTTTTTTGTAGAAAGCATAATTTTCTAAATTTTGCTAATCTCTCTATAAATGAATATTGTGGAGACTTTTATTCATCTCCCTTTATAGGAAGCATTATCTTAGTATTTTATAGCAAATTTTCTGCTTCCTAACTCCGGACGGAGATGAACTTTCATTTAACCTTATTTTATATAAGGTAAAAAAAAAAAAATTCCTACGGCAATATATTTGAAATATACGGTAATATATTTGAAATATATTAGCAGTGGAGGAAAAAAAAAATCCATGCAAAGAAACATTATGCCAGCCCATCTGAAAAATATAAAATATATTGCGGCAATAAACGAAAATACAAGCAGAGAAAGGTTCAGCCCATCCATCTGGATTTTCTCTAATACATCTATGGAATAAAAAAAAAGCCGTCAGTCCATATGTTTGATTTTTGTGTGCAATCTCATTTACTATCTAATTTGTGTGCAATTTTATTTTCTATTTATCTATGACTTTGGATAGAAAATAAGATTGCATTCTAAAAATATAAATATTTAATTTACCAAAGCCAAAATCTATATTTTTTTTTTGATAGAAAATAAGATTGCTTAAAAAAAATTCAAAGACAAAATTCTAAATAAAAGCAAAATATTGTAATCTATTAGTTAATTTTAAAATCAAAGCAAAATTTTATAAAATATTATTTTCTATCAAAGTAATATATGAATAAAATAAGATGGTACGAAAAAACTAAATATAAATTTTAGATGCAATCTTATTTTATATGCAAAGGCATACATGGATAGAAAATAAGATTGCACACTATTTAGATAGAAAATAAGATAACACAAACATTAACTATTATTATTTCATAATTTCATAAGATGACTTGGGGTTTTTTCTTACTTTCGTTCCACTTATTAATTCGAATTTGTACTTAGACCATCCCCAATGGTGATTTCTAAAATTGAGTTCTATCATACTTGGTATTGTACTTTAAGGAGATTTCTATCCTAGTTGGAAGAGTTTCTACATAAGAATTGTAGAGATACAAAAATACTCTCCAATGGTTCTCCATTTCTATCCTATGTGTCACATAATAAAATGACCAATTTAATAAAAAAAATTTATGAGGGTTTCTACATATAGAAATCCTCCTAGAAAGTTTTTATCCTACATCATTGCCATCTAGGATAGAAATGGTGATAGAAATCACCATTGGAAGAAATTTTTTCTAAAATGAATTTCTTGCATAGAAATATGAAAGATAGAAACCCCCATTGGAGATGGTCTTACATCCCATATTTTAGTTTTACTAGATTTATCTTCCATTTTGTTACAAAATATATTTTTCGTGACAAAAAATATGATATAAGTCTAATAAAATTAAAAAAATGTGATATAAGTACAAATTTATATTAATAAGTGGGATAAAAGTAAATTTATTTTTAAAATCTTCTTAAATTTATTTTATACGACTAACATATTTAAAATATATTAATGTAGATTTTTTTGTGTGTGTTTATATAATTTATAGTAAGGTTCCCTCATGTCAGAAATTATTTTGGACCGTAGTTGGGATCTATTTTGATTCTCTACTGCGACCGATGGACTGATCTCCACCCCACATTTCACTGATTAGAGTGATCATCGGCACCATACTTTTGTCTGAAACAATAATAATAATTTAATACTAATAAATGTTTTTAAAAAACGAATTATTAGTGATTATAGTTCAAAGGTCTTGGAAATTGGAGGGAAGAAGTCGAACTCTCTCCAAGTTTCCGTTAAAGTCTCGTCACCTTGTAGTGGGTCCCACAGCTCCAATCATCCCCATCTTCTCCTCCAAGTTTCCTTCTCTCGCTCACAATCCACCTCCCTCTCCCGCCATCAACTTCCCCCGCCAATTCTCCAACCCACGCTCTCTCTCTCTAGAATTCCCTCTCTCTCCCAATTAGGATTTCCCGAAACCCTAGCTCCACCGAAACCCTAATTCCACATGAGCGCATCGATCACTCCGAGAACCCCCTTCCTCCCCGCCAAGATCCCCGCGATCTCGATCCGGACTCGGCGGCGGTGTCTGCAGATTCAAACACGGACACGGACACGCTCGTCCCTCGACGACGCCTTCAAAACCCTGACATCCCTCGATCTCGTCCCCTCCGCCCTCGCCCTCTCCCTCGCCTCCGCTGCCTCCGCACTCTTCCTCTCCCGCACCCGGCCCGTTCCAAAGCCCTACCCGGCGCCTGCCGCCGACTGGGTCCTCTTCACCAGCCCCACCCCGTTCAACCGCTCCGTCCTCCTCCGCTGCCCCTCCGTCTCCTTCGCCGACCCCGACGAGAGCGAGCGACTACTGTCCGAGGAGCGGCATTACGTGAACATCACGCGTGGATGCGTCCCGGCCGGGGATGGGAGGGAGGGCGGGGCGGGGGAGGTGGAGGGGGTTGGGTACCAGAGGGTCTGCGTGGGGACCGAGGACGGGGGAGTGGTCTCGCTGGACTGGCCGGAGAGTCTGGATATCGGGAAGGAGTACGGGCTCGACACGACGGTGTTGATCGTGCCGGGGACGGCGGAAGGGAGCGCAGATGGGGACGTGAGGCTGTTTGTGGCTGATGCCCTGAGGAAAGGGTGCTTTCCGATTGTTATGAATCCGCGGGGGTGCGCGGGGTCTCCGTTGACGACGCCAAGGTGAATTCTTTTTGGACTCTCATTCCTTGGAATTGCTTTGCATAATGACTATGTTGCATGAGACACAGACAGCACCGGCTTTGGTGTGTTCTAACATATGTTGGAGTGTCAGTGTCGTGTCCGATATGTCGCTCTGCGACATGGACAGGACACCAGTTTTAGAGTGTCCATTTGTCCCAGGTTTGTGTTAATTGAATTTCTCGAAATTGGTAATGAGAACTAAGTAAAAGTATATTATTAGTGTCTTGTTACCAAGAAGCTTCCTGAATGAATGATTACCATGTGACTGTTCCTGTTGCCCCTTACCGATAATAAGAGAGCAGCGATAATTTGTTCAACTTGGGCCGCTGTTAATGTTGAATGCCAGTCGGAGATCTAAATTCCTTTAGGTCCAGTTTCCGCTTGAACAAAGCCATTATTTGTTCATCAGGGTCTTCACACCTTTCTGGTTTGTTCAATGCTTTGGCTACATTTCCTGAAAGTGACTCTTGATCGTATTGGAGGAACCTCACTGCTAGGCTTTTTAATAGTTTAGATTGGTGCAGATAGATTGGTTATTGGCGATTAATAGCTGCCAAAGACACCACAGGTGGATGTCTGAACATGCTTTTGTGGACTTGGATTCATCTAGTGTGCTTAACCGGATAAGCCATACATAGTGATATGTATGGTTTAGAATTATCTCATCTTCGTTATAGTCTTATAGACCTGTCTTATATATGACAACTTGCATATTTTTGACTGATCGATCTTGAAACTTACAACTGTGCCATGATGTTTGTAAGCATATAAAATTCGTCATTTGTAGCTCATGCATCTGAATGTGTAGGGCAAGCTGGTAGCTGAAGGAATGTGGAGAGTTTACAACTCGCTTCATTTCTCCTGAGTAGATACCTTCCCCCTTGACTTGTGGATATTGGCTCCTTTATCTTTTGGTAGTAGACGAGGGTGTGCCCTTTCATTTATAGGAATGTACATTCAACCTTGCCTCTTAGTCAGCTTTTATCGTCACTAGAGTATCTATTGAGTGTCCATCTTGCTTGTCAGTCGGGAATTTGGAGATATGACATACTGGTCCGTGTAGAAAGGCCACAGACCTGTGTGGTGACTTGAATAGTTGTCGCATATCAGTTGTCCCCTTGGCTATGTTAGGAAATTTTTGAAACTGGTGTGTTTTTTTTTTTTTTGCTGAAAATTTGGTGGATACACTCGGTGAACATTGTGAAATCCTAGGGAAACACACCGGACGTAGTGGAAACTAATGGTCAACCTGGATTCAACGGATAAGGGAGCCAAAACAAACATTATTATTAATTTTTCAAAAGGGTAGGGGCCAATACCCTAAAATTTCATAAATTTATATTATGCCCTTTATAAAATTTCAAAAGTTGGGGGAGGCCAATACAAACATGGATTTGGGAACGGACATGATTAAGATTCACAATGTGGTCTTTTTACAAAATATAGGATAAGATTCACAATGTGGTCTTTTTACAAAATATAGGATATGGATACATCATGGATACAATTATATATACACATGAAAACATATTTAGTACATATTCTATGCATTAGATGCCGACCCCTGAATTTGGGATAAAGGCTTTGTTTGTTGTTGTTGTTGTTGTATTCTATGCAGTAGATGTTTAATAATATCGATATTATGCATGCTTTGGCAACTAAATTCCAAAATATTCTAGAGAGGATTTGATGCAAGAAAAATAAGAAAAGATACTTTCCCATATCTCAAATATATATGGCAACAATCACAACCATGCAAAATCACTTTCAACCATGCTTTAGTCTCTTTGGAGCCTAGGCATGGATGAGCCATGTTCGGCATGAGTGTTAAAGGAAGCATCATGTCAGATACGAATAAACGGATACAGATATGATCCTCTGAATGAGTACTCATGCAACATGATGCAGTACGTACATCATAATTAAAACAAGACTACATTATGACCATGTAAAATTTCAAAACTTCCCTGCTAGCTGAACATGAGGATAGTTTTGTTGAAAGTGAAATGTTGTGGATACGTATGGGAAACTAAGGACTCTACACTCATGTATCTTCACATCATCCGTCAGCCAGAGATAAAAGGTGCCATATGTCCTTTATTTGGGCGTTTGTCAAACCTACTAACAATAAGTCAAATATGTCGCAGATGTTATGTCAAATTTGTTAGTCATGTACGCTCTATTCGCATCCCATCATCTGGAGATAAAAAGACAACCTACTCCTCAAACCGGCCATTTCATGTAACTTACACAACTAGAGGCTGCAATTACATGCACTATTGATTATGTTAGAAACTTGATATTGTTAGTCAATGAAGTGATTGGATTTAAAATTGGTTATATAATTTTAATTTCTCAAGAAGTTGCGTAAGTAGTGTGATTCAAATGTCTCCTTGTACTGTAAATCGAACACACAAGTATCAGGAAACTCATCAAATGTGATGCTCACGGTTGAGTTACACATATTTGAGACCAGTTAGCGTTACTCAAACTACATATTCAAGATCAAGTTAAATGCACACGCTCGAAATGTAAACCGTCACACATTACTATTCAACAGCATAAGTAACTAAATGGGCTATGCACAAGAACCACATATTTTTCTTTTATTTTAGCATTAGAAAGTAGGTCTCTGTCTTCACTGTCAATATGTGATATAGTTATAGTTAAGATGGGTAAATTGCAAAAAATACCTCGTTAAATATGCGCCTTTTGCGTAGAAAGACCTTTTAGAATTTTTTGGCAGTTTACCCCTCCTTAGACTACAAATCTGTTCAATTAGGCCTCTCCAGCCAAATTTTAAAAATTTTATACCTAAAATACTCCTGTCCCCCTCTAACCCCTCCCCCCCCCCCCTCCGGTGGCGCCGGCGCCGGCGAGCCCCCAGCCCCCCCGACCCCCCCCCCTCGCCGGCGATACCCCAGCCCCCCCACCCCCCCCCCCCCCCCCCCCGATCCCCCCTGGCCGGAGAGCCCCCAGCCCCACCGTCCTCGCCGGCGAGCCGACCCCCCACCCCCCCCCCCCCCCCTCAGCCTCCCTCGCCGGCGAGCGCACCCCCCTCCTCCTCGCCGGCGAGCGCACCCCAAACAGCCGAAGAAGGAGGGGGGGAGGGGTAAAATTGTCATTTGGGGACAAAATGAGCATATTTTATACTTTTGAAAATTTTAAGAGCATGGGATCTTTTAGTGCAAAAAGCGGAAATCTAACGAGGAATTTTTTGCAATTTACCCTTGTTAAGATCCATGATAACTTCTCTAGCCATGACCATCCCAATTCATACAGGCACTTAAACAAGTACTTCCCTACCAAACAGAAAACCTATCCATGTGCATGTAAAACTAAAGGCTGATAAATCAGTGGCAATAAATAGTGGTCACTTTCCTCTTTGTTCACCCTCTTTTTCCTAAGACCCTTATCTCAAAGAAGTTCCTTCTTTCACGCTTGCTTGGCTTCCCGCTACTGCTTTTGAAGAGCTAGCCGTCTCTCATCTTAACTAGGCTTCTCTTGGGAGAATTACTTCCTTGAACAGGCTATGTATGCGCCACATGTTGTTCCGGTCGTTCATTATTTTGGAAAAGAGGGATTTACCCACGGCCTTGTAGTGGTAAGGCTGATCTGACTAAAGTGCTTAGCAAGTGCGCCAAGGGAGGTGGTATAATAAAAGAGAGGATGCCTGCTTTTCTTGTTTCTGTTCGGACTTCTTCTCATCTTTCTTAAAAGTAAAGGTGTCTTTCTAGTGGAAAGTAATTGCTAGTGGACTGACCGGCCTCTCTCCTCGCTTCTCTCTCAGCCATACGAGCCAATTTTTCATATGCACATATTATGTTTTTTGATATCTTTGTATAGTTTACTCTCATACAATTGGGTGTTGTTTACAGGAATTGATTAATGGGACTTCTTATCTATTCTTTGGTTGTCTAAGGGCAGTTATAATCTTGAAAATTAGTGGGTTTATCTGTGTTAGATCTTTAAGGAAAAGGAGAGCCATTGCGTATTTGTTTTATGTGGAAAAGAATGATACACATTTTGTCTCGATTGAATGCAAAAATTACTACCTACCATGGTCTAATTCTGATATTTTTATATTGGACCGCATCACAGCCTTGAGCCTTCTCAATCTCTTTGAATAGTTTCACATCCGCGTCATTTTCCTCTTCTTTTAACTGTCCATTTGCCACATTTTCTTGACATTTCCCCAAAGTTTGTGGTAACATGTTGATCAATTGATTGTTAACTGAAAATAAGGCTCAAGTTTTTCTGGTTGTTGAACTTTCTCACTACTTGCTTTATGTAGGTTGTTTACTGCTGCTGACAGTGATGATATCCGCACAGCTGTTCAATACGTCAGCAGGTTTAGGCCATGGACAACTTTAATGGGTGTTGGCTGGGGATATGGTGCAAATATGCTTACTAAATATCTTGCTGAAGTGGGAGAGACAACTCCTCTTGCAGCTGCTGTTTGCATTGATAATCCTTTTGACTTGGAGGAAGCTACAAGGTCATTCCCCCATCATTCTGCTATGAACCAAAAACTCACAGGTGGATTGAAAGAGATTCTCGGAGCTAATAAGGTTGCTATTTATCAAGTAGGAGGATGGTTATACACACACACATACACACACACACAGAGCTGATTATACTTCAGAAAATTTCTTTCTCCTTGATCATGTATGCATATTAGATACATTCATAGCTTGTATTTATGATGTATTTGAATGTGCATGAGTGCACATGCACATGTATCTTTGTATGTGTTTCTGTGCATATGTCGGAAATTTTTTATTCGTGCACAAACAGATGAGCATGTTTGCATGAACTTGTGGGCCTGTGCACGCTAATCTAGGAATTTGTTATCCACTTGGGCAAAACAATTAAGCTACCTTTTCCTATAAACATGCATTGTTTGAGTATCACATCCCCCTTCACCATTGACTAGATAGTTGGTTTCCTTGTTACAGGAACTTTTCAAAGGAAAAGCTAAAGGTTTCGCTCTCTCAAAAGCTTTGTCAGCTACTTCTATTCGGGATTTTGATGGAGCAATATCGATGATTTCTTATGGTTTTGATACCATTGAAGACTTCTATTCCATGATGAGTACGAGAAAGCTGGTCAACAAAGTGAAGATACCTGTTCTATTTATACAGGCATGCACCTTTAACTTGAAGACATCTTCATAAAATTGCTTGCTTGTTTCATTGAAATTCTGTACTTAGAAGGACAAAATTATTTGATGGTAATTAATATATCTGAACTGATTAGACTGGTTACAGAATGCTAATCTCCAAAATGTGAATATGTTACAAGGGATTAATACAGTTCATTGGTCTCTTTCTATTATCATTTTTCTATCAAAGAAATCATCATTTTTTTGTTGGTTTAGATGTACAATATAATGTTAAGATTTTATGATTTGGGCCTAACCAAACTCAGGTTTTGTATCTGACTAGATATAGATGAGTTATGTGGTTTTACTCATTATTAAATGACTTCCTGTGTAGCTTCCTTTCAGAAACCGTGTTACCAACGGTCCGCCTATAAGTGTATGGTTCAAAATTTGTTCTCCGTTATTTATTTGAACAAATTAATACTATTTTCTAAAATTTATTAGTTCCCCTTACAACTTTTAGTTATTACGTGCCACTTCCCTAATCAAAAGATAGAGGAGCACCCCTTCTCCGAAGTTACGTTGTCTCTTTGGTCCTTAATCCTTACGCTCTAAAAGCTCCCAACCTTTAAGTGTATGCTATGTTGCAGGAATACGGGCACGTATATGGATAAGGACATGATAGGGAGAAAATTACAGACATTGTATCAGATATGTACAATAACTAGTCAACTATGTTGTACAAATATAGACATGGATCCAGGTATGGAAAAAAAAATGCAGGTATGGATACCATCTGCTGGTGTCCATACAACACAGAGGGTCTTCATTCTTTATGGTGACGGGTTATCCTATAACTGGTTGAATCCTTTTACAACTTATAGTTGGTCCTTAGCCTCTGAACATTTTCTTGTCCCTGTTCCATGTTAATTTACTTGAACTGGTGCTTTTCTCATAATGTACACCCAACTCTTATCATTAGGCCTCAATGGATATTAATGTCAGTTGTAATAATATTACACACCCTTTAAGTGGAACACTCATAATCTGAAAGATGCATAACACCTTACAATTTGACATGGTCACACACACTATTTGCTAGTCCGGGTCATATATGTACTTGATATGTTAACTTCCCACATGTGAAGCAAACTCGTCTGTCCTCTCCACACTGAATATCTGCCAGCTAGTCTTGTCCCAATTATTCATGTTGGGCTTGCAAATAATCCCTTTTCAGACTTCTGTTTATCAATCAAACATGTTCCTTCTTTCACTCTTCACCAAAGGCTTAAATAATACTGCGTGTACCAGAGAAGATGGTGTGTGTGTGTGTGTGTGCGGGGTGGGGTGGGGATGCAGTCTTCCCAAGGGTTGTCACATTTTAAAGTTCCCATTCTTAGATTGCTTGCATCTCTCCTTAATACACATAAAAGTACAAAAACAGGAAGAAAGACTTTTAATATTCTTTTTTCAACATTAAATATTTCCACTCTACCAATAATTTCATTCAACTAGACTAGTTTTCGAAGACGAAGATGATCAAAATGTAAGTTTTGAGGATATTTCTCTTTATAGGTATACATTGTGCGAATTCTTGTTGTGAGCACTTATCTTCGGAAACATATTACTTTTGCAGTATTTTCTTTAACTTGCACTCAAAATATACTTATATGGGTGTGTATTGATAAATAGTAAATCTTATAGTACAATTAGACTCTGCTCCCGGCAAAATTCCTGTAACTGTCCCTGTTTAGCATCATCATCAGTAGTTGTCACCAAGGTTGGTTATAATATGTTATATGCTTGTGCTGTATGTTTAGGGCTATAACTTGCATGCTGGTGTTTGGTTTTCTCAGCTCTTGCTAAGGAGAAGGAAACTACTATTATGCTCATTCTGAATAAATTAATCTTCAAACAGTTGAATATTGATGTATATGCCATTCCTTAGGCACTAATTCGTGCATAAGGTTTGTCTCTTGCTTCTTTACTGATCTATTTGCTACCTTGCCAGAGTGATGATAGCACGGTACCACTTATCTCTGTTCCGCGCAGCACAATTGCAGAAAATCCTTTTACAAGCCTGCTTATTTGTTCTTGTCTGCCTTCGTCTATCAAAAAGCCTGATAGATCTGCTATTCTTTGGTGCCAGCAACTTGCTATTGAGGTAAATGGTTTATCTTACATGTGATTAATTTTGTTATCCAAGCTGGCACCGTTTTGTTATGTTGGTTGTTAAATGATCTTAGCTCAAGGAACATGCCACTCGAAAGAAATATATGAAATAGGTGCAACGTCCATATATTGAACACCAACAAGAGGAACACTTTGCAAGGAGAATAAAAATGACAACTAAGTTTCCTATCCTGGTTAAATGACTTTGTTCAATATATATATGATAAATAATGCTTTAGGGCCCGCCAAATGTTATCCCATATCTCATTTGGGCAGATAAGAACTTCTTTGAGAATATAGGGGAAATTTGTGGGATTTGCTTGGACAATGTAGTGGAGACCGAGGGACAATGTACTGGAAGCAAGGGAAGCTCATCATAATTATTTGTCATAATTTCTGGGACGTTGGAACTCATGAATGTTTGTATCATTGTTTGTGGTATTGGCCGATAGCGATGCAATATGACTGATATCCATACGATTTTGGTATGTCCCGTCCCGATATCGACTGCTACAGATACCAACCGATACCGATGTTGGGATCTCTTAATCAGTCAATTTAGGTGGGAAAAATTGAACGAGAAATAGAAGAATGAAAAAAATAATGTTAACACAATGATTCAGTTGTGCCACATACAAACTGACAATGTTACATTGTATCGATATGATACCTTAATGATAAACTGTAACCATTACCAATTATTGAAGTTGTATATCTTTAAATTTACAACACTCATTCATATTAATATTATTTCATTCAAACTATTTATTGTGGTTGCACTATGTTTAAAGGCAAATAAATAAGCAATAATATCTATTGAAAGTAAATATTATTTCATTTAAAACTAACGTGAAATGTCAAATATTTTTTTAGCTTTTCTAAAAGATTTTTTTTATCATTCTTGGCTTTCTAAAACGAAGAACCCGATACTTCGGTCCGGAACTGCCGAAGTGCCAAAAGTCCCGGTACTGAAACTCACTAGAAGTGTCCAAAACCGATTCCGATACCAATATTTCAAACCTTGGTTTGTTTGTGCTAAATATGTGTCCTTTTCAAAATATTTAATATTTAAAACTTTTTTTACATCTAATTTTTTACATTGTTTTATAGTTTCTATATGGTACCATTAGAGTCCATGTTATTTCCTTGAGGATTCTCATTAAAATCTATTGCATTGCATTGCCTACTTAATATACACACTATCTATTGTTTTATACATATATGAGTTTGAAGACTTGCTGGTCCAAGTTGTGAAGAGTTGAAGATATAAAGACCTGGAAAACCAGGTCGGAGGTTCGAATTCCTTGGAAAGTACATGTAGTGTCCCGTCCCGCAAAGTCAATCGGTGGAATCGAAACGCCGACGGCGTTCGGACTTAGCCTTGCAACGGCTTGCTCGGAGACATCGCTCAGGTGGTAGTTTCGGTGAACTTGCCTCATCTTAGCCTTCACTTAATAACTCGCATGTTTTCAACTTGCACAAGTAGGCTAATCTAAAAGCTACGAACGCACATAGCTAAGGGAATAATCCCGACCCGTTGGAATGTCTTAGAACATGGAAAATGGTCCCACGGTTTTCATAGAAGTCGGCTCAGCGTGCTTTCAAATGACACTCGATCCTTCGATCCCGTGGCTTGGGAGAAGAAAGTTGGTTTAAGTTGCTAAGTTGTCCCGACACTTGAAATAGCCTAAGTCCTAGACGTCGCATGCGTAAATGCTTGGTAAGAGCATCTCCAACCCTATTGTGACTTTGGAAAAAAGTTAATGCCACATAGGAATGACAAAATTTTATTCAAAAGTTCTTCTCCAATGCAATTGTCAAGTCAATTGTGAAGCTTATGTGGCAAAAATTAAAGAAGACATTGTGAAGTTGATTGTCTTGTTCTAGACAATGCACTTGACAATGTCTTCTCTTCCATGTCATCAATTATGAATACAAAATATTAGAAAAATGAAAGAAGATGAGTAGTTGTCTTAAAAGTTGTCTTGGAAGTTGGAAAAAAAATACTTTTTATTGTCTCCTCAATACTTTTGCATTGGAGATAATTTTTCTATCTCATTGTCTTTTGAGATATAATTTTGCCACATAAACAAGACATTGTCTGGTGGCTCATGCCACATAGGAGCCACCTAAGACTCACAACACTTAACAAGACAATAGGGTTGGAGATGCTCTAAAGCATGCACGGTCCCGTCATTTTGTCCCAACACTCGAATCAGCCTAAGTCATAGGCGTCGTCCGTATGAATGCTTAATAAAGCATGCACGGTCCTGTCCCGCAAGGCTTGGCATAGCCTTCGCACGTCACGCAAGTTAAGTCGTCTTGTACGGCTCGTTGGCTAAGTCTAGGTACCGGAGAACTTGGTCGTTCAAGTCGACCCCGTGCATAGCACGTTCCCTCGATGCGGAGCTCGGCGTAGCCTTTGCTCGTCGAGTCATTGCCCGAATAAGTTAGACAAGAGTTGCGTTGGGCTATCAAAGCCATTTCTAGCACTATCCCGCTCTATCTGCGGTTGTCAAGTCGCGTAGTCCCTTGAGAACAAGGCTCGTCGTATAAGTATATGACTTGGGCGTAGCGTCGCCTATAGAACCAGGTCTGTCTAAGGCACGAGCTACGATGGATCTAGTAAAGAGTATGCTACGATCAAAGGAAATCCACGCGACTTGTTGTCGCCGAGATCGGTCCCGCTACTTGGGAGTCGCTAAGTCCTGATAAGTCCTGCACACGAGATCGGTCCCGCTACTTGGGAGTCTCGCTATGTCTTGATATGTCCCGCACACGAGATCGGTCCCCCGGCTTGGGAGTCTCGTTAAGTCTCGATAGAAAGAAGGAAAGCATGGTCATGTTAAGGAAGGATTTGATATTGGACAACTTGTCGACAAGGTGTAGTCTTCTCGAATGATTGCCAAGGCGCCGGGATCATTCGCCCGGGGGAAGTGAGTTGCGGCTCAAAGCAGGATACAGGATAACCGCATGGGAGTATCGGCGCTTCCGGGGCTAGCTACCCATTGGAAGGGCGGTCTGATACCCCCGCCGAGCCGTGTCCAAGATAGCTTGACATTGCTAGTGACTACTCATGTAGATGTGTCAGCAAGAGCGGCAATCCGCATGTTTTGCCTTTGGATAGTGTCGAGTACTAGCACAGTGTCGGTCGAATCATGAGACAGTCTAGCACGACATGTATCAAGTTAGCAAGATACGTGCTTCGGCACAAACCAAGGCTTCCGCGCATCAAGTATTGGCATTCGCGTATTGGCTTTCGCGTATCAGTATTGGCATTCGCGTAGTGGCTTTCGCGTATCGGCATTGTTGGCCTGAGTTGCATAAGTTAAGTCGAGTGCCATCGCTTTAAGTCGGAAAGGACCGTAATGTATAAGTTGGCTAAGTCAGGGAGTCGTTAGGCACGACCTCATCTTGAAGCACGGACAAGTCTAAGCAAAGTCTAAGGGCACGCCCTGCACGAGTCAACCCCTTGATGCCTTGGCACGACCGAGTTCGCATAAGTTGCTCCTCGGCGAATCACTGTCTCGAATATGTTAAGTTACGAATAGAATACGGCACGACCCTGCCGTCCCGAGTTAAAGTATTGGTCAAGTACCTAGACGATGAGGCACTGCCTCGATCGAAATACACGTTGACATGATAGCACGACTATGTCGTCGCATAACAAGTTGGTTAGACGTCAAGTCTTAAAATTGATCCTAAGGAAAGACTAGAAAGACAATTGTAAAGGGACTTGTAAGCTGCACAAAGTAAATGAACGTGTCGGTTTTGTATGGGTGGGCGAGGAGCTCACTCCACCAGTACAGTTGAGTACTGACACCCACACAGTGTTCATGTGCAGGCACAGGTAGAAGCTCGTGGCGCGGAGCTCGCTTGGATGCGTCGAGGCATGGAGTTCCTTGGCGATTCGAAGCGTGCGGCTGCGTGGATTGAAGACTTATACAGGACATAACGTATGGACATCGCTTTCCGAAGCTTCCGCTGGCTTAAGCATTGTAATCGAGAGATGAGAGAGAGCAGAGTGACTTGTAAATGAGAGAAAAGTGAGCACGAGAGACTTGTAATTTGGCCTTGCGCCCACAAATGTAATCTTGTATTCAATATCAATAAAGAGCTTCTTTTGAATAACTTGTGTTCACGTGTACTTGTTCTTAAATTCCGCTGCATGTTTCAATATTTCTGCTTGGGACTTCTGTGTGACCCCGTCGCCGCCGATGTAATCGGCCGTTATGAAACTGCCTTACACGAGCGCAATCTAGGCTCGTGCGGCATCACGCCTTAGCGAGGACGATCGCTCCTACGGGAGCGGGGCGTGACAGTACATTGTAGGTCAAAGGCTTTCTATCATGTCATTGCAGTCTTCGTTCATCGAGTCTCGGAGCCCGTTGTAGGCGTTGAAGTCTTTTTCCAAACAAAATAGCTTCTTATTTGTGTGATTTGTTTTGGAATCGGATCTAGAGACGGTGTTTTGTGGGTAGTCCTTGGATGCTGAATAAGCGGCTCGATATTCTCAAGAAATGGTCCCCGACAATTTCCAAGAAATGGTTCCCGACAATTTCCTTGGAAAGAGATCTTCTAGCGTCCATTTCCGTTTGGGTGTAGATCCAGAAGCTTCCACTCTAGCAATGGAACGAGCCTTCCATCCGGATTAGGTGTCCCAATCGGCACAGACGCAGTAATGGCTCATCGCAACCATATGGATTGCGCCCGTGTCCGACACTCCCATCCTCTGTCCCTGTCCATCTCTATGATGTCTGAAGGTTCGAACAACATGTCTCCTTCTAATAGACGTCGTTGGCGTGCATTATATTGAGGAGGTATGTCCAGCCCCTTCAAGTAAGGGGTTAAGGGAGGAGTTTATGGAAGTACTTCGTGATAGAGTAGATGCTTATCATGTCCACTTGCCTAGGGCCTCTACATTTGGGCTGTTCACTCGACCATGCTCCCTTCGTCGTGAGTATAACCTGGGCCGAGTCGAGACTAGAGTCGACACTATCTCTGAGGCCACTTGTCCTACCCACTTGTCTAATGCGGGTAGGGAGCTAAGAGGGGACGACAAGGCTCTGGCAGGACTAGCATGCCCTTTGGCTGCTAGCCCAACTGAGGGAGAGTTTCCTGCTCCGTCAAAGGCCATCGGTGAGACCATTTTCGGCTATGGAGTAGGCCAACCTATGCGTAGAGTAGATGTTTCTATGGAGGAGGAGCTTCCTTCAAGGGTTGAAGTGCAACCCACCTTCAAAGGTTAGTTGCTGCACTGGGACTTCAACGGATGAGGTAATCAAAAGGCTCAAAAGGATGATCTCGAACTGACCAGGGAGAATGAGAAATTGCTCCAAATGCTCCAACGAGACTATCAATTGGATAAGGACTTGGAAATGCCGAGGAGGAGGGCTAGGAAAAAGAAGCAGAGTACCAATGGTGAGGGTCAGTACGAGGTCTACCAATGGTCAGTCTAGCAGACTACCTTGTCTCTAGTGTGGGTGATGTGTATTCTCAAGTGTTCGGCTTTTTGAGTCGTCGTGTAAATTTCTTATTTTCTTAACAAAATTACCATATATATATATATATATTTTTTTTTTTTTGGAAAAAGGGTAAATTTTATTCCATCATCTCAATAAGGTTACAACATAAGATACAATCCCAACTCAGGGGGACATAACTAGTACATCCGACTCAATATTATGGAGTATGCCCACCACTGGGGTGGATAGTCCCTCATAAATGCGCCGGTTCCTCTCCCGCCAGACATGCCAAACTGACGCAGCAAGTCTCAATCTAGCACGCCTAGCCCAGCTCTGCTCCATGCCCCTGCGATCACCAATCCACTTAAGGATTTCTCTGAAGTCCCGCTCCCTGCCAACCCCTCCCAAGTGTCTCCGGCTCTGCTCTGCCCATATGTTCCACGCCATATGGCACTGGAAGAACAGGTGCCCAATAGATTCAGGCTCTGTCTCACACAGAACACACTTAGGATCAGGGACAGGAACCCCGAACCGAAGCAATCTGTCCCGAGTGAGCAACCGGCCCAACACCAGTTTGTATGCGGACAGTTGCATCTTCCTGGCGAGCCCCTTCCCCCAGACAAAGTCGTACTCCTCAATATCATCGAAGTGGGGGCGGACAAGGTCATAGCAGCTGCTAAATCGGAACTCCCCAGCACCCTCCGATCGGCCGGGAGGGGCCCACATCCATACATCAGACAGTGCCGTAGGAGTGATCTGCACCTGTCTGATCTCCTCAACTACCGTAGCAGTGAACCGGTACTCCTCAGGCCTCCATACCCCACCACGGATGATGTGCCGACACGTCAGTCCTCTGTATGCCACGTCGTCCCTCTGGGGGCCCAGAATCTCCAGGAGAGACTGACCTGAGATCCACGGATCGAGCCAAAGATCCGTCTCCCTTCCCTCCCTCATCCTCCTACGCAAAGCCGTCCGCAGAACAGGACGGGCCCTCAGGATATGCTTGAAAGACACAGAGAAGTTGTTGTCAATTTCACATACCCAGAAGTTCCTGCCCCGGAGATACCGACTAGTCATCCAGGCCGACCATAGAGAATCACCCTGAAGGAACCTCCATGCTAGCTTGATCCCCGCCGCCTCCCTGACAGAGACAAGAGATCGCAGACCCACACCTCCCTCCTTCCTGGGCCGACAAAGCTGCTCCCAAGAGATGGCATGAATCCCCCCATGCCAAATGAACTTGGCACATATGCCCTCAATCTTTCTGATAGTAGCCAAGGGGACCATAATCGATTGGAGCCAGAACAGAGCAATAGCAGAAATCACCGAACGAACCAGCTCAATACGCCCTCCAAACGATAGGCCAGCCGCCTGCCAGCCCTCAACCCTCCTCTGTGCAAAATCCACCAGACTCTGACAGTCACGATCCTTCGCGTAGTTGACTGAAAGGGGCACCCCCAGATATTTCACCGGGAGGTCCCCCTTTTCCACCCCAAGCTCCATAGCCCGCTCCTCCTTCAAAGTGCAAGAGTTGCTGAAGTATACTTTACTCTTGTCCCTGTTCAGCCGGAGGCCCGATAGCTGTCCGAACTCCTCCATCACTGCCGCAAGCTCCCTCATCCCTCGCATGGAAGGCCTCAACAGGACCAAAAGGTCATCTGCATAGATGAGATGAGAAACCACCGGAGAGACCCTGCTGTATATCGGTACAATCCTCTCCCGATGTACCGCGATGTCCATCAGACATGTGAAATACTCCATCACAAGGGTGAATAGGTAGGGGGAAAGTGGGTCCCCCTGCCGAAGCCCCTGCTGCTGCCGAAGAACCCGTAGGGGATACCCTGGATGAGGACCGAGAAGGTAGGAGAAGTGATGCACTCTCTGACTCTATCCACCCAAGTCTCGGAGAAGCCCATCGCACCCATCAAATGACAGAGGAAATCCCTGTTGACGGTGTCGTAGGCTTTCCTCAGGTCGAGCTTCACACACGCCTTCATCCCTCCTGGCTTGTGGAACTCCCGAATCAGCTCATGAGCCAGCAGGCTATGCTCCGCAATAGACCGCCCCTTAATGAAGGCCGCCTGATTCCGAGACACCAGACCCTGCATAGCTTCCTCCATCCTCCTGCACATAAGATGAGTAATTATTTTATACAAATAATTACAGCAAGCAATCGGTCGAAAGTCAGCAAGAGATGTCGCCCCCTCTTTCTTGGGCACAAGCGTCAGGAAAGTGTGGTTCAGCTCCTTCAGGAGCTTGCCCGTATCAAAGAACTCCTGAACAGCCGCAAGGACCGGGGCCTTAAGGGAGTTCCAATGGCGTTTGTAGAAACCACTGGAGAACCCATCCGGCCCAGGAGCCTTGGAAGCATCAGCCTGCATCACAATCGTCTCCACCTCCGCCATCCGGATAGGGGCCATAAGAAGACTGTTGCCGTACTCCGTAATCAACGTCTTCGTAATCAGCTGCGGAAAAACCGATGGATAATCCGTCTGATGATAAAGCTCAGAGTAGAACTGGACAGCCTCATCCTGGATAGCAACCTGGTCAGTCACAAGGCGCCCGTCTCTGCCAATCAGGCGCTGGATATGGTTCCGGTGCTGACGCGCCCGGATGACATCGTAGAAGAATTTGGTGCAGCGGTCCCCATCCTTGAGCCAGGAGCATTTGGCCCGTTGGGCCGCACTAATCTCCTGCTGAAGCCTCAAGGTGTTGACCTCCGCAGCCAGACTCTTCTCTCTAGTCGCCAGCTCCCCACTCAACATGTCGCCCTGAAGCTCTGCCTGCAGGTCTCGCAGCTCCGCCTCCTTCTCCTGCAGGGAAGTCCGGGGGAGTGCCCTCACCCAGTCCCGGATGGCGCAATAAGGTTACAGCATAAAGATACAATCCCAACTCAGGGGGACATTACTAGTACATCCGACTCAATGTTATGAAGGATGCCCGCCGTGGGGTGGACAGTCCCTCATAAATGCGCCGGTTCCTCTCCCTCCAGACATGCCAAACTGATGCAGCAAGCCTCAATCTAGCACGTCTGGCCCAGCTCTGCTCCTGGCCCCTGCAATCTCCAATCCACTTAAGGATTTCTCTGAAGTCACGCTCCCTTCCCACCCCTCCTAAGTATCTCCGGCTCTGCTCTGCCCAGATGCTCCACGCCATATGGCACTGAAAGAATAGATGCCCTATAGATTCATTCTCTGTCTCACACAAAACACACTTAGGGTCAGGGACTGGGACCCCGAACCGAAGCAGTCTGTCCCTAGTAAGCATCCGGCCCAGCACCAGTTTATATGCAGACAGTTGCATCTTCCTGGCGAGGCCCTTCCCCCAAATGAAGTCGTACTCCTCAATCTTATCGAAGTGGGGACGAACAAGATCGTAGCAGCTGCTAAATCTGAACTCCCCAACACCCTCTGTGGAGCCAGGAGGAGTCCAAACCCAGACGTCAGACAGTGCATCAGGAGTGATCTGTACCTGCCTGATCTCCCCTCCTAACTGAGCAGTGAAACGATACTCCTCTGGTCTCCAGACCCCACCACTGATGATGTGCCTACAAGTCAGACCTCTGTACGCCACACCGTTCGTCTGGGGACCCAGAATCTCCAGAAGAGACTGACCTGCAATCCACGGATCAAGCCATAGGTCCGTCTCCCCTCCCTCCCTCATCTTCCTCCGAATAGCCTTCCGAAGTACTGGACGGTTCCTCAGGATATGTTTGAAAGACACAGAGAAGTTGTTGTCAATTTCACATACCCAGAAGTTCCTACCCCGGAGATACCGACTAGACATCCAAGCCGACCAAAGAGAACCGCCCTGAAGGAACCTCCACGCCAGCTTGATTCCCGCCGCCTTCCTGACAGATACTAGAGAACGCAGACCCACACCGCCCTCTTTCCTAGGTCGACAGAGCTGCTCCCAAGAGATGGCGTGAATCCCACCATGCCATATGAACTTGGCACATATGCCCTCAATCTTTCTGATAGTAGCCAAAGGAACCATAATAGATTGGAGCCAAAACAGAGCAATAGCAGATATAACCGATCGTACCAGCTCAATACGCCCTCCAAAAGAAAGGCCAGCCGCCTGCCAGCCCTCTACCCTCCTCTGCGCAAAGTCCACCAGACTCTGGCATTCACGGTCCTTCGCGTAATTGACAGATAGGGGCACCCCCAGATATTTCACCGGGAGGTCACCCTTCTCCACCCCAAGCTCCAGAGCCCGTTCCTCCTTCAAAGTGCAAGTGGTGTTGAAGTAAACTTTGCTCTTGTCTCTGTTCAACCGAAGACCCGATAACCGTCCGAACTCCTCCATCACCCCCGCAAGCTCCCTCATCCCTCGCATGGAAGGCCTCATCAATACCAGTAGATCATCCGCATATATGAGATGTGAGACCACAGGTGAGACCCTGCTGTATATCGGTACAATCCTCTCCCGGTGCACCGCGATGTCCATCAAACAGGTGAAATACTCCATCACAAGAGTGAATAGGTAGGGGGAAAGTGGGTCCCCCTGACGAAGCCCCCTGCTGCTGCCGAAGAACCCGTATGGTACACCCTGAATGAGAACCGAGAATGTAGGGGAGGTGATGCACTCCCTGACTCTGTCCACCCATGTCTCGGAGAAGCCCATCGCACCCATCAAATGACAGAGGAAGTCCCTGTTGACGGTGTCGTAGGCTTTCCTCAGGTCGAGCTTCACACACGCCTTCATCCCTCCAGGCTTGTGGAACTCCCGAATCATCTCATGAGCCAGCAGGCTATGCTCAGCAATGGACCGCCCCTTGATGAATGCCGCCTGATTCCAAGAAACCAGACCCTGCATAGCGTCCTCCATCCTCCTGCACATAAGGTGAGTAATTATCTTATACAAATAATTACAACAAGCAATCGGTCGGAAGTCAGCAAGAGAAGTCGCCCCCTCCTTCTTGGGCACCAGCGTCAGAAAAGTGTGGTTCAGCTCCTTCAGGAGCTTGTCCGTCTCAAAGAACTCCTGAACAGCCTCTAGAACCTGGGCCTTGAGGGCACCCCAATGTCGCTTGTAGAAGCCGCTGGAGAAACCGTCCGGCCCAGGAGACTTGGAAGCATCAGTCTGCATCACAATCGCCTCCACCTCCGCCATCCGGATAGGAGCCATAAGAAGACTGTTGCCATACTCAGTAATCAACGTCTTCGTAGTCAGCTGCGGGAAAACAGTGGGATAGTCCGTCTGATGATAAAGCTCAGAGTAGAACCGGACAGCCTCCTCCTGGATAGCAACCTGGTCGGTCACAAGACGCCCATCCCTGCCAAGAAGTCTCTGGATGCAGTTCCGGTGTTGGCGAGCCCGAATGACATCATAGAAGAACTTGGTGCAACGGATACATATATATATATAAAAAAAAATTAAAAAAAAAAAAATATATATATATATATATATATATAGCCAATGATCTCTAGCTCAATGGCTAGTGTGGAGGCACGAGACCCGAGAGGGCATTGTTCAAATCCGGTGGGAGGATAATTACCTGTTCCTATATATATATATATATATATATATATATATATATATATATATATATATATATATATATATATCCCCGCCGAGACAGGAGGGATCCTAGGGTGCTATGGTCCCGTTCAGGCCCCAGAGGATGATGGTGACCAGGGGTATGAGTTCTCTGGTTAGCAGACAGGATGGGTTGGAGACTTCTATGGTGGAAAAGGTCTATAGCAGGAAAAGACATGTCCCGTTCCCACGGGAAGATGAGCTCCGGCCAGGGGGGCTAGATGATTAGACTGTGGCCAACCCAGATTGGACCTTGGCTCTTTCCAGGATTCAGGCACATCTTGCTCCCTCCTCGGGGACGGAGATGGGGGAGGATATAGATTTGACGGACGGGACACTTCCTTCGGGTGTCAGTCCGGATGGAGTTCAGGAGGACCCCACATTAATTAATTAATGTCGGTCCTTGCCTGGAACATTCGTGGAGGGTATTCCATTGGGAGATGGAGGAAGATTAGTAGTGTTCTGAAGAGGAAGAAGTGTGCAATTTCTATTCTGCTTGAGACGAAGATTAGAAGGGCGACTATGCTATCTCGCAGGACTCCGGAGAACTGGGGGCAAGCTCACAACCTGGATCTCTGCGATATGGCTAGGATCTGGGTTCGGTGGAACAGAGATAGTTGGGAGGGGGATCAGGTGCTGATGACGGAGCAGCTTAGTGGCCTCTCCTTTATAAACAAAGGAGGATTCCGCTTCATTCTTGGCGCAGTTTATGGGCACAACGACAGGCGGCTTCGGGATACCTTGTGGGAGGACATTGTTCACGTAGGACGGATGGCGGAGCTCCTGCATCTCCCCATGTTGCTTATAGGAGACTTTAATGCCATGCTTCATCGGCATGAGAAGGTGGGAGGCCGTCCGGTGCCGGATCCGATCCTATACGACTTCCAGAGGTGTCTCCTCTTGTCTGGGCTGAGGGGACTGGAGAGGGATGGACACATCTGGACCTGGCACAATAAGGCGGTTCATAACAGGATCGCCTGTCAGCTTGATCGAGCTTTGGGAAATAGCGAATGGTTTCGATACTTCCCGAATTCCAGGGCGGAAGGGCTAGCGGCGGGGACCAACGATCACTCTCCTATCCGGGTAGGTTTCTCTGAGAGGCCCACTTGGAAGGCTCGGCCATTCCGGTACAACAATGGCTGGTACCTCTCTGCGGGATACGAGGAGGTTGTTATGGGAGGGCTGCAGCATACTAGGGAGGGCACGGCTCAGTTCTGCATGGTTCACAAACTCAAACAGGTCAAGAGAGCTATCCGGGATTGGGTGAAGAAGATGACGCGGTCTTCCCTGGAGGAAAAGAAGGCCGAGCTTCGAGAGGTCCAGGAGGCTCTGCAGTCTGACATGCTGAGCGGGGAGTTAGCGGCTAGGGAGAGGGACCTGATTGCGGAGGTCAACATCCTGAGACTTCAGCAGGAGATTAGTGCGGCCCAGAGAGCCAAGTGTTCTTGGCTCAAGGATGGTGATCGCTGTACTAAGTTCTTCTATGATGTGATCCGTGCCAGACAGCACCGGAACAGCATCCCCAGGCTGCTTAATGGCGAGGGCAGGCTTGTTGGAGACCCAGTGGAGATCCAGGAGGAGGCAGTCAGGTTCTACTCGGACTTATACCAGCAGTCAGATTATCCCATCGTGTTCCCAGGGCTTGTCACGAAGCGGCTGGTAACGCATCATGGGAATAGTTTGCTGCTAGCCCCTGTGAGATTGGAGGAGGTGGAGGCTATTGTGATGAAGGCAGATCCAAATAAGGCTCCGGGGCCGGACGGCTTCTCTTGCGGCTTTTTTAGGCGTCACTGGGGTGAGCTTAAGTTCTCAGTCCTGGAGGCGGTGCAGGAGTTCTCCTTGGAAGGAAAGTTGTTGAAGGAGCTGAATCACACATTCTTGACCTTGGTTCCGAAGGAGGGTGCGACCTCCCTCGCCGACTTCAGGCCTATTGCGTGTTGTAATTATCTATACAAGATAATTACTCACCTCATGTGTCGGCGTATGGAGGGGATTATGCAGGGCTTGGTGTCTCAGAATCAAGCGGCTTTCATCAAGGGGCGCTCGATTGCTGAGCACAGCCTTCTTGCACATGAGATGGTGAGAGATTTCAACAAGCCGGAGGGGGGGATGAAGGCTTGTGTGAAGCTGGATTTGCGGAAAGCCTATGACACGGTCAACAGGGACTTCCTATGCTATCTTATGCTTGCTATGGGGTTTGATGAGAGATGGGTGGCAAGGGTGAGGGAGTGCATATGCTCCCCCACATTTTCGGTCCTCATTCAGGGTACTCCATATGGATGCTTCTCGAGCAACAGGGGACTGCGGCTGAGGGATCCTCTCTCCGTACCTGTTCACTTTGGTGATGGAGTACTTCACTTGTTTGATGGACCTGGCTGTGCATAGTAGGAAGATTGTTCTTCTCTTCAGGCAGGTTAAGCCGGTGGTGTCTCACTTGATATATGCTGACGACCTCTTGGTATTCCTGCATCCATCTATGAGGGGGATGAGGGCGCTTTCAGATATTATGAAGGAGTTTGGGAGGCTGTCCGGTCTGCAGCTGAATAGGGAGAAGAGCAGGGTCTATTTTAGTTCTCAGTGCACCCTCAAGGAGGAACGGGCCCTTGCTCTGGGAGTGGAGAAAGGAGAGTTACCGGTGAAGTATATGGGGGTTTCATTGACGGTCAATTATGCCAGGGATCAGGATTGTCTCAGCCTGGTGGATTTTGTCCAAAGGAGAGTGGAAGACTGGCAGGCAGCTGGACTGTCCTTTAGTGGCCGTATTGAGCTGGTGAGGTCTGTTATCTCTGGCATCGCTATGTTCTGATTGCAGTCGATTCAGATTCCGGTAGCTACCATAAGGAAGGTGGAGTCCATTTGTGCTAATTTCATTTGGAGAGGAGGTATGCATGCGATTGCTTGGGAACAACTCTGTCGGACCAGGGAGGAAGGAGGAGTGGGGTTGCGACCTCTTCGGACGGTTAGGGAGGCATCTGGGGTGCGGATGCCGTGGCGGTTCATCACGGGAGGTTCCCTTTGGGCAGAGTGGATGGCTAGCAGATATGTGCGGCGGATGAATTTCTGGCAATGCAGGATTGATAACAATTTCTCGGTCTCATTTAAGGCTATCCTTAGGTGCAGACCGGTTCTACAGTCCGCTATTTGCAGGATTATGAAAGATGGGACGAATACTGATCTCTGGTTGGACCCGTGGATGGGAAATGGCTCCCTTCTGGAGATCTTGGGTACTCAGTGGGACAGAGAGGCGAGCCAGGGGGTGAAATACAGTCGGATCATCAGGGATGGGAGCTGGAGGCCCGAGGAGTATCCATTCACGGCTCAGTTTGGAGAGGCGATTCGTCGGATCTCTATCGATACCAGCCAGCCTGCGGACTCCTGGAGTTGGGTTGCTCCTGGTTCGGTTGGAGGGTCCGGGACATTCAGTTTTAAAAGTTGCTATAATCTGGTTCGGCCTCCACATGACAGGATTGCGGAGTATGACTTCATCTGGACGAAGGAGATTGCCCGCAAAATGCAACTCTGCTCATACAGACTCCTTCTGGGCAGGTTGATGACGCGGGACAGACTTATCAGGTTTGGGATGCAGATTCCAGACCCGAAGTGTGTACTCTGTATGGGCGAAGCGGAATCTATGGGCCACCTATTCTTTGATTGTCCGTTGACTTGGCACATCTGGACGGAGCAGTGTTTGCGATCGATGGGTGGAGTTGGTAGTGCCAGAGATATCCGGGGGATCCTCAGCTGGATCAGAGACCGCCGAGGCATGGATCCTGGTTTGACCTAGATGGCTAGAGTTAGACTTGCAGCATCAGTTTGGCATGTCTGGAGGGAGCGCAACAGGCGTATCTTTGAGGGACTGGTCACTCCGCCAGTAGGAATTCTGCATAATATAGAATTCGATACAACTGTAATGGCCCCTTAACTGGGGAGGGAGATGTGAGAATAGTGTATTGTAATACCTTTACTGCGATTTGCGTGGACTAAAATTTACCCTTATTCCAAAAAAAAAAAAAAAAAAAAAATATATATATATATATATATATATATATATATATATATATATATATGTTCTTATCAGTTTAATGTCTGATATGTGGGCCATGTGTTCACAATGATATTAAATTATTATTTTTCAGGGGGAGGGCCCACCCAGCATTAGCTTGCTACTGCGGGCCCTTGAGCGTCGCCCATGCGTTGCACTATTGCAAGGGCCCGAGGAAAAACGATTTTCAAAAATGATCGGAAAAAAATGCACCTCCTAAGGGTTTTGATGCAAAAAAGGCAAAACGGAAACTTGTCTTTTTTGTTGAAACTGGATGCACCCCAAATATATATATATATATATATATATATATATATATATATATATATATATATATATATATATGGAAATGCTTGAGAAAGTAGACTAGGGTTTATACGTTTAACAAGAAAAGGTGGATAAATGCATCTTCTGTTACTTGGAGAAGGTATGTAATATTTGTCTCATGATATCTTTTTATCAATATTAGTTACACGCATGCTTAAAATTCAGCATCTAATATTTGCTCAGAATGTTGATTAATGCATATTTTACCATATACTGCTTGCATACTTAAGGGGTGTTGATCTTCCTATATATCTATATATCTGATTTTTGCAGTGGCTTGCAGCAGTGGAACTAGCACTTCTGAAAGGTCGCCATCCTCTTTTAAAAGATGTAGATATCACTATAAATCCTTCAAAGGGGTTTGCATATATTAATGAAAAAGCTTCAGGGAAGACCATTTCAGCTGGGAATAGGACTCATAGAAGTCATGATTCGGCTCAGTGGTTTTTCAGCCGTAAGAATCCAAATGGCGATGCTTTAATGAATCTCACACAATCCAGTAATGTGAATGGATTTCTTGTTGATCCTCTTGCAAATGTGAATAAAGGAAGTGATGGTACAGTTGGTAGTAATGTAGACAGTCACTCGCAGTCAAAAAGTGGGTTTCCTGAGATGCAGAAAGATACTGATTCAACCAATGAAGGGAAAGTTGGTTCAAGTGATAGTGAAGACAGTCAAGTCTTACAAACTGCTTCAGTTGTTATGAATATGCTTGATGTTAGTATGCCTGGTGCTCTTGATAATGAACAGAAGAAAAAGGTATAACTTCTCTCTCTCTCTAAGCTTATCAGTGCAATATTTAATTTTGTAAGTTTCCAGTCATCAGATCAATACTTCAGAACAATGTTACTCTTATGTGTTAGTGTTCGAATATTCTCGTCTTGAATTAATGTGGTTCCGATAAAAGGGATTTAATGAAATGCGAGTTATTTTCCTTTTTGTGGATCATATTCTACTTATTAGATGTGTTCACTACTGCAGCTGACTTATGACTTCTGTTTTACGTTAGAATAAATGAGGTAAATATCGAGGTGATTTGTCTATTCCATGCTAAATTGAACCGGATTCAGTTCTAGGCTCATAATCTATTCAAGATTTCATTTTTCAAAAGATTTAGAACACATGATTTTGTTGAATGTTATTATTCGTTTCCCTTTCTCTTGAATTATTGTGGTTCCTATAAAAGGGAATTGATGGTTAATGTGAGTTATTTTCTTTTTCTTGATCATGTTTTGCTTATCGGATATGTTTACTAATGCACCTAAACTTATTTTACTTTCATAAGCAGCTAGTGACTTCTGTGGAAAGCCTCAAAATTTCAGTGCCTTGTTTATCAAATTGGAGTAAGGATACAGTGATGTTGTAGTATGCTTCTGTTACATTTTAGAAATCCTTGAAGCTGGGATTAATGTGAAGGCAACAGGCTAGCAGAGAGACTTAATCCATTTATATTAAACTCCTAGTAAAATTCCATTCTTCTTTGAAATGATGCTAGTGTTTTTCTTAGTTCAGATGGTAAAAAAGCATGCAGATTAAGTTTGTATGTAAAGCACACACTTAACTATATCTTTGCATATTCTGATTCGTGAATAATGGTGTTTCAATTTGTTCTTTACTTTATATTGCGGCTTAGAGATGGCGTTCTAATGTACAAAGGAGGGCATAGATATACCGGTTAGGAGGAGAGATAAATCTTATTTGGAAGAACTGCTAGAACTAGGGTTAGACCTAAATCAACTTGGATTGAGGCTGCGGAAAAGTTGGCATTTTCTATTGTTAAAGAGGAAATAACCCTTAACATAGCCATTCAGAAGAAAAGGATTCATGTCACCAACCCTAAAACTTTTAGGGTAAAGGCATTGCTGTTCTTCTTGTTATGACTTGTATTATAATAGAGATGTATGAAGTTCCTATAGAAAACTTTGCAAACATTCTTCTTGGACTATTGTATTTTCTCCCTATTGGAGGGATTCATAGTCTAAGGGAGTTTTTTGGACTCTAACCTCTGGTTGCATGAACTTAGAGCAACCTGAACTGTTTACCATGTCCAAGAGCTCGAATCTTACTCACTTATTTAGACTTGATATTATGTATGCAATTAGTGTTACTGATTTGGTCAAAGCTAATATGGATCCTGGCTAGAGGAGTGTGCTCCACAAGAAAAATGTTTGGATGATGATAGTATATAAAAGGAAGATCAACTTATTATTTCCTTGCAAAATTTTGGTCTCCTATCTACTCTAGTGGTAGAAATAAATTGGTAATGGATCTAGAGTAGGGTTATAAAGGGAGTGGGTATAGTTATTACTGTATTTATATTTGTTTTCTTATCACCCAAGTATTTAAACCAATGTGAATTTTCCACCAAGTCAGATACGAATTTGGATCTGGTAATAGGGACTGGATATTGAGGGCGTCGCATGACGCAATTGTAAGGGTTGTTGCTTGCATCCTGGAGGATGCATGTTCAAATCACAGAAATAGCCTCTCCATTTATATGGGGTAAAGCTGAGTACATCTTGACTCTCCCCGGACTTGCGGTAGCGGGATCCTCGTGGCACTAACACCCTTTAATAGGGACCAGGTATTACTAGATAGCACTAAGAACTTACAAGAAAAATTAAGTTTTACATATCAACCATATTTGCGTCCATATTTTAAACTGATGGATATCAGATACTGACATCTTTGATATTTGTATTTGTTTACAACTCTATCGTGATGCTTACAATGAAGCATGCACAATAGTAAAAGTCATATAGCATGTCTATAGAAAGTAGAAACATTGAAATTCTTTTATCCTTAAAGAATGGAGAACGATGCTATATGTAGGAGAGCAGTGATAAAAAATTGTACAAACTCTTTAATCTCGTTGCTCTTTTTTTGCTTTATTCTTTTTATTTTGTGGCATTAATTTGGATTTTTCATGCTCTCCATGTTCATGTTCTAAATCTATGTAAACCTATGCTTATTTACAAATGTTTGCTTGATCAATCTTTAATTAGTATTTTTTTTCTTTTCCTTTTAAGCAGGTTCTGACAGCTATTGAACAAGGAGAAACACTCATGAAAGCTCTGCAAGGAGCTGTACCAGAAGATGTACGTGGCAAGCTCACTGGTGCTGTTACAGATATTTTGCAAACTCAGGGTACAAAGTTAAATTTTGGTGGACTTAGAAGGATTGGATGGGCTTATAATCTGATGTCAGAGAAGAAGGCAAAAGAAAACCCAACCACTCAAAGTGGGAATGATGTTATAAATTCATCAAACCAAAGAAAAACTGGTGTTGGCAGCGATGGAAGAACCGAAGATGGTCCATCCAATGTAAATTCAGAAAACAATACTATTCGAGAAAGTATTGAATCTTCCCAGGAAAAAGCTGTCGAAGCTTCTGTGTATGTTGAAGTTGGTTCTGAAATGGGAAGTAAACCTAGTCAACCTCACAATTCTGAGAAAGGCAGTAGCGTTATAGATGAGAACAATGCTGAGAAAAGTAAGTCTAGTGAAAGTAATGGAGAAACTGACAAGCTCTCTGGAGATGAGCACGCTGCTATGAACGATGAAAATGATGCCCATAACAACGAAACAAAAAGAGTGGAATCTTTGTCGGAATCAGCTACACCAATTTCAGCAAGTGGTTCTGAAGAAAGTGTATCAATTGGTGCATCTGCTTCTGAATATCAGGTGGTGGAGCAAGAAGTGAATGATGCTCAGAAGAATGAAGCCAGTAGTAGTAAGGATGTTGCAGATCAAAATGAACAGAGCCCTTCCAACAAATCAGAAGGACCTTTACCTCAGCATCCATCAAAGAAACCTTCAATTAATGTCACCCAAGCATTAGATGCTTTAACTGGATTTGATGACTCTACTCAAGTGGCAGTCAACAGTGTGTTTGGAGTTCTGGAAGATATGATAGACCAATTTGAGAAGGCGAGTAAAAACAAAAATTCTGATGGAAAAGATAATGCTGAAAATCAGGAATTGGTAAATGGAGCTGAGAAGGTAGATGGCAGCAATAATAAATCAGATGTAGAGTCGGACGTAAGCCCAACATTTGAACATCCTGAAAATAGTATTACTAATGAAAATGCTGTGTCCCATGAGGAGGGTAAGAGAAACTTGAATAAGGACAATTGTAGTCTTGCTTCATCTGTAAATAGCTGTATTGATCAGGTTAGAAAAAATGCTACAGTTTTTAAAGCTTCAGGCAATAAAAACTTGAATAAGATTAGGCATGGACAAAGTTTTCCAGTAGATCTAGTTGGAAAGATATACTGGGAGTCCCCATATGCAGCATATCTTCAAAGGTATTATTCCGCACACTTGCCAACAATGGAATCATTAGATTCAGACTCAACAACTGATCTGTACCTCGACCCTGAAAGAGGTCTGTGGAAAATGGTAGATCAAGAAGGAAGTCCTTCCGTTGAAAGTGTAGAAAACCTGAGAATCAATGGAAGGGGCCAAAGCACCCACTCCTCCTCAGAGCAAAGTTCTGTGGTTAATATCGTTGAGCCATCATATGTAATTTTAGATAACGAATACGCAAGAAGTGAACCCGAATTAGCTGAAGAGTACGATATGGAAGATGCTAAAACAGAGGAGTTAATATGCTTAATTAAGTGTGCTTTACTGGATGCATTGAAAATTGAAGTTTGTCGTAGATTGGGTGTGCCTGATCTGAAAGAACTGAAGAGTAGTCTGGTAGATGATTTACAACAAGTTGCTGACGAAGTGTCCCAAGAAGTTTTACATGACAGTAAATTAAATTCATTTTCAGAGGGTAACGATGATGATCCGGGGAAGTTTGGGACGATTGATGGGGATCACATTGTAAAAACAATATCTTCAGCAGTAGAAGATGCCAGCCATTTGAGAAAAGTTCTGCCAATTGGTGTCATCATAGGGTCAAGCTTGGCTTCTTTGAGAAAATACTTTCAGGTCGTTCCTCCACATAATGATGAGCAGAGCAAGGCTTTTCATAAACCTAGACATTTGAAGAATTCTTACGGCAAAGAGAGTGAAGTCAAGGAAGCACTTTCTGTTGACGGGACAGATCTACATGTTGATTCAGGTAAACCGACAAGTCAAAGTCGTAACGGGCTTCAGGCAGTTAGCTCAAATAATAAAAGCATTATGGTTGGGGCTGTTACGGCTGCTACGGCTGCCTTGGGTGCATCTGCTTTATTGGCACGTCACCAGGTAATTTGAAATTCTGTCATTGAACCTCTTGAGTCCTGACATATTTATAGATCTCTGTACATTTTGCAACTTGTGTTCCCCAAGTCCTTTGATCTTTATGTGGTTTATGTGAGAAGAGGGTAGTTGAAATTTTTTTTTTAATATCATTATGCATATCTATTTATTTGTTCTAGTTAGACTGTTATTTCTTAGTTTGAACATACATCTCTCAAGTCAACAAATCATGTTTTGCCATCTCATTTGTAATTTCATAGATTGTGTATAAAGTATATACTATAAAGCTCTAAAAGAAATCTATTAGATATTTTCCCTATTTTAAAAAAGAGGGTCTGGCTATCCCAGTTCCCACTGATGATGATAATTAAAATCAAAGAAAGCAAGCCTATCCAAAGATGGAAGAACCAACCAAGGTTGTCACATGACAAGTCAAGGATGATTAGCCCACTAGAATTTCTTAAGAAGACAAAGCAAACAACTATCATCCTCATGACATGAGAGCATTAATGGAGACAATTGGGTGAGCTAATCATCCTTGAATATGTAGATCGATTCATTTCGTGGCTTCTATCTGTTGTTTTTCACACCCAGTTACATTGTATTTTAGCTTTGCACAGTACTGGTTTAAGAGGTTCATAGTATGATTGCTGGGATATCACTCAGAAACCAAAATATCTTCTGATCCTATGTTTGGAGGACCATAGCCATTCTCTTCATTTTGGTAGGCCTGAGACTTTAGGAAGTCCTTGTTAATGAAAGAAATGTGATTATTGTGGCAGAATGATTCCTAATTACCATTCTATTGGTCTTTATTTTATCCTTAAGGATGAATAGTAACAAAATCAATGTTCTCTGAATATCATGGTTTTTATAAATAAACCTGGCTCATGAAATTTCATCTAATAAAATTTAGGTAGCTGTGTATATCAATGATTTGTGGTTTTGAGCCTTGTCATGCTAGTTGAGAGAGCATCAAGTTCTTTTTCTTCTTAAAATATAGCTTTAACTTCCCTAATTTTCTACTAGACTGATTAGATCAATGTGTTCTTAGAGCATATTGATTGGATTATTTTTGTCTTCCATGTTTTTTGTATTCAAGTTTTAGTTATATTACTAAAGTTCTAAACTTCATTGTTCCTGTGACTGTCACTGCCTCCAATGTACATCAACTCTTTCCCACTTCCGTATCAATTTATGCATGTCATTCTTACCAGATTTTCCTGGCCCAAAACCTCCCTCAAAATCGTGTTTCATTCCTACAATCTTTCATAAAATTCTTAACAAACCATTCTCTTCTTTCTCAAATTGTTTTTGAAGTATATCGGACTTGTTCTGGAACTTCTTGCTTCTCACGTATCTTGGAATTAAGGATGTTTATACTTGTAAGTCTCAGGTTCTGTCTAAATTTCTAATTTCCAAATTTTCTAAATATTACTAGACATGTACAATGTAATACATCACTTAGGGAATAGATATTTTCCATGTTTTCGTTTAACTTCTTATTTACCGTATCTTATATGAAACACTGTCAAAAAAAAATGTAAATTTTCCGTGCTATGGAGCTGTGATTTTTTCCTAGATTCTTGACGTTCACAATACTAAGTTAAGTTTGTTAGAGAGGAGATGTTCTTAAGCTGAGCTGAAAGGAAGGCAAGGATTCATGTGGCTGAACCCCAAGGTTTTTCGGATAAAGGCTTGTTGTTTTTGTTTTTCTTCTGTGAGACGCACCGTTAACTTCCCATAGTTGTCAAGGAGTCATGTTCTTAGGCCTGTCAATGGTAGCTTATTGATTGGATGTTAGCATTACCACATCCAAACCGATAGCTATCGGCTACATCCGATAACCATCCGATATCCGACCGGACATGAGTTTTGGCTCCCTTATCCGTTACCGATTATTTTAACGGATCGGGTAATATTCACCCCAATAAACCACACATTCCAACATGCTGCTTGCAGAGCTTATATGTTGCTTGCAGAGCCAACTTTACATCTAATTAACCCCCAGATCAAATGTCGGCAACTTCCATCTAAAAAAAATAGATGTTGATGGCACAGGCATTTAAAAAACTGATATGTACTGTAGAGATGGAAATAATAGGATGATTTTATTAATGATGAGAGACTGCATATATATATATATATATATATATATATATATAGGAGAGGATAGTCCCTCTCCTATTATTCTAAGCATTGTGGGACTAAAGCCCACTACATAGAAATTGAACCCGAGGACCCAAAAGAGGATTTGTGAAGATATCAGCTATCTGGTCGCCGATCCTCACATGTTGAAATTTTATCACTCCCTTTGTATACTCATCACGAACAAAGTGGATATCAATTTCAATATGCTTCGTCCGTTTATGAAATACTGGATTGGTGTCAATATGAATAGCAGATTGGTTATCATACCATAGATCTGCCGCTTGAGATCCTGCATCTTCTTCCAATTCTTGTAAGAGATATTTCATATATAATACCTCTGATGTGCCATGAGCAATAGCTCGATATTCTGTTTCTGAGTTTGAGCGTGCTATCACACTTTGTTTTTTGCTCGTCCATGACACTAGATTTTCTTCAATAAATACTGAGTAGCGAGATGTAGATCGTCTATCTGTCAGACTTGCTCTCCAGTCAACATCAGTAAAACACTCAATATGAGTGTGTCCATTATTCTTCATCCGAATTCCTTTTTTCTGGATTCTTAACTAGATAACATAGGATTTTGAGAACTGGATGCCAGTGTAGAACTCTTGGAGAAGCCATAAATCTACTTGCAACACTTACTGCGAAAGAAATGTCCGGACGAGTCATGACTGCCAAGTAGTTGAGTTTTCCAACTACTCGACGATACTGTTCTGGGTTGGTCATCAGAGCCCCTTCGTCTGGAAGTAATTTTGTCCCTGGATTCATAGGTGAGGTTGCTCCCTTGGCTTGCATCATGCCTGCATCATTTAGTATGTTCAGCACATACTTTCTTTGGGACATTACAATGTCCTGCTTATTCCGTGTGATCTCAATACCCAAGAAATAGTTCAATGATCCCATATCTTTGGTTTGAAATTGTTCTTCCAGAAACTTCTTGAGGCTTTCAATACCCTGACTGTCGTCTCCTGTGATTACAATGTCATCAACATAGACACTAAGTAACCACATGTAGAATACGGAATGATCCTTCTTTGATTGACACAATCCAAACTGAGTAACCACATATGTAAATCGACCAAACCACTCACGGGGTGATTGTTTCAAACCATAGAGGGCCTTCCTCAGATAACACACTTTATCCTCCCTTGCAACAAATCCGAGAGGTTGCATCACATATACCTCTTCATCAAGATCCCCGTGGAGGAAAGCATTCTTGATATCCAGTTGAAGCAACGACCAGCCATAGCGAACGGCCAAGGCCATGAGGACATGAACAGACGTCATTTTAGCAACAGGAGAGAAGGTCTCGAAGTAATCATCATCATATATTTGAGAGTATCCTTTGGCCACCAGACGAGCCTTCAGGCGATCAAGAGAGCCATCTGGTTTCACCTTGATTGTGAATACCCATTTGCAATCTACTGTCTGTTTACTAGTGGGTAAATCGACCAAGTCCCAACCTACTGTTGTGTTTGATCAGAAAATAACAAAAAATCCTCCTCTGGATAGACTAGGGGAGCCGGATCCGTTGATTGTGGGAGTGAAGGAAATTCGGTTTCTACAAAGGTAACATTTCGAGTAAAAAAAAATATTCCTTCAAGACGGGAATAACACCGATACCCTTTCTGACCTTTAGGATACCCAAGAAAAATACATTGTATTGCCTTAGGATCTAATTTAAAAAGAGTTGGTCGGGTATCCTGAACATAGCATAAGCAGCCAAAGATTCTGAAAGGCAGAGGAAATGGCTATCATCCGAAAAAAAAAGTCGAGAGAAGGGAGTGCTACCATTGAAAACTGACGATGGCATGCGGTTAATAAGATAACAAGCAGTGAGAACCTCATCCGACCAAAATCTCTTGAGAGTACGTGCTTGAAACATAAGAGCACGTGTTGTTTCCAAGATATGAGGATTCTTGCACTCAGCCACACTATTTTGTTGTGGTGTGTACGCACAAGAAGTTTGGTGGATGATTCCATTGCGGGCCAAATGACTATCGAGATTACGAGATAAATACTCACAGCCATTATCACTCCGATTTTTTGATTGGAATACCAAATTATGTTTTTATTTCGGCGAAAAAATTACACCAAATGTTAAATAATTCAGAACGATTTTTCATCAGATAAACAAAAGTGACACATTAGTAATCATCAACAAAAGTAACAAAGTACTTAAAATCCATTACTGATTCAATCGGACAATGTTTCCATAATCAGAATGCACCAACTCGAAAGGAGCGGAAGCAATTTTATTTTGACTCACCAGATAGGAAATCCGGTGATGCTTAGCTAAACTATACAGTTCACAATGAAAAGAAGCGGCAATATCTAAAGAAGGGTACATTTTCTGGAGAGCTTGGGTTGATGGATGGCCTAACTGACAATGTAACTCGAAATGATCGAGTTTCATGCCGGCACAGACAACAGAAGAAGGTGCGTCAAACAGGTACAAGCCTCCAGCCACATGTCCCTTACCGATAGTCTTTCCAGTTTTCAGGTCCTAAAAAATACAACCATCAGAAGAAAAAAAAGGTTACCGAGCAATGCAGTTAACGAGTAATTTGACTAATAGAAATTAAACTGAAAGGATTCCCAGGTGTAAGTAATACATAATTGAGTGACAGTCCGGAAGAAAGACTGGCACTTCCACGTCATCGGGCTGTCAGGGAACCTCCATTGGCAACAGTAATGCCAGAAATACGACGGACAGGTACATAATCATGTATCATACATGCGTCACCAGTCATGTGAGATGATGCACCAGAGTCAATTATCTACTGCTTGGATTTCACTATGCATACTGCTGAGTATCCGGCTGTGGATCCAGACGTGAAAGTTTCACCACGACGTTGAGCTTGGAAATCAAGAAACTCTGTATATGAGTCCGAAGTCATCTGAACAGATCGGACACCATCATCAGGAGCATCAATTGTAATACTAGCAGCAGGTGATTTAGTGCATTGTCAGTAGAAATGGCCAAGCTGACCACAATTAAAGAAAGTGAGCGGTCTTCCTCTATCACGACCACCATTGCCACGTCCCCATCTCGACCAGCATTTCGGCCACCACGACCACCACGGAATCCTGTACGAGCTATACCAAGAGCAGAGCGATCAGCAGGAGTATCACTCGGAGTGGTCTCAAATACTTTTGATGTCCTAAGGACATGAATAGGACATGATAGTGCGCTTCCAACAGGGACGGAACTTCAGATCCAACAATAATTTGAGAGCAAGCGGAGTCCGTATCAGGACGGAGAGAGGCAAGATAAGTCATGACATGAAGCTGCTCACGTTGAGCCCTTGTTTCATTAATATCCGACGTAAGTGGTAGTATGCGGTCGATCTCATCAGTCATAGCGTTAAAGGCCCAAAAATGGTCCTTATGAGTTGTCTTCCCGATTTGCTCGGTATACACCAACGACCGAGTAATAGATACGAGATAAATCGTATTTTTCATCAAATGCCGCTGCTACTACCTCCCATAACTCCTTCACGGAATATGTATTCTGAACCATGTCTTCCACCGATGGTTCCATTGAATTCATCAACTGTGTTAACAGTCGACTATCATCTGTCTCCCATTGCTCAAATATGGGATCATCTTCTGCTGGAGGGTTGTCAGTCAGATGTTTGGACAACCGCATTCCTCGAAGTGTCTTCTCGATCTTCTTTTTCCATGTCAAGTAGCCCTCTGGTCCTTCCAACCGTCGATCGACAAGTCGAATAGAGGAAATCGTTGTGCTAGTGTCTGTTGGTCCCGCTAGTGTGTTGCTAACACTAGTGTCGGTGGCACTGTTGTTGTTCTCCCAGAAACTTCTTGAGAGGGGGGATGGTGGCGGCAGGGAGAGCAGCAGCAGTAGGAAAGGGGAAGGGGCGGGTGGGCTGAGAGGGGGGCTGTGATTATGGTTAGGGTTTTGTGGTGAGAGAGAGAAAGGGGTGGATGGCAGCTAAGGTTTTGGCTCTGATACCATGTAGAGATGAAAATAATAGGATGATTTTATTAATGATGAGAGACTACATATATATAGAAGAGGCTAGCCCCTCTCCTATTATTCTAAGCAATGTGGGACTAAAGGTCATTAACTAATAACTCTAATATAACACTTAACATGTACCAATCCTAAAGTGAAAACTTACACAACATTTAACTAATTTCATCCAAAACAAAAAAAAATGATTTTCATGGCATTGACAATCTTTACCAATTCCAAAAGTAGAAAAGAAACATAGCAATATATGAAGACATACTTGATTGAACAGATATACACATTTGATAGAAAAAAGAGTTAGAAAATCAAAGAAGAAAAAAAAAAGAATAATGAAGTATGAAAGTAACCAAACATAAAAGAAAAAAAAACATCAGATCAAGTTCAAAAATCAAAATGAGAGAAATCAAACAGAGAGAGGGAGAGAGAGAAGAAAAACATACCTAGAATGAAGATCCGAACGGCTTGTATACAGAGAGAATCGGAGAAGAAAAACATACCTAGAATGAATATCCGAACGACTTGTGCCTCTGTGCTTCACAACCTTCCTTAAGTTTGGGGAGAGAGGGGGAGGGGAGTCTCTTTTAGTTTTAGGGTTTTAGAGTCTCATTTAGTTCATTTGTGATTCTATCAAATGTAATCTACACCATATATATATATATATATATATATATATATATATATATATATATATATATATATATATATATAATTAAAATATATTATATATATTTAATTATCCTATTATCGGGTCGGATGTTATCGGATCGGATATGACACTTTCCGTATCCGCATCCAATATCCGATAAATATCCGGTAAGACATCCGTATCCGTAACTATATCCGAAATTTTGGATATTATCGGTTCGAATGCGGATTTTCGGTCTACGATTGACAGGCCTACATGTTCTTGGTAGATAGTTTTGTCATATATTGGAAATATTTGATTATGTGAAGTTTCTTAAAAATTGAAGATCTATACTCACCATTTCCAATTTTTTTTGAATTATGGCGTTTCTGAGAACGATCCCTATACCAACCTTTTTCTTTGCCGCCACTTTGAAAGTCAGCTTTTTGGTTCCTGGGGGTGATATAAATCCATCAGAGGATGTCTTATCCACAATTCCAGCAGGTATATTATAATTTCTTTATTCGGAACCAACGAATGGGCATAGTTATTTACTTTTTTTGGTGATATTCGCAACTAGTAGACAATTATATAAAGGCGACATCTGTTTCCTTTATCGAGTATTGTTAAGGGCTTCAATGTTACTTGTATCCTTTTTCTTCTCTCTGAAAACCATTTGATTTCTCCATTTCAACCAAATCCACATGTTTTTGAAGTAACACGTTCCAGTTGCTTTGTCCTGACTTCTTGATACTCAGTACCTTTATCACCAATCCTTGCATCACCCATTTCAAGTTTCTATAGCATTTTCACAATTGACAGGTGTTTCACTGTTTCAGTTTCCTCTTCCCTAGGAAACACACACTCAAACAAATACCAGTATCTTGTAATGTCTGTGTGGGATACAAATCAGACACGGCATGGACACTTAAAAGTACACTAGGACAGAACAAAATAGTTGCTCTATTGTATTGGTGCCATGCAATATATATTTGCTATATTCATAATTATGTCTTCCTATAGGCGGCCCTATATAATTTGGTTGGTGTGTCCGCAAACTCCTGTATCAGCGAGCATATCTGAGGAAGCACTTAGACTTGAGTACAGCTCTTGTCGTTGATGTTGCCATTGTTTGTATCCTTGTCTCTCACAGAGTCCATTCACATCGCTGCAACTGACACATTGATGCGGGAGTTGCAGGAAGTCAGTACATCATTAAAAGAGCGTCCAAGTGCCATGAGGCCCCCACTTATGCAGGGTCTGGGGAGGGTCAAGGTGTACACATCCTTACCTCCATATTTATGAAGAGGTGGTTTCCGTCACTCGAACCTGCATCCTCCATGATGCAAGCAACAAGCCTTACCGTCATGCCTGGTGATGCCACTTGAGTACATCATTTTGAATCCCTCAAATTCACGATCAAACTTGCCCATCTCATCGGGCTCATCTCAACTTCATAGCAGCCTCTAGGCACGTACTTGCCCTTTCTTGGTTGGAGTTTGCTGTTACATTCACGCATGCACCGTCCCAACGTGAAATCTTCTGTTGCGACAGTACTGACATCTCTAACCATTGGTCTATAATTGTTTACTACTGCCCTTGCGGATCATACCATGGCCTTCATCAGGTAAAAGCATGTCTCATCCTCATCTCGAAATTATGAATACTTCGTTGCAGACTCTCTAAATCTGGTTATCTCCATGGCATGTCTCCATGTGTCTTGCATGCCTGGATCAATGTTGAGTTCATATGTCCACGGTCTCAGGAGTTTCCTCTGTTTTTGGTTGCTACCTTCATAAATCATTGGAGGAATCTTCGTTGTTGGGTGTTTGGAGTCTTTGGATCTGCATGTCTTTGGTTATAGCCTATTTGCCTTTGTCTACAAATCTGAACTTGAAACATTATCAAAGTCATCCCTGCTACTGGTTTCAAGCTTAATCTTGTTACTTTTGACCATTCAATTTTAAGGTCCATTTTTCTTTCAGTGCCACCACTTTTCACATGTAGTAGAAGTACTTCCTATTTTTTTCTATAGTCTTTTTCTTCTCCTTCTTGGATTGGCTCTGGAAGTGCTTTCTGCGTTATTGGTGCTTGCTTGCTTGGTCAGAGTGATGTCAGAGGGCACTCTTGAGCTCCTGGAGTTTGGGATTAAAGTCAGTGGTCATAAATGGAACAAGGGGGAAGACAATAAACATATGCACAATAGTTTGATTATAATTTCTTTATCTGGTAGGTTTGTGGTGTTTTTGCTATCAGATGGTGTATATCATTTTCTGCCGGTAGTTGTTTTATCTGTGTTAAACTACTATGAAGTTTGATAACATTCACAAGTATATCTGGTAATATATTTTCCTATTTCCTTCAGTGGAGTAGACAAATTTTCAGCTTGATGGTTTTTGTTGGATCCAGGAATACTTATAATATTAGATATTAATTGTCAACTTCACTCATAATTTATCATACTTCTTCTGCAGGTTTAATTATGAAAATAATAGTCTCCATTTTAAGACATGTAAGAGATTGGAAATGTAAATTAATTCTTAACATTTCTTGCACAGTTTTCTAATCTTAGAGGTTTGGAGTTTGGACTGTTATCCGCTCTTCCAGTCATTTGCAGTTTTATGTTTATCATTTCTCCCCATAGTTGTATGGCTACTTGAACCTTAACCATGATCTACATAGCGTAGGCCGATACTGATACGGTACGACTGTTACGATTTTGGCATGATCCGATCCAATACTGGGCCACCGGCTGCTACCGATACTAAACAATAATGATGTTTGCGATCACTTTTACAGTCAATTCAGCAGAGATAAATTGAACGAAAACGATAGAAAAAATGGAAAGTAGGGTCAATACAATGGTTTAAAAGTGCCGAAGTCTAACAATGTTAGAATGTATCGATTTCTTATTGATAAACTGTAGCCATTACCATTTGTCAAAGTTGTGTATCTATAAATTTACCGCGTTCATCCAATATTATTTCATTAAAAATATTTATTGTGGTTGCAGTCTCTAAAGCAAATAAATATACAATAGTATCTCTTGCAAGTGAATATTTTTCATTTAAAATTAACGAGAAACAACATATAAATATATAAAATTATGCCTAAATGTATCAACTGTTTTTTTAAAAAAGTTTTTTGAAAGACATTTTATCATTTTTGGTTTTCTAAAGCAAAGGAGGCAATACTTTGATCCGAAATTGCCGAACCGACGATACCGATACTCATACGAAGGGTGAGAAGCTGATTCCGATACCAATATTTCGAACCTTGCTACATATTTATATTTCCTAATATCATGTTCTCTTGACCATTTTTAGTAGACAATATGTATTTTGCTTTCTTGCTGACCACTTCATCTATCTGATGTGTACTTTCCGGGAAAAGGAGTTCCACGATGTTGAAAACATGGAAGCCTCATCTGGCTCAACTAATGGAAAGAAGTTTTCGCAAGAGGGGCATACTAAACTTGAGGAAGGAGTGCAAGAGAAAAACCAGAATTCTGTAGTAAGCACCCTTGCTGAGAAAGCAATGTCCATTGCGGCTCCAGTGGTACCTATGAAGAGTGGTGGAGAAGTGGACCAGGAAAGGTTGGTTTTTCTTGATTTTATTTGTTTTCCTTGATGAAAATTTTTGTATGACACAGCATTTATGTGTGGTTGTCAAATATGTTCAAACAGACTTGTTGCAGTTCTGGCAGAACTGGGACAAAAGGGTGGGATGTTGAGATTAGTTGGAAAAGTTGCTTTACTTTGGGGAGGCATACGTGGAGCTATGAGCTTGACTGACAAGCTCATCTCATTCCTGCACATTGCAGAGCGTCCCTTGTTTCAAAGGTCAGTCATATGCCCCTATGTTTTCAGTTTTCACCTTAGTTGTTCCTTATGCCATGTACTTGCCAACTCCCATTTGTGAAGGAAACTGATATTGTTCTTCTTCTTTTATTAACTTTCTGCTATATTACCAAACTAAATATGTAATGATTCTTTATAGCTTGTATTTATGGACACATCAAGGCGCATATTTCTTTTTTCAGAACCACATTGTGTTCGACTTTCAACTTCTGTGATCTCAGTAATGGATGCAGTGGGTTATTGCGCATGCTAGTTTGATAGGATGTTCTTACCTCTCATGTTAGGTTTAGTGGTATCTGAGAACAGTGTCAAACAGTTTGGTTTGAAGCTGAATGGGGAGCTGTCATTAGGGCTTTGTCATTTCAGCTTCTATCTTCACGTTTATTGTTTTTGTGCAGTGGTAATGAATTATGCTGCTAAAATTCTTATCAAAGAAGAAGAAATATGTAAGCCTTGGAAAATTCACCTCTTTGTGCCCTTATCCAAAAGCCACTCTCCAAAATCTTATTTTTCGATTATGAGACTAAATTTGGTCAATATATGCCAGTAAACACTAGGAAGAGTTGATCAGACTCGTACATATGGAACCATTGTAGAAACTAAATATTTGGCTTCCCTGGGTAGTTTGATCCTTCAAAGAGATGGGCTGACTCTATATGGCCGCTAACACATTGGAGACCATTTGACAAAACAGAGGATGGTTCTCATGTCGGGCCTAATCAGGGCTAATGACGATATTCATTTTGAACGCATCTGGTCAAGAACATTATCTATCTCATCAAGGGAATTCAAAAGACTCCCTTAAAAGGTTAGATTCATGACGTTAACAGTCTACAGCCATGCACCTTGGGCTTGTTTCATTTTATATAAGGATATACTCAGAATGGTGTCACACTTTTATTTATGCTTATTTTGTGGTTAATATGAGCTGTCTGCATGGCTTATTACTTAAAGTGTTATATGTTTCATGCTTTAAGCACTCAAACTTGAATTTTTATTATGTACTAATTACACAATCGACTAATTTAGGCCTGCTTTTCATATCTTATATATGAACTTTTAAATATTATTTGTCCGTATTGGCCATGCGTCATTGTCTTGCATTCTCTCTCTTACCTTTTGCTGCTCATCTAACTGTTGTTAAATCTTATACTTCTTTACTAGGGTTTTGGGGTTTGTCTTCATGGTGCTTGTCCTATGGTCTCCTATTGTGATTCCACTGCTCCCGACATTCGTACAATGTTGGACAACAAACTCTTCGAACGGCGTTGTTAAATATGCTTGCATCATTGGTCTTTATGCTGCTATTACAATTCTCATAATGTTATGGGGTAAAAGGATCAGAGGGTATGAGAATCCATTTGAACAATATGGGCTGGATCTCCCTTCGACATCCAGGGTATGAACTTTGCAACTGTTGCATTAACACACAAAGCTTAAGCGACTTCTTTTTCTACAAATTGAATTTTGATGTCTTATGATTTTCATTTTCAAGGACTAGAATACTTGTTGAGCACAAAATTATGGAACCTGGTCATGAACAGATGGTTAGGTGATACTTGTTTCACATTCCGTCGTACAAAAATTTGATGTCAAAATTAGTCTCACATCAGCTGTCCTATGTTTGTGCCCAGCTAACGCTGTGATCTCAAGATAGAGATCTCAAGCTGACATTTAGGAACGGCCTTCCGCTTTGTAGTTCCTGACATGTCTGCTCGTTGGAACTTGCTGACACCTAACGTTTATGATAGATATCCTGCTTAATATTCACAGGCACATGCATTTATATGGGCTCAGCATGTCTAGTAGGTACAGATGTAACTCTGTCATGTATCCATATTCCATAGGTATTTTAGATTCTTCAAAAACATCAACATGAATTAAATTTTGTGTTCCTGTGCTACTATTATTTTTTGGCATTGGTGTGTACACAAATTATCAATAAGGAGTTGTAGCCTTGTACGTAATAGTTTTGATCCACTTGATATGATTGCATTTTGGCAACTTCTGGGAAATTAAGATCTTCCTACAAAAAAAAATGTCTATTTGCTGCAGGTCCAAGATTTTCTCAAGGGACTGATAGGAGGGGTGATGATTGTTTTGTGTATACACTCAATAAATGCATTACTTGGTTATGCAAGCCTTTCTTTGCCATTTGGGCTTCCTTTGCCTTCAGCAGGTGCTCTTACTGCGTTAAAAGCCTATGGAAGTTTGTTACTCCTGGCTGTCCGAGGAATCATAACAGCAACTGGCATTGGCATGGTGGAAGAGTTGTTGTTTAGGTCATGGCTCACCACGGAAGTAGCCGCCGATCATGGATATCACAATGCCATCCTAATATCTGCAGTTGCGTTCTCTCTAACCCAGAGGTATAGCAATAACTTTTTCAGCATTTCTTTCTTGTCTAAACTGTTTTGTTGTGCACTTTGACTCGGCTCTTTATGTTTGAGAAAGTATGGAGCTACATTATACTATATATGAGGTCAAGAAATTATAACCTCTGTTCTAAATGAAAATGTAGGTCCCTGCGCTCCATACCAGGTTTTCTGCTGTTATCACTGGCCCTTTCTGGAATCAAACAACGAACTAAAGGCAAATTATATGCATCTATTGGATTACGCTCGGGGATTATGACTACAAACTTCATTTTACAAACTGGTGGCTTCTTAAGTTACTGGCCTGGTACCCCTTTCTGGGTAGCAAACACCCATCCTTGGCATCCTTTTGATGGAGCTATTGGTGTAGCCTTTTGTGCAATATTGGCCATCTTTTTCTATACACCGCGACCACCAGCACGAGTGCCACTGCCACAAGAGAAGAAAATCTGAGTGGCTGTGCAGCAGTCGAGCCTTGGAAGAAAATAGTGGAAATGTTTCCCAACCGCTTGCTAAAGCCCAGTAGACCAAGGCCATACACGAGGTTTACGAATTAAATTTTTTTTGCACCCACAGAATGACGAATTCTGGAAATTTTGCGGAAAAGGTACACCGTGAAGGAAGAGTTTGTTTCAGTTAGAATTCATGTCTCCAGTGGTTTAACAGTTCGAAATTTCGGAAGTTTGTTGAAACTGATGGATAGAGAGATGATACAAATTAAGAACAAATGGACTACATTTGACCAAATCTACTAGTATCAACAAGTTCACAGAAAGAATTCCGTGCTCAGCAACTAATGTTTGGTTGATTTAACGTTATGGAAACCGGCTGTGAGACAGTGAGTGTACGGTAACTGTTCTTGCCCACGAAATTGTGTATAGTAACTGTGCATTTTGTAGATAAAATATAATTATCGATTGTATAATATGTAAAGGATCATTCCATACTGCAAATGACAAATTATCTCTTGGCATGCCTCAATACTAGGATTTCTACAATTTTATAGTCAGGGCTATAAATTATGTTCTCGAGCTCTTTTACCCTTTTTATTTACACAAGGGATCTAAAGAAAAATATCATATTACAAGTGGAATTGTTGATTATTGTTATTATGTATGCAGTTGATTGGATGTATAACACAACACGGTCAAAGGAATTCTCTGTTTTCTCCTTGTACCATGTTTTTAAAATTTGTAGTTACATTTTTTTTTGAGAAGTGTGACTAATTATTTGAGAAGGTGCTTCTTTCATCCATATGGTAAACTCAGAAATATTGGTGCTTTGTCCATGTAGTCCGGGCCGGGGCTTGGGCAATCTCCCGCTCTTTCTCAGGTCCAATATAAGCTGCAAGAGGTCGAGGTCACAGTTAACCTCCCAGGACTAGCCCACAAGGAGGAGTAGAAGACGACCAAAATAAGTTTCGGTTCGAATAATCCAATCGTCCGGCCCAGCCCTGTATGTAGTATCATGTCCGACATATATCGGACACAACAGAGACACTAGTACATGTCAAAAATGGGTATCTTTGTGTCTTAGTGTCCAACTTCAAAATGCCATCTTGTGTTTGTATTACCTACGCTAAAGCAAATAAAGAAACAATGATATAAACAATTAACTCATGAGCCACATTAGAGTGTCCTGTAGAACGATTTTGAAACTATAGGGCATAGTAGCTGTTACAACGTAGTAAGGCTGTAGGCCCCAATTTCTAAGATGTATATGGGTTTTTAAGGTCTAGGTTTCATCCATTATCGGTGCACATAGGCGTCGACGTGTTGTCCAACCCCAGTTTTCAGGGTTTCTATGAATTCCAAGGTTAGGGTTTTTTGCCATAGTGTTGATGGTTGGACTCACATCCTTAGTTCCAGGTGACATTTGAGAAATAATAATTGTGATGGAAGAGGAAGGGGAGGACCAATTGCACTAGAAACTATAATTAGGAGAAAAATGCGACGGACTGAATCTTTATTTGAGTTGTACAGTATAATTACAAGGCTAATTATCCTAATGGCACATCATCTATAGACATTAACTTTACACTGCTCATTTTTTGCATCACAATTTTATAAATTATCCTTTTGAAACACTTTTTGTCAATTTTGAAATACATTGGAAGCACTTCAAAAGAATAGCCGAAAATACAAGTATTTAAACTATACTTTTGTACTGCATGATATGTTTTTGAAGTAATCTCAATGTGCTTTAAATTGACGAAAGGTGTTTCAGAAAAGTAATTTATGAAAGATTTTTTCTAAGGGCACCACCATTTTTACTTGGGGGCAGCCCAAAAGAGTTTGGAAATATTACAAGTTTGCCATAGGTTTTTTTACTTAGGGGCAGCCCAAGCTTTTAGCGTACGCTCACTAGAAGGCAGCGTACGAAGGCTAGCGTACGCTCGCTAAAGAGCAGCGTACGACTCAGCGGCATAAGCTAAAAAGCTAGCTCACTGTTCACTGTCTTCTCCAAATGGCAAGAACAGCAAGAACTCTAAAGTTAAATCTAAGCTTCAATTGTCCAGATCTTGGTCAAAATAAGTCCGAATCCAACTTTCCAAAGGTCAAAATTAGGTAGAATGAAATTCTCTACAGCATGGAACCATAAAAACTTGAAAACAAGGAAGCTTGATAGATCAAAACCACCAAAAATCCGAAAATAGCAAAACTCTAGATCTACAAGAATCAAAGTCTCAAAATAGAAAATGACAAGTTCTAATATGGTTTAGAATCATGAGAAGAAGCTAATGGAACCATAAAAATGAGTTCTCTTGTGAAAGCAAGTTGCACTTGCCTAGACCTCTCTCTCCCTCTCTTTGGTAGGTAAGGAAGTAAATGAGGAAGAAGAAGATGATTATGAAGAGAGAGAAAGAAGGATAGGTAATAAATATGAGTGGTGGTGGTAGGTAGGGGGTTCACCCCTTGGTTCATGATGAACCAAGAGCAATCCCAACCGAACCAAGCCGAACCAACCCAGGAATAAACCAAGCCCAAATAAACCAATGAATCTTTAAAAGTAATTAAACTATCAATGACAATAAAACCAAGCCAATGCAAAATAAACCAAGACAACTAACCATGAATAAATAAAATATGGGTCCAAAACACGTATACGTACACTAAATACGTATCACGAATTTGGGACATTACATCCTACCCACCTTAAAAGAATTCCGTCCTCGGAATTTAATCAAGAGGCTAGAGATGTAAGGAAAAGCTATTCTATCATAGGCAATCTACCACTACCAATCAATCATACAATCATTCATGCAAGCAAGGATTCGAAGCGTAAGGCATAAGGAAGATATTACACCTTACGAGTCAAACCAGCCGGGATGACCTAATCAGATATCATCCTCATGCTCCCAAGTTTGACTCTCCCAAAGAGGGATGACTCTAAGCAACACGGACTGAACTGATAGTCTTGCGCTCGAGTCTCTCTCTTTGGTCAAACATGGACACGGGCCTATCCTCATACGAAAAGGTTGGTACCAATAACCAGTTTCGAATGACCTAGGATATGGATCGGGTCTGGAATGTACCGTTGTAATTAGGATACATGAAATACGTCATGCACCCCGCATAATGACGGTAGAAAAGCAAGATGAGAGGACACATATACCTCTCGGTCGATTCTGAACCTGAGCCTGGGCTAGGGCAAACTGCTGCGGGTTCTGTTGCTGGAAAGTCTGGGCCTGAGTCGGCAAGGGCCTCGGGAACGAGAATTGCTGTTGCTGGTGAACTGGAGTTGGTGCTGGTGCTGTGCTGGTCCCCCAACCGAGGGACTAGATACTGTCGATGCTGAATCAACTCTGAAAGGGCAGGACCCCACCCTATGGTCCGGTGCTCCACACAATAAACACAATCTCAACGCCTTGCGACACTCTGCTACCACGTGTCCAGACTTTCCACAATAAGAACAGCCCACGGCGGAAGACTGCGCTTGCTTCTGTTTCTGCGGAGAGTACGTCGGGATTGAGTGCTGGACCGACGTAACTGAAGCTGCTCGCCTCGGAGCTCCATTAGTTAAAGTCCTGGTTGCCGGGGCTGGGGCTGAAGATTGATTCATTTGACTATGGGACCGCTTTCGACCTCCGGTCCTGTCCACTATTCTCTGGGAGGTATACTCGTGCCTCCTTGCTGCTCGCAACACCGCATCATAGGTCTGATGCTCGAACTGTTCTACTGCCAATATAATCTCCAGGTGAAGTCCCTGCTGGAACCTCTGCGCTCTGTCAAACTCGGTTGCCACCAAGGTGGGAGCAAACCGACTGAGTCTGGAAAACTCGGCCGTATAACCGTCGACCGTCCTCCCCATCTGCTTAAGATTACTGAACCTGGTCTGCAAGTCATATCGAGCCACTGCATCATAATACTTGATCTGGAACTTCTTGCTGAACACCGCCCAGGAGACAGGTGTTGCCAATTCCACTGCTTGTGCGGCCCACCAACTGCGAGCTAGATCCAATAATTGTAGGCGCACCACAGCCACCTTCTCGTCTTCTGGAGTCTTCGCGGCTTCGAGAATCACCTCTATATCCTGTAGCCAAGCATCGGCAGCAATGGCATCCTCGCTGCCATCGAAGAAGGGAGGGTTCAGGCGCTTAAAACTGTTGACCGCACTGTTCCCTCGAGGACCACTTCTATTCAGAGCATCTTCCACTGCCTGGTGCAAGGCATCGCCTCTACAATCTTGGGAAGCTAACAATGATCTAATGAGACCCACCAAAGTGCCATCATCAGGATTTGCAGGCTGGACTGGCTGAACTGGCGGCTCTCCTCCAGTAGGTACGACTCGGGAGGCTGCTCCTGAGTGCTGGGCCTGATCTTCTGGTTGCTGCTGGTCCACGATAGGTGATCCGCCTTGCTGATCAGCAGGTCCAGGTTCAATGCCGCTGAAGAAGACGACATGGGAACAATAAGGAAGGACCAGGACAGATCAACGATTACAAGCATGTGATCAGGACAAGAATTTCAGGAATCAAGAGGATACGAGCAGAGATCAAGGACGAGTACCGATTGAGACATCTATTCGGTAAACCCTCACACATCTTGATTAACAAGACCTGCATGGGCCACCACTTAAACCATGTCACACCCCAGAACCAGAATACTGGAGAGCGGGGGCAGACATAGCCAGCTACGTATAACGGAATGGGATCCACACCGCTATACGGTCACGGCTGTCTAGATATGTGAGGGTTTCACTACAATCCATCAGTCTCTTAAGGTCATAAAATAGCCTATTGTCTCAATCTCAACCAACTAATAATAATCATAAGATATCAGATCTCCAAATATACAATTGTAAGGCGTCCCAAACATTATATATCCAGATGATCATGAAGCTAGTCGTTACAAAATGTGAGGACTAACAAGAGTTCAGTCATACATGATCAACCCCCGGGGCTTGTCAATCATGTTACAGCCCGTAGGCAGACAGTAAGTAAGTACAATCGAGCTAACACTTGCTCGTCGGCTAAACGTCTCAAAAGAATAATTTACAATATTACAGTGGGAGAACAAAAGAAACCCACTCGATGCCCTGGTTACGCCTGGTGACCACCATCGGGCTGGAAAGCAGGAAGATCCTTTGGTGCTGCTCCGATATCTGGCCATACAAAACCAGCTGGGTCAGACCCCAGAAAGAGCAAGTGCCACAAAGGAGGCTTCACTTAAGAACTAAAGCCAGCAAATTAGCACAATAATATAATTACATAATAAGAGACAGTAATTTAAGAAAAGCATGATAGGTAATTATAAAAGACAATCTTGCCTAGAATCACTAAAAGACAGGACATATGAAAAATCATGCCAGGATGATATACGATGAGATAACCATGGGACTATTCAGATAGCTAGGTTACAACCCGTAAACCAAACAAGGACCGGGGTTGTAACCCTTCGTCTGAACGGAACTTGGTTTCTCTCACCATTTATCGGCAAGATAAATATAAGAAATTAGGTCAAGTAACAATCTGGAGTGACAATCATTATAGTGACAATCTGGAGTGACAATAATTCAATCATTCTGGTACAATCTTGCAATCAATCAATTCTAGACAATACCATACTGGACTAGACTCCATCCAATCAATCACGGCCAATCATTGCCTACGGCTTTCTACATTAACTAACTAGGGTTATCACAATCCTAGTTACTAGCAAGATGCAATGAGATGCTCCAAGTAGTCACAGGCCCTGCAGCTATCCAGGTTATCCAGGCAATCATTATAGTGACAATCTAGAGAGTATAATGCATTAGAGTGACAATAGAGTTCAATCATTTAAGTGACAATGGCAGGTGCCCCACTTAACAGTGGGCTGGAAATGTGCCCTACTCGTCGGCAGGCTACAAGTCCAAACATTTGCGGCCGGGATAACGGGATCGCCTGTAACTGGAGAACATCTCTTCATGTCTAATGAATTATACTAGTCATTAACCTTAGTCCATTTCAGTAGGTACTCCTGACCGTGGTACTCAGGAGTCCCCTCCTAGACATGATGCAAGACAGGACTGGATTATTTGTACAAGCACAATCGCCCACGGTGTCATGATTAATTAAACATGTCATGTCATGTCAGGTAGCCGTCGCAACAGCTATTCGAGATAATCATGTCAGGTTATCATGCCAAGTGTACTTTGTCAAGAGTGCACCACGGCGGGCCACTATCATGTCATATCAGGCTATTATGTCAGGAGTGCACCACTACGGGTCACTATCACGTCATGCTCAATTATCAATTCCAAACATATCAAGTAAATTCGTGATTATCAAGTTCATAACAAAAGGCGTAAGGATATAAAATAGACGTTAAATATCTAATAAAATATCAATATACAGGGCCATAGAAGATCAAGGGTAATCAGGCTACGCTCAAGCCAGGCTACGCTCAGGCTAGCGTACGAAAGGGCCAGCGTACCAAAGGATCCATACACTCCCAATGGGAAGCGTACGCAAGGGTCAGCGTATACAAGGGCACGCTCAAGCTACAGGTCAGCGTACGCTCAAGCTAGCGTACGAAAGGGCCAGCGTACGCCTTCCTCGCTTAAGCTAGCGTACCAAGGCACGCGTACGCTCAAGCTAGCGTACGCTGAAGACACGCTGCCAACAGGCAGCGTATCAAGGTGAGCGTACGCTCACTAAGGAGCAGCGTACGTAGGCTAGCGTACGCTCACTAGAAGGCAGCGTACGAAGGCTAGCGTACGCTCACTAAAGAGCAGCATACGAAGGCTAGCGTACGCTCACTAGAAGGCAGCGTACGAAGGCTAGCGTACGCTCACTAAAGAGCAGCGTACGAAGGCTAGCGTACGCTCGCTAAAGAGCAGCGTACGACTCAGCGGCATAAGCTAAAAAGCTAGCTCACTGTTCACTGTCTTCTCCAAATGGCAAGAACAGCAAGAACTCTAAAGTTAAATCTAAGCTTCAATTGTCCAGATCTTGGTCAAAATAAGTCCGAATCCAACTTTCCAAAGGTCAAAATTGGGTAGAATGAAATTTTCTACAGCATGGAACCATAAAAACTTGAAAACAAGGAAGCTTGATAGATCAAAACTACCAAAAATCCGAAAATAGCAAAACTCTAGATCTACAAGAATCAAAGTCTCAAAATGGAAAATGACAAGTTCTAATATGGTTTAGAATCATGAGAAGAAGCTAATGGAACCATAAAAATGAGTTCTCTTGTGAAAGCAAGTTGCACTTGCCTAGACCTCTCTCTTCCTCTCTTTGGTAGGTAAGGAAGTAAATGAGGAAGAAGAAGATGATTATGAAGAGAGAGAAAGAAGGATAGGTAATAAATATGAGTGGTGGTGGTAAGTAGGGGGTTCACCCCTTGGTTCATGATGAACCAAGAGCAATCCCAACCGAACCAAACCAAACCAACCCAGGAATAAACCAAGCCCAAATAAACCAATGAATCTTTAAAAGTAATTAAACTATCAATGCCAATAAAACTAAGCCAATGCAAAATAAACCAAGACAACTAACCATGAATAAATAAAATATGGGTCCAAAATACGTATACGTACACTAAATACGTATCACGAATTTGGGATATTACACCTTATTTAGTGCATATGCATAAAGGATGACAACTTAAATGGACCCGTGGTGTTGAGTTAAGGAAATAAAACTTTTATTTAAGTATCAATCTTTGAAGTGTAGCCATATGTAACACACTGACATATGACCAACATGCAGCTTTAGTCTCACTTTTTGAGTAAATAGGTTCTTTTGGCAAGTTAGGTCTGTTAAACAAACTCTTAGGACAAAACAGTGAAACCTGATTTAATATTTGACTAGGGATAGTCCACAAATAGAACTTGTTTAGTTTTTAATCAACTTATAATGATTTACCAGGAGGACATCCAGCTCCACTGATTACCTGTACCTTCCCGGAGTAAGGCAAGTACTTTTCTACAGTTTTGTGCATTTATATATCTTGTACCTTTCTTGTGACACGTCATGACACGATATCCTGTACTCCTGTATTTCCAGTTCTTGTACTTACTTGTGTCGGGTGGGAAAATATAATAGCCATGTGACCAAACTCCGGTTACTATATTCATGTAGATAGCTTAGGCCTCGCATCGTGCACGCGGGACCTAAGCCGTACCATATTCATGTACTCCTGTATATGCTCTTGTACTCACCCCAGCCGGTCACATGGGCTAGTTATATTTCAAATATGGTGCACTTATCATGTCTTGTACTTCAGGATTATAGTTTCATTCCTGTACATTACGTTTCCTGTACTTTACATTTTCTGTACTTTATATTTCTGTACTTTGGTTCCTGTACTTTATTTCATGTACCAATTTTTCTGTACTTTCATGTTCATTTTCTGTATTTTCTATTCATGTACTCATGTACTTATTTTTCATATCATGATGTTCTTGTTCATTACCTAGAACTGTACTTTGCTCCGCTCTTGACTAGGATATGTTGCAGGTGAGTTGGAGGCTCTGTGCGATACCTATTAAGGTCGAGAGCCGGTATATGCAGTAGAGCCAGCTGAAGTTGCTCTTGACTTAGAGGCTGCGGAAGCCTAGAGCTTTACCTTAGCAGTTATATTTCCTTGTACTTTGAGACTAGTAGACTTTATTTTCATTTGCTGGAATGTAATAACTTTGAGACAAGTATCTGGATTTGGGATTCGTTTATAGATGTTGTGTTCACATTTACTCTTATTTATCTGGTTAGTTTCCCTAGATCGGTACAGCTTACTTCGTCGTATCTAACGACGAAGGCTGGGCGTGTCCGATTCGTGTCCGATTATCCGGGAGCGGGTCGTGACAGAATCGGTCCCTTGGCCTAGGCAACCGTTTGAGGAAACTACACCTTGTCGACAAGTTGTCCAATGACCATTTTATAGTCTTGAAATATGCTACCTCTTATCTAGAACCTTATCCTTTCTTTTTTATGTGCGAAACTTAGCCTTTCTTTTAAACTTAGTCGATTTACTCACTTAGCCATATCGTTGCGATAAACATTAATTGATTCATTCATTATTTTGCATAGGCTAAGTGGAATTGCATAAGGAAGCACATTTTTTATTTTCAATGCCGGCAGTTTGATAGCAAGTGTTTCGTGAAGAATCGTGCCACGATTTCTTTGATTCTATACTATTATGACAAGCATTCATTTAACTTCATATTGATTTTGAAATAGAGGGACGAGGCGAAGGAGGTCAGCCACTCGCCTTAGACTTGCTTCAAGCGAGCGACTGGTTGGCTGTACTGACGTTGCCTATGCGATCACCTGTAATCGCATAAGCAACTGATTAGAACACTGTGTAATTCAAGAAATTTTGATATGAATGTGAAGCTCGAAAATGTAAGTCACGAAAACCTATCTAAAATATTCGCGAAAAATGCATTCACGAAAACCAAAGCCAAAGCCAAATCAAGTGTGACATGAAAATCAGAGCAACGGGAGGTCTCTTCTGACTCAGCCGCAGAGCTAATCCTTGAGGCGCAACTCGCTGAATATGGGACTTGGTTCCGAAGAAGCCATTCCATAACGTGGAATGGAACTTAATTCAACCGTTCATGTTCGATCGACTCGGCCGATTATGACCTATCGGTCCTGACCGAATCGATAGCGACAATGTTCCTTTCTCGTGCACCCTGTAGACGAAAACGGAGCACGATGTAGGGACGGGGCACTACATTGTTGACTTCTGACATTCAGCATTAAATACTCTGATGGACGGCGAGCACATGTAGGTGCATCGGCTTGTGGGGCACATGCACTCATTTATGCATCCGTTGCGGAGTGCATATATCTGGGGAGCGTATCTGTCCGAGAGGTGCATCAGATGTAGGGTACATCTCCTTTGGTTAGCTTTGTTGAGTATTTCGAGGCTCGAATTAATGACCTTTGACTTAGCTGAATTGGAGATGGCAGATTCATCGCCATTAATGCTAGGTTCATCACTTTAACTTAGAACTGTCACTTGGCGCATGGGTTCTGGTTGTCCTGGCCTATAAGTAACAGTGGTGAGGGAGTTTGTACTTTTTTCATCCAACTTCTCAGCAAAGTTGAACTCGACCGATCCTCCCCCTTGGCAAGGTATTGCACTGCGGGATATAGATCTCTTCATTCAAAGAAGCTTTAATTTTGATGACGGACTCCTTCAGAAGACTGAGATACACCGAGTAATCTGCGATCATAGCAGTTCGTGCTCACGTACCTTACTGGCAGTGTTCTTTTATGAGATGATGTTAAGTGCCTGTTGCATGCAAAGTGTGGAGTCCTCGTGCCCCAACTTTTGTTATGCTGGAAGAGCCACCGGGTTTGAATTGATTGTCAACCCACATTTTGCTCAATAACTGCTTCATTAGTCGATGCGCTTGTGCGTTGACGAGGAAGTGATTCGCTCGTTGACCAGGAAGTTATTCGCTCTGATGAGGAAGAGATGCGCCTATGCTGAGACGTCGGAGTCATGCGCCTATGCTGATATCGAATGATGCGCCTAGCCATAAAGTTTTAGACTAGGTTTCTTGTAGTAGATGAAAAAGCCATGTAATAGATTTTTATATAAATAAAAAATCATTTCTCCATGCACTTTTTGTCTTTACCGTCTTTGAATGATGCGTTGACATTTGTCATGTATCTTCGGCGCATGATGCTTGTTGCGCATAGAAACTTCGGCACCCTGATGCGTCTGAAATTCCATATTTCTATAAGACCACCTTCAAAAATTTCAAAACTTTTAGACAAGTTTTGAAATATTTTGAATAAGAAGCTTGGGTAGTAGTGATCTTTTGGCGCATGCTTTGCTCGGACACATGGTCGTTTATGTGCATGGCTTTGTTGGCACATGCTGAATAGGTAACGCTTCGGTTCCTGAGTCGAGTGAATGATAAATCTTTTTGAAGATTTAAAGCCGCCTCTTTCACGAAACCCGAAGCGTTGCTGACGTCATGCCTTTATCTGGTTACGTGCGCAGCCCAAGCCAATAAATAGACGCTTGGGTGGAAGAGAGAGACTTCTTCTACTCTCTTTTTTCTTCTTCCTTAGAGTTTTCTTTGCCTATTCCAAAGAGAAAAACCCTAGTTCTTGTAGGATGGCCCCCAAAGCTCCCCATGGTGCTGCTGGCAAGAAAAAAGGCGAGGGCAAGAAGCCCGTCGAAGTTGACGCTGACGAGCCCCAAGTCGCCGACACGACGCATGCCGACGTGCGTAGAGAAGTCATCGATGGGTGGCCGTTGTTTAGGAGTTATTTTTCTTTGAACACAGTCACTTGTGCACGGTTGGAGCGCTTGGATGGGTAACATCTTGGAACATGCGCCCACCATCTTGCTGAAGTGCATGGGTGTGGCTCATTGAGCTACACCCAGGAGATGCGCCTAGGCTTTACTATGCTGACGTGCATGGACTTCGGTCATGGAGATGCGCTGAAGCTTTATCTCGTTGACGCGCATGGACTTCGGTTTTGGAGATGCGCTGAGGCTTTCATACCAACGCGCATGGACTTTGGTCCTGGAGATGCGCTACAGTAGAACTCTGTCAACGCACATGGACTCATGTCCTGATGATGCGCCGAGACTTTTGACTTTCGCAGATGCGCGAAAGCTCACATGCGCCGGTGCTAGACTGCGCATAACTTTCGTTCAAGTTTTTGCTAACTCTTTTTCCTTTTGCGTCCTTCTGCAGTGTCTATGACTTTGCCTCTTTTGAATGAAGTCATGTTCGACCACTCCCTCTATCCGATGGGTCTGGACTTCAATGAAGGAGTAATCAACCCGGCCAAGGCTGCAATCATGTTGGACCAGCCATCAGAAAGGATGATGCTGATTAGGGATCAGCCCTCTTCTTTTGTTCAAGCCATGATGGAGAACGACAAGATCCTTGCTATCGAGAATGCCACTGAGGCTATCTTGAAGCCCCAATTTTTGTATAGGGATCGACTAGCTTCCTATGAAGCAAAGGTGTTAAGGATCAAGGAGGATTGGTTCTTCAAGGTGAAGGGCCTTAACATGTATGTACCGAAGATAGAGAGGCAGTTGTCGCTAACCGCCTTCATTTGCCTCGCTTTGAAAAGGAGGATGCAATGGGAGCTTACTCCAAGTGGGGGGGAGTAGTTTCGGGGACCTTCAAGATTGACTCTATTTCTGACCAGAAGGATATCTTCACTTTTGCGCGAGGTAGGACATCTTACTCTTTGCAAGTTCTGTGTCTTGAGAGTATATACAACGATGTTCCCCCTCAAACCTTTGCCTTTAGTGCCTCAACTTTTGTCAATCGTATGTTGGCGGTTAAGATTTCGTATCCGAAAGGGAAATTTCGGGTCGAGGATTGGTGTCACCATGTGCCAAAGTGGGATGATCTGACACTTTGGATTTTGGCAAAGTACAAGGACGATCCCAGGGGGATCGGTTTGACCTCTGCCATCTGGGCTACCCAAATTGGCATAGAGATAAACCGGCCAATGTTTCTGGCCCTCATAGAGTTGTACAATTCCCATATCGGGACGTTCTATACGCCCGTAGGGGAACTAGGATTAGCACTTCATGAGATGTTTGAAATCTCGAAACTCCCTTGGGCGACTGAGCCGTACGAAGAGTATTTTCCAACGAATGAGGAGCTCGCCGCCTTGGAAAAGAAGGATCCAGAAACAATAGCAGTCTTTAAAGAAGTATAGAGCCACCATTATCTGTATCGGCGGAAGGATAAGATTAAGGCACAACCTCGCGTGATCTTTTGGAGAAATTATGTCTTTACTTGGGACAAAAGCGATCCAACTTGGGACAAAAGCAATCCAACAATCTTTGAAAGCTCCCCAGGGTGTCACGCCCCGATTCGGGGAATCGTTCGCTTCACTTGGATTCACGCCGAATCGTTCGTCCTCGCTAAGGCGTGATGTCGTACAAGTCTGGAGTGCACTTGTACAAGGCAAGAACGTGCACTTTTATGTCGTTTCAAAATGTTTGAAATAAGCCACATTTGTAGAGACAACGAGTACGCAGAATAGGAAGAATTAATATTCATTTTATTGATAATTGTAGCCAAAATACAACTTTTCTCGGTACTCTTTGAAATGCCTTTCTGGCTACATTGATTCAAGAAAATAAATATCACTGATAGGCTGCCATGAAATAACTTTTCGTTCCATACATCATACCACTTTAGTACTTTGAAATCTAACCAACAATCTTTGAAACCTCCGTAATACTTTGTGTGTCTTTATTGAAAGTAACTTTGAAAGGAAATAGCAGCAACTCAAAAGCCTTAGTTCAGACGTGTGCCCGAGCCTTCTCCAGTACCTGTAGAGGAGGGGTCAGCACATTATAACAATGCGCTGGTGAGCCCCGTTGGCCCACTCAGCTAAACCAATATTTTGAATTAATGACAAGCATTTTAAATCATGAGATTCGTTAGGGACATGCAACATTCATAGAAATTCACATTTGAGGCAACATGATATTATATGAAACAACTATTTATTTTACCGTTGGCCGAATCCAGCTTTCTTGCATAAGATATAGCATAATAATAATACTTACCGCCCCTGAATAAGACATTGATTAGCATGCATCCTTACAACATGACCACAGGTGTTAGTGCACCATTCGACGTTGCCATATAGGACTTCGTATGGTATGCGGTTTACTGTTCACCAGGTTGCGAGCCCGAATGAAGGTTCTGATACCTCGTGCTAACAAAGCACGTCATTCCCTCCTAGGCCGACTCGATCCCACCACCGCGGGTACCGTTCGAAGAAAATCCTTGTATACAAGTTGGTCTATGGTCATGCGAATGTGTGTCCGACTCGATAAGCACCGTGTGCATAGTCATATTGAAGTAAGAGGCAACATGTTCGTTCACAACATTTCATATTCATCATCTCATGCATCAATTCATTTCGTTTCAATGTTCATTACATCGCAGCATTTCAATATTCATAGGGACAAGCATCATTTCAATGTTCATGTGGCAATTCATTCGTTAGCAGAGTGTTAGCGACAAATTAATTCATTCAATGTTCATATTTCTAGCTTCTTAGTGGTATTGACTTGTGGCATTAGCATCAAGTTATCGATCAACGGATATTGCAAGATAATTTATTTAGTTGGCATGAAGGAGTAGCGAGAGGGACAAAACTACCACAGACATCCACACTCACCAGTTAGAGAATTGCCGAGAGGGAGAGGAACACTTGTGTGTTTAGCTTCCCGTCACGCGTCCGTCTGCAATGGCACCAAAAGTTTGGTTAATACTCCATCTCATATGTTCCCTTCTCTCAGAATTATCAAGAATGAATGCTATAAAAATCATTAAAAATGGGCAAGAATCAAATCATCGAAAACTATTCAGAAAGCATCCATCAAAACCAAGCAACAAAACCAGCAGCAAAATATTCAGAGAAAACCCTTGGATGTATTTCAAGAGAAACCAATCCATTAGTTGGAAAGGTTCTTATGCATTTGTCTGTGATCGATTCGATACCGACGGTTAGTTTTCCCAATACTCGGTTCCGACCGAGTTGATCAACCACAAGCCTTACATAGTGAACCGCTAGGAGCGGGACACTACATCATATACCACTAAGAAAAAGTTTTGTCCTCAAAACTTAAAACAAAAGTCCTACCTCAAAATTGTCAAATAGCGAAGGGTATTTCACCCTCATCTTCTCTTCCAGTTTCTACGTCGACTATTCGACAACATGGTTCTGCCATAGCACATTGACTAAAGACATTGTCCGATTCCGCAAAACTTTTTCCTTCCTGTCCAAAATCTGGACACGCTCTTTAGTGTAGGATATGTCAGCGCTCAGCTGCAACTGATCGAAGTTCACTATGTGACTTGGATCATGCATGTACTTCCGCAGTTGGGACACATAGAAGACGTCGTGCATATCAGCCAGAGCCGGAGGTAGTGCAAGTCGATAAGCCACTGAGGCCACCTTCTCTATGTAACTCCCATTTTCGTTGTTTTTTTTTAATTTATTTTTACTTGTTTTGACGTAATTTAAATATTACGTTAGGAAGATATTTTTAATTTTATTGTACGAAGGAAATCCATTGTCAAAATAAATTTTAATTGTTTACGAATAATATTTTGAAATAGTATGAATTTAAATAGTATTTTGAAATTATTTTGATAATACAAATTTATTAAATTTAGTTGTTATCAATTATTATATTTAGATGTGATTTAGTCTTGACGAATAAAAGATATATTAGTTCGATAATTATAAGAAAATATCTTACAAGTTATTGATAATTATGATGATACGTTTGTAGAATTATTTTGGTATATAGGCAGCAATTATTTTTAAGATTGGATTTTATTTATTCAGAATATTAACTGAGATACTAATAGTATTTTGAAAATTAATTATAGTTACTACTATGATTAATTATCGGATTGAGATGGTTTTACTTGGAGAGATTATCTGTTTTATTTTGAAACTAAAGGAAAAAAGGATAAGCTTAAGGAATTGGTAGAATATTAGTCATATCTTAATAGGGATTCCTATGCGGGAATCGCTAAGCCATATTTCCTAACCACCGTTCTGCTATCACCTCTCCATATTCCTATTTACTTAGGGTCTGCTTGGCAATTGTAGGAGTAGCGGTTATGAGGTGTTTTTAGAGTACCGGTTATGAGCAGTTATGAGGGGTCCGGTTTTGGATGATTTTTAAGTAGCGGCTTTTAAACCAGTCCAATCCATGTTTGGTAATTCACTAACGAGCGGTTCTGAAAATTTTTTACACGAATAAATTAAATAGGGAAGGGTATCAGTAGTTATAATTATATATATTTTTGTGAGGATATAAATGGAATAAAAATATAGAGCCGCTCAAAACCACCTATTTGGGGTGTTTATAAAGCCACCCAAAAATACATTACACCGGTTTTGGAGATTTTTGAGCCGACCAAAACCAGTGCCTGAAAAAAATTAAAAAGCAGAGGTTTTCATAAACGGTCGGTTCAAAAACACCCTAAAACCGGTGAAAACACCGTTTTCAAGCAGACCCTTAGACAACTAACAAAATCTTTCCCATCTCCCTCTCAATACATAATCTTCATCACCAACCCAATGCCGTCGGCCGCGACCACCAACCCCAGTCCATCATCCCGTTCCCCTCTTCTGTCGACAACCAACTCACCATTGCCAGAACCACCACCACCACCATCGTCCGTCTTTGCCCATCCCTTTTGCGACCACCACCATCAACAGCAACCATCACCATTGTCGTCGTCGTTCCCCAGACCATCGCCCAGTTTTTCCAAAGCATCAACACCACCACCACCACAAAAAATTACCGTGTCCGGACCCGTACATCCGTGTCGTTCCCATCTTATTCCATTAAGCATTACAAACCCAGTTCGTGTCGGACACACCCAACACAAACAACACCACCATCCATATCAAACATTCACCACCAGAACCATGTACCTGACCGCTGCTTCCCGGCTCCCAGCGCGCCTGTCCTACCGCCTTCCGGTACCGGTGGAGAACCGCGTCTGTCCTCCGCGGCCAGCGTCGCACGAAGTGGCCACTTCCCGACGAGCTTCCGTCTGACCCAGCACTTCTAGACGTGCCCCGCCACCTGCGACCCGAACCGCCGCCCATCAAACCCGACCGCCAAAAATCAAACCAATCACCATCACCACGACACGACGTACCTGGGCCAGTGGGGCTGACCACCGTCGTGCCGCTCACAATCATCACCGCCTCCCACGCGCCTTGGCAGCTCCAGTGCCATCCTCGCTGCCGGCGCCCACCCAGCCTTGAACCGCCAGCAGCGGTGGGACCCTCCACCCGATACCGCTCGATCTCGAGTGCCCAGCCGGAGCGCAGATCCCGCGAGCTCCTCCAAGACATCCAAATCTCTCCGTGCGCCTCTCCGGAGTAATTTCCCCAAAGGTGAGGTTCAGTCTCTCTTCCGTTCAATTATCTTTTGATTCTTTTCTCTTTCTTTGGTTCACAGAACCATTCAATTTGAGGAAGGGATGACTAATATTTTATTACTAATACACTATTGTATAAGTACTATCTGTACACTTCAATTATTTCTCTTTGTTCCCAATCAGGAATAGCAGCAATCAATGACTTAGAAGATTTATGTATGTTGTTATTTCATTTTCATTATTATTATTTTCATTATTATTATTATTATTATCATTATTATTATTATTATTATTATGTTTTTGTTGTTGTTTATTTTGAGGGAAACATCAACTTTGTTACTTGGGCCAGATTAATGATTGAGTTTTTGGACAAATTCTTTGGGCCCAATTTTATTGTCTAAATCTTTAAGCATTATTGAAAATAAATATATATACATATGTAGTTATATTTATTTTTGGACTGATATATATATATATATATATATATATATATATATATATATATATATATATATATATATATATATATATATATATATATATATATATATATATATATATTCACTCTTATTAAGAGACTTTCTTTTATTAAACGAGTTTCCTTCGACTATCAAAATCTTGAATGAAACCAGTCATACATTCCTATTTTTTGTAATCCTAACTTCCTTATGTCGAATCTAGGCTATTCTTACTATCCTGGACTTAACAGAATTATTGGTTTCACCAGCTAAGGACCTCAGACACGCACACTTTCTGATTGTTTTTCGATTCATAGTAGTTTTTACATTTCATGTTTATACATAGATCTTGCTTCTTGTTGACACGCTCGTCACACGGAGTAGTCGGGAGGCAAAATATCTTAGTAGACATGTGGACTACCCAGAAATATCTTCAAAATGTCTATTCTTGTCTGATAGCAGCTGCACACGACACGTGTAGGGTGCCGGATTTATTCCCTAGCCGTTCACATGTCGAAACGGATATTTCACATCACATAGATAGTTGTATTTTATTTGTTTTCCTTGTCTTCTCCACCGCTTGCCATGTCATCAGTTACTTTCTAGTTTTCATCTCTCATATGTTATTTTCATGTCTTGTTAATTCTATTGTGTTCTCGCATTGCCGTCGGTTTGTGTGCTTGTTCCATTCCTGACTGGAAACCAACATTTTTCAGGTTAACTGTGGCTTCTTTAGCATTGGAAGATTCGGGTGTATTTGCAGGCCAAAACCTAGAAGCTAGCTAGCTAGTTTAAATTTTGTTGTAAGTGAAATTGTGAAAGTTTGTATTTTTCTTTAAATATAAATATTATAAATGTTGTAATCTATTAGAACTGTGAATGAGCAATAAAGTTTATTTTGAACATTTATTTCTTGCGGGCTTGACAGCGTTCTACCGCCGACTCTACGGCGTAGGCTGGCTTGGACACGTCTCGTATCTAAAAAAGCGGGTGCGGGTCGTGACACTCTAGGATCTCGAATGGTCCAACAAATCTTGGGCTCAACTTTTCTTTCATCCTAAACCGCATCACACCTCGCATGGGTATGACCTTCAAGAAGACATGGTTGCCTACAGTAAATTCCAAGGGTCGCCGATGTACACCCGCATAGCTTTTTTGACGATTTTGAGCAACTTTGAGCCTATCTCGATTCAAACGAACCTTTTCGACGGCCTGTTCCATAAGTTTCGGTCCGAGCACTTATCGTTCACCGACTTCATCCCAGCATATCGGTGATCGACATTTCCATCCATGTAACGCCTCATATGGGGCCATCTGAATACTAGTCTGATAACTGTTGTTATAGGCAAATTTTGCCAACGCGAGATGTGCGCCCAGTTTGTCTTCGAATCGAGCACGCACAATCTCAACATGTCTTCAAGAATCTGATTTACTCTTTCCATCTGTCCATTAGTCTGTGGATGGTATGCCGAACCGAAATTCAACTTTATGCCTAATGCTGATTGTAGACTTATCCAAAATCGCGATAAGAACCGCCCATCTCTATCTGACACTATAGAAGCTGACACCCTGTGTAATCGAACAATTTCATTTATATAGATTTGAGCTAACCGTTCAACACTCCATGTCACTTTTATTGTAATAAAATGAGCCGACTTAGTCGATCTATCCACGATCACCCAAATCGCATCATTTCCTTTTTGAGTTTTAGGTAAGCCAACTATGAAATCCATACTGATATTATCCCACTTCCATTGCGGGATAGAAAGATTATGTAGTTCTTCGCTTGGCCTTTGGTGTTTGGGATTCATACGCTAACAAGCTAAGCATTGTGACACAAATAGAGCCATATCTTTCTTCATGTCATGCCACCAAAATATTGTGCGCAGATCCTTGTACATTTTAGTGCTTTCCAGATGCAAGAAATACTTCGTAAAATGAGCCTCAGTCAGTATTTCCTTCCTGAGTTCCTCATCCTTAGGAATGCACAATCTTCTCTTGACACGAATAGTGTCATCATCTACCGCAAAGTCGATCGCCTTTCCTGCTAGAATCGACTAGCGTATCTTCTGCAAAAATGAATCGTCCTTCTGAGCAGTCTTAATCCTTCCCTGGAGGCTTGGCTCAAGCTGCAACTGAGCCAACTGTATATTCTATGTACGAACTCTGAATTCGATCCCCATCTCTTCTAAATCCCGTAGTATCTCATTTGCCACTGACGGTGTTCCAATAAATTTTCGACTCAAGGCATCGGCAACCATGTTTCATTTACCCGGCGTGTAGAAAATCGTCAAGTCATAGTCCTTGATCAATTCCAACCAACGCCGCTACCTCAAATTCAATTCTTTTTGTGTGAATATGTACTTCAGGCTTTTGTGGTCCATGAAGATCTCGCACGACACACCATAGAGATAGTGTCGCCATAATTTTAATGCGAACACACTCGCCGCCAATTCTAAGTCATGAGTTGGGTAATTTTTCTCATGCTGCTTGAATTATATCGACGCATATAATATTGTCTTCCCACGTTGCATAAGAACACATCCCAACCCAAGTCCCGATGCGTTACGATAAAGCTGAAATCCTTTCGAGCCCTCTAGAAGAGCAAGAATTGGAGCCGTGACAAGCTGTTGCTTTAATTCTTGGAAACTATTCTCGCAGGCGTCGGTCCACTTAAATACGACTCCCTTCTGAGTGAGACGAGTCAGAGGCGAAGCAATTCTTGAAAAATCTTTCACAAACCTACGATAGTACCCGCTAAACTAAGGAAACTCCGTATCTCACTAGCTGATGCAGGCTGTTTCCAGTCTACAACTACCACAATCTTCTTTGGGTCAACGCAACACCTTCTGCCGAGACAACGTGCCCTAAGAACGACACATTGTTCAACCAAAATTTATATTTGCTCAGCTTTGCATATAGCTGATGGTCTCGAAGCGTCTGAAGTAACGTCCTTAGGTGTTCAACATGAGCCGCCATGTCCTTTGAGTAGATCAAGATGTCATCGATGAATACAACAACGAACTTGTCTAAGAACGGTCGGAATACTCTGTTCATTAGATCCATAAAGGCTGTTGGAGCATTAGTTAAACCGAATGGCATGACCAAAAACTCATAGTGTCCGTATCTTGTACAAAAAGTTAATTTTGGGACGTCATCGGGCCTGATCTTCAAATGGTGGTAACCGGAACGAAGATCAATCTTAGAAAATGCGGTCGCACCCTGCAACTAATCGAATAGATCATCTATCCTTGGTAAGGGATATCTGTTCCTGACAGTTGCCTTATTGAGCTCTCGGTAATCGATGTACAGCTGTATCGTCCCATCTTTCTTCTTTAAAAATAATACCGGAGTTGCCCACGATGATACACTTGGCCGAATGTATCCACGGTCCAGTAACTCTTGTAGCTGCACCTTTAGTTCCTTTAATTCTGCCAGAGCCATCCTGTATGGCACCTTCGATATCGGGCGAGTATCCGGAAATGTATCAATTATGAACTCAATTTCTCTGTCCGGCGGCATTTCAGGTATCTCGTTTGGAAATACATCGGGGAATTATGCCATGACTTCGGCTTGATCCGAGTCAGTGCCCTTCATCCAGGTGTCCCGAACAGAAGTGAGGTACCTTTCACACCCCGAGTATAACATATGTCTAGCTTGTTTGTAAAAACAAAAGTTCTTTTTATTTCACAAACTTTGTAAGAATATTACAATTGAATTCTGGAAAAGTACAACTATAGAAATCCCATCTGAAGACAATCGCTTTATCCCTTGGACGATGTAAACTGTGAAGACGATAGCCTCTGAAGAATGCAGCAACACTTGGGTAAGAACTCCTGATCTCTGTGATGATCTTGAATGATCTGATCTTGATAATGAAGGACTTGAAACTCTATTTATAGAGTTCTGGAAAATAACTAATTAGTAGTTATTTCTGGATTGCGCAGACTGGATTGCGCAGGCATTGGACTGCGCAAGCAGTGAACTGCGCTGGCAGTTACTCGATCGTGGCTCAACTGTATTAGACGCGTGGCATTGTTTGATTGAAATGTGCATGGTCGTGCACAGACGGTTGCCACGTGGTGAGCAATTGATGGCATGTAGGCCACGTGTAAAATGTCAGTTATCTTGATGGATTGCGCTGCTTGAACTGCGCTAGCTTCAGACTGCGCTGGGATCGAACTGCGCTGAAGAGGATCTGGCAGACTGCGCTTCGGTTGGGCTGGCAGATTGCGCTGGCTGTACAGCTGTCCTAAAATACGGCGCGGCTCGAGAAACGAAGAGACTCCTCGCTTTTCGGACTGTCAATTGTCAGAAAATCTGATTTTGTGTCAGGTAATGATGACGTTGCCATGTCAGCATTGCGCGCTTGGATGTTAGCGCGGTTCGGCCTCGCGCAGTTGATTTGTTGTGCAGTTTGTCTCCTGCGCAGTTCATTTGAAGGGTGCTCCATTTGATTTTCATTACTTTTTTGATGGGTGCAACTTGATTTTTAGGACCTACAAGACCCCCTTCAAAGTTTTCAAAATTTGAAAATATTTAAAGTTTCGAAATACTTTGAATTTCGAATTTAAAATCAAGTTGCGCAAATGGCGCTCTGACTGCGCGTTTGTAGGAATCAGCTCCAACTTTTGTGGCACAATCTGAGGTGACTGTTGTACTTCTGAAAACTATAAATTGTTTTCATTCTCATTCTGTCAACCTTTACTTGTTTTCGATTTTCTGAATAGATAAAAGCTTCCCTCCTCCTATTCCGACCACTTCTCCTCCTTCTCGCCGTCGACGTTAATGGCTCCTAAGCGAACTGCCACCGAGAAGGGCAAGGCCCCCGCCGAGCCTTCGACTCGGGTTGCGTCCCGAATCTCTCGTCATGAAATTGGCCACCCAGCACTGCAAGGTAGATAACAAACTCGATCGAAACCCTTTTTAGGGTTCTTGACATTTTTGAACCTTCATACCTCTCTCTTTTTAGAGATTGATGGTATTGCGCCGCCCTATTTAGGGTTTTGGTTGCACACACACAATAGTTTTTTTCATTTTTATGAAAACTATATGCTTTCACAATCGGTTGGAAAGCGCTGGCGGATGTTCAGCGCAATCCATCAATTTGCGCAAGTCAGTTGAGCCAGCGCAAACTGATGCCTTGCGCAAGCGGGTTAGCGCAACCTATGCCTTGCGCAAGTGGGTTAGCGCAACCTGATGTCTTGCACGAGTGGATGTGTTGGCGCAATTAGATACTTTGCGCATGTGGGTTGCATTGGCGCAATCTGATGCTTTGTACATAGCGCAATTTGATGAACTCTTTTCAAAGAAACTTTGTGATTTTGCATGTACTGATCTTTATCTCTTTATTTGATGCAGTTAACCTCAGGGAAGACCCAGATTATGAGGTCTTTGCAGGATCTTTGGCTGAACCTGAGTTCAAGAAGGATCTTTCCCATGTGACATATCCTCAATATGCCTTGCCGTCATCTCGGCAAGCCATCCTGATGGCCCAAGATAATAAAACTCTGCTGTATTTAATGAACGGACAACCACTCCAAACTGCAGATACAGTTATTCATAAGAAGCCGTTGTTCCTGTTCGGTGAGGCTTTCGACAAGAACTCCCAGCCTAGACCTCGCATGAAGCAGAGACTTTTTCAAAGAGGCGAAAAGATGATACTTCTACCGGAGATTTCCAGATGCCTTCCCCTGTCTCGCTATGCTTTTGCGAGCTATCCAAGAAGGATGGAATGGGATATAACTCCACTTCAGCAAGCTCGAACGGGGAACATCTGTGTGAAGAAGGGACCGAACAGTACAGACATGTTCTACAGTTCCTCGGAGCGTCACAGCTCCCTACTCAGAGGACTGAAACCTGGGTGCATTCCACCAGAAAACTCTTCCCTGCTGCTACCAGTCCGAACACCGATATTCGCAAATGAGTTTGCGAAGGTTGAGAGAAGATATCCAGACCAAGATATTCGATTAACAGGTCTTGTGAATCCAGATAACAAGAGGTGGAGCTGCATAGCCAATTGGATATTGGCTCAATTTGAAGACCGGCTCAAGGAGATTGAGCTGTACCAAGCGGTGTACGCCACCGTTTATGGTTTTCCACCTAATCCACATCTATTCCTTGTATTGGTAGAGAGATACAATTACAGAACGGGAACTTTTATGACACCATACGGAGAGATCGGATTGGCTTTACACGAGATGAAGTACATCTCCAGCTTGCCAATAGGGGATATCCCCTATGAAGAATTTGTCCCAACCAATGATGAGTTGGACAAATTACGCCAAGAGAATGCCGACATGGTGGCTGTCTTTGAAGAGCTGCTATGCCACTACAAGATCTGTTCTTTGTACTACAAGAGTGGTACATCCGGCACCTGTTACTCAACCAAATGGTTGCCATATCTCTTTCTCAACCATATCATTGAGAAAAAGACAAAAGAGCACGATAACTGCAAACCCACTTTCTTCAGACCACTTAGCAACAGCGAAGTGATAGGGTTGATGGAAGAGAGCAAAGATATGGATATCAAGATCAAGGATGATCTCCAATATCCTCCTTTCAAGGAAGGAGACATTATTGAAAGTTATATGGGGCTGGGCTACAGGCCCATGTCGAAGGAAGCCCAGCTGGCGGGTTTTCTCACTTATTGGCTTCGAAGATACGTCGTTCCTGGAGCCAGCGTCGTCGATCGCTTTCATCGAGGCGTACTATTTGCTGCTGTCCGCTTAGTCTTCGGCTACCGAATGGATCTATTGTCGACGATGACTTGCAGAGTGAATGCTGGCCTCCGCCTTTTTGTTGATCAAATGCTTCGAGGAAAGGGTGAGAAAGGAAGCTTTCCCCGGCTGGAGCTACCATACATATATCTATTCGGATGGCTGCTTTTGCACTATCCTTTACTGATGAACCCCGATACGGGGGCGGTGAGCGACAGCTTTTTGAGGAGATTCTCCAAAAGCAAGTGGATATACAGCACTTTAAGAGATTGCAGACGTGCTCTGAATCTCGAAAAGGGATGGAACTTCTATTGTGTTCCCCCTCCAGCTGGCTACGAGCATATGTCCACCAGCCTTGTCGACTCTGGGAGAGCACAACCTCTTGGCCACACAATTTTCAACTGGTTGAAGACGATCCGGCCATCTCACTTAGTGTACCGATTTGAAGATGAATACTACCTGGAGCCTTATCTCCCGAGCCGTTTTGTACGCCAATTCGGCTATGACCAAATCCACGTAGGCAACGCCATAACGTGCCTACAGGGAAAAGGTTATCTGATCGATGGAGCCCGGGCTTGGGCTTAATATAATGCTCGGGACACGAGGACAATGTTCTCAAGACCGCTAAAGAGCGATCATGGTCCTCGTATGTTGTATACATATTCACTCTTCTACACATTGTAGGATGTGAAAAATTCTGACACGCTGACATAAGACCAAGTCAGCCAAAGGCCATACGCTCAGTGCAAAAGTCATACGCTCAGTGAATATTTTATTATTTCTCGACTGACAGCACAGCATACGCTCAGTGGGGGATGAATCTGACACTTCGTCTTTCGTGCAAAACAGCTGTCTTAGGAGAATTAACCGTCGTATGGATTTTCGAGAGTTGATTTTGTCTTTTACGAGGACAGATCATTAGCCATCATGAATGCACAGCCATCATTACTGTCATTTCTGACAGTCTATCAGCCGTCATATCCGCAACACGACGTTCGAGAGATATTTGTCAATTATTGGGAGATATGGCGTATTCGAGAAGATTGAGGACAGCCACGTGTCTACTTCCCCAGTCATATAACTTCTCATCAAGGCAGCGTATGGACTTCATACGACGCCTCATCAAGGCAGCGTATGGACTTCATACGACTCCTCATCAAGGCAGCGTATGGACTTCATATGACTCCTCATCAAGGCAGCGTATGGACTTCATACGACTCCTCATCAAGGCAGCGTATGTACTCCATACGACTCCTCATCAAGACAGCGTATGAGGTCCATACGACTCTTTGTCACCCAAGTGAGCGTATAGACTCCATATGACTCCTTGCTATCCAAGTCAGCGTATGCAAGACATACGTATCCAAAAGTGAGCGTATGGACTCCATACGACTCCTCTTCAACAAGACAGCGTATGCTAGTCATACTTCTCCAAAAGACAGCGTATCAAAGCAAATGCATTCAGAATGACTTCAAATGTACAGTCAACACACGTTCTCACGTGTCCTGTACTCGGTTACCCACTCATTCAGAAGTTATGCAACGTGGCATTCATGCCATCAATCTCTCCTGGATATACCCCATTACTCTCAACCGCACTCCAACGTGTCTCCACCAAAATTCGCCACGCGTCCCTGCAGTTATGCACACGTCAAGTAACTGACTGAGCATATGCCCAGAGCAGTTATCCAGAACTCTATAAAAGAGAGTTTCTCCACCTTCAACAGACACCACATTCAATTCAGAGAGAACAGAAAGATTGCCCAGTTGCTGTCCAAGTTCTTCGAGGTCCGAGCCTTCTTCATCGTATCGTCCAAGGGATAAAGTGATCGTCTTCTAGATCAGATTCCTATAGTTGTAATTTTCTCAGAAACACAATAAATAAATAGAATTTATTTATGGAAAACAAATTGGCGACTCTGCTGGGGAAAGCTGTCTCCTATAACGAGACAGCAACAACTCAATGCGATACTTCGTCGATCGGTTCGACGAAGAAGATGATGGTCGTACAATTCGACCAATCTGCTTACGAAGAAATGCTTGAGGCGAAGGAGGGCCGAACGGCTTCCTCCGCTTTTCTCTCTGCCAAGAAGGAGGGACGTTCTGTCTATGTCCCTAAGTCTTCTCCGACGGCCCGAGACGCTTCTGTCACTTTCCATACTGACAAGAACACGTCTCCAACCTCAGCGAAGCACGCCTCGGCTTCTCTGAACACAGCAACATTGGCTTCTCCTAGTCACGCTGACAAAATGGGTTCTTTAGCCAAGTCAGTGTGTCCAAGGAAAGCCATCTCTGGACATGTCAAAGTCTCTTCTTCTTCTACTCCTACGACAGCAGTCGGCTCTTTAGCCATTAATAACTCTGTACGTATGGTAGTCATTGACCAACTATACGCTAGTCAAAAGACAGCGTATGACAAGAATTCTCTGAAGTCAGCGTATGCCAACCAATACAGTCCTTTGACTGTTTCTCAAGGCCAGGCTGGGGATTCTCTTCCACAGAATATACAAATGATTCCCCCACAGCTTGCACATCTTGTGCCAACCAAGGAGAACGACTCTTTAGTCAACTCCTCTGTTCCTAAGGTTTTTACCTCTGGGGTTAATTTGACTAGTACTCTTACTAGATCAAACAAAGGAAAACGCCTTTTGGCTACTTCCTCTAAAGATGGATTATTACCGACTCCCAGTCGGAATAATGTTCATCTTCCTTCTCTCAAAATTTCCCGATCCAAGAATGGCAAATTGCAAGTATCTAGGACTGATACCAAAGTTGTACCTCTTATGGACCTTCGTAACAAGCTTAACCGGAATCGTCTCGGTTCTACTTCCGGCATAAAGGAGCCTTATCAAACTGGGACAAGTATAATGGACCCTGATGCACAATATGCTAAAAACTATATCGCTCAGATCAATCGGTCTTTATACATTCAAGAACCAAAAAGACAGAAGGATAAAAGACAAGTTTCTACACAGAGACTATCTTCAAACACTTCCCAGTCTGTTTCCGCAGATCTCCGAGAACATCTGCAAAATAAGCGAAGAATCAACACTCCATCTGTCTCTGACATTGCTCATATTCGTCATAAAGAGCATTGTTGTAACTTCCAACCTCGGGTCGTGATCCAGTGTTGTTGTTCACCGAAAAGACGATCTGTCTTCGAACGGATTCAACATGAACCAATACCAGACGAAGACGAACCTCTTTATGCTTCCGTCAACATGACCTCCAGAAATACTGGGGGTAGAATACGATCTGATTCTATGTTAGATTCTGAAGACGGTGTTTACCTCGGCACCAGATCCAGAACCAGAGCTTCGACCAGTGTCTCTTCTTCTTCTCATCCAGATGATAATCCTGAGACCACGGAGGACTTCCTAGGAGAGTCCAACTTTCCAGTATTAACTCCCATGAATAGCCCCGAGAAAGATGCTGACTCTCATAGCGACGATTCGGAACAGACTGTTTCATTGTTGATACCTCGAATGATTACCACTTATATGGTAGATGGCAATCACGAACCTTCGACTAGCACTGAGGCTCATGAACAAAAGATTTCTTTCTTGGAACAACAGTTACGAGCCATGGCGGATACATTGACTGCTATGCATACTCTTATACAAGCTCAGCAACAAACTCAGCAAGTTCAACAAACAGTACCACCAGTGGTATTAAATACTCCTGTTGCCCCAAACCTGGAACCTTCTACTATTCCGGGGGTACAGTCTAATGTTCATGTACAGCCCACTCCAAGTCTTTCCGGAGCTGGGGGTGGTACATATACTGTAGTCCCTCCTCCCAATTATGCCCAACAAGCAATGACACCGCAATCTTCTGGAGCGGTCACTGAAGAGTTGAAAAATCTTCGGTCTCAATTCGAAGCATTCAAGCAAAAGGACAGCTTACAAAAATTAGGTATCAAGCAGCCTTACCCCATACAATGGAAGGATGTATCGTACCCCCCAAAATACAAGCCTCCGACCATCTCTTTCTTTGATGGGACCACCTCCCCAAGTCAGTTCATCAATCACTTTGAGGTAATGATTGATCAGCTGCAACCGAGCGATGCCATCCTCACTCGGGTATTTGTTGGTTGTCTTAAAGGAAGCACTTATGAATGGTATCGAAGTTTCTCTGATGGGTGCATTACTTCGTTTGCCGGGTTCAAACAGATGTTTCTAGAACGATTCTATGAAGGCATTAACGACATGACCATGTCAGCCCTTATACGAATCAAACAGAAAAATAATGAAAGCACTGAGAGCTTCATTAAAAGATTCAGAAGAGAAGCTCTAAAAATGCCTCTCGGAACTCCCGATGCTGTCACTATCGACACTTGCAAGTCGAACCTCTTACCAATCATCAGCATGTGGACAGGATCCACTCAGTTCCAAGGTTGGCCTTCCTTCATCGTCAGTGCCAAAGCTGCCGAAGTCAGTGCTGAGACTTTCAAAGGTCTGGGGGTACACATGACTCCCAAAGAATCAAGTCAAAGTACTAGCAATAGTGCGCGACCCAACAATCGCAAAGGAAAAGAGACTCTCGAAGTCAATCTCCAGAGCAACAATCAAGAGGTAGTATCTGCCCAAGCTACCCCAGCTCCAATAAATCAACAGCAGAGACCTCCTCGGCCGAAGGAAGAATACTCTTTTGACGACGACGATGTTCAAGGCATCTTCGAATGTTTACTTAAAGGTAACAAGATACAACTGCCAGATATCAAAAAGCCTGATGAAGCCAACAAGACGGATCATCCAAAATACTATCCATATCACAGAATGCTGGGTCATACAATCCGATCTTGCTTCGTATTAAAAGGAAAGATCCAAGAAATGATCAAATCAGGAGTTGTGACACTAACACCTAAAGACAAGACAGTCACAGCAAATGTGATTTCGATGCAGTTCGGTGACTTCCCTCCGTTATTGGTGGAAAATGGGATTGTCCCTATCCCCAAAGCAACCCTTGAAGTTGTGAATATTCCACCAGCCCAGAATGAAGGACTTGTTCCCGTCACCACTAAAAAGGGAGAGATTATGTGGATCCACCCCGATTTAGTGACGGAGTTCGAGACGTCTTCCTCTTCTCCTCGAAAAACTCCTCTGTCTAAAAAGAAACCTGGGAAGACTAAGTCATGCCATATGACTTCTAGCATCACACCCAATCTTTCTCTCTACTTTCATCCTAGCAGGAAAGTCACCCCCTATAGAGGTAAAAACTGTACCTCGATCCGAAGATAGATACAAACCTGCATTTCATCTATATAGTTCACAATCTCGTGAATTAATGGTGAAGATGGGTTATGATCTAGCCACTGCTCCTGGTTTAAGCTCCGGCAAAGGACTCCGAGCACCTCTAGCCGTCACTTTGAGGCATAATCAATCCCGTATTGGCCTCAGTTTCTGGACTGAAGCTCTCATCAAGCACCGAAAAACCAAGAACAAGATGAAGGATTGCAACATGGTTTCGGTAGACTCTGAACCTGAGCCTGAAGTCGAAGCTCTCGCCGGAACCCGGTCAGGAAAAACATATCTGAAAGATTACGCTGAAGCTCCTGAGGAAACTCCTGATGTCCCTCCGATTGCAGCTCCAGCACCCATCTCTAACGAAGGACCTTCAAATGCTCCTGCTGAGACGTTTCTCTCTAAACCAACAGCAGCCGACAAAGGAAAGCAACCTGCCCGCTTCGACAAGCCAATCAAGAAGTCTCTTTCTCCTGGATTGCAGAAGCCATATAATTTTGACATTCTGGCTCAACTTGCTAACACTCCAGCCAGGTTGTCCATCTTCGAACTTTTACGTTTATCCAAGGAAACTCGGGAAACGTTAAGTGAAGCTCTACTGCAAGCAGACTCTTGCCTGACTCATCTGAAGAAGCCGGAAGCAGAGTCGGTGACTTGCCTACATTGCAACAGTGTCTTGGAAATCATTCCGAATATCACTTTTATCCATGACGATATGCTTCTAGAGGACAATCGTCATGATCACCCTCTCTACTTTACTGGGTACATTGACACGATGAAGGTCAACCGTATTCTAATTGATCCAGGATCAGCTCTAAGTATTATACCTAAGAGTCTCTTGGATGCCTTACGGATTCTAGTTCATCATCTAGTCAAGACAGTCACTACCATTTTAGGGTTCAATCAAGGCAAGAGTGAACCTCTGGGGAAAATTTGCCTAAAAATACAAATAGGCAATTTTTGGGCGAGTGTCACATTCTACGTGATCGAGTTAGTTGGATCTTACAACTTGCTCTTGGGAAGACCTTTTCTCCATGAACATAATATCGTCCCCTCCACTCTTCACCAGTGCTTCAAATACATTGATGAAAAAGGAGAAGTTCAAAAGGAAGTCGCGGACATTAATCCTTTCAGAGGAGTCGAAGCTTACTATAGTGACTCTCGCATGTACAAAGATGAGTATTCAAAAGTCTTACAAGCTATGGATGACGATGAGACATCGAAAGTTGACACCTTTGTTATTCCTGTAAAAGGGCGTATCACTCATCCGCGGTCTACTAAATCATCTGAAGAAAGCCCACTGATAATTCCTGTCAGTGGATATACCACTTCATTGCCTTCCCAAGCTCCACAAAGTTCGCTGATAATGCCTGTCAGTGGACGCACCACTCTCTCACCATCTTCTCAGGCTAGACCAGATACTCTAGTCATTCCAGTCAGTGGACGCACTACTTATCCACGATCCTCTTCAAGGGAGCTCACCTTTTCTGAGCCTTTTGTTATCGACCTTAATCGAAACAAAACTTTTGCTCGATCTTCTTCTCCCCCTTTAGTCATTAATTTGACTAAATCTACTAAGGCTCAGCCTTCTTCTGTAAATACAACATCTGATATTAATAAAGCATCTCCTTTGCAGTATATTGATGTTTGTAATCATGTACAAAGTTATTTACATTTGCTAGATAGCTTAGAGCCACTAACTATAGGAGTTGTTCAAACTGTTCATACAGAAGTATCATTAGAGTCTATACAAAATTTATACTTCCTTGTTCCTATTAGAAAGTCAAGAGAAGCTCCAATATTCTTCTGCAAGGGGCCCCAGAATCCTTCTAATCTGGAAGACGACGATAAAAATGATGATACCGGAAGGTTACAACTACGTCGCTACAGCCAGCAGTCCAAAAACATCATCAAAAACATGGGCTATGACTTCAGAACCGGCCTCAGTAGTGGAAAAGGAAGAAGAATGCATGTTCGAATTCCTCCCTTGAAATACAGAAGGACAAAATGCGGATTGGGTTACATTACTCCTACCCTCTTTATCAACACAGTCCATGAGGATCCAGAATCCGACGGAGACGAACGATCTGATTCTTCCGATTCCTTCTCTTGGTATTTCGACACAAGTATTGGCGATTTTCATCGCTCTACTCTATCCGCCAATATGGTCTCTGCCAACGGTCCGCAAGAAAATGATAAAGATGAAGATGATTTTGAAATATCACCTGAATCGGAACAATGGGCTCAAAGATTAGACAACCAATGGGAATTCAGGTTCGAGCAAAGAGAACCTCCTACTGAAGATAAATTGATCCAAATTGATGTTGGTGAGGAGGGATCCCCCAAGCCAATATTCATCAGCGAAAGTCTTTCAGAAACAGATAAGCAAGACATGATCAAGCTTATTCATGATTACATCGATGTTTTCGCCTGAAGCTATGAAGATATGCCAGGGCTAGATCCGAAGATCGCAACACACAAACTTAATATCATATCGAATGCTAAACCGGTCAAACAACAACAGCGACGATTTTGTCCAGACATTATGGATGCAATTGAAGCTGAAGTCAACAAGCTCATGGCTTTCGGATTTATCCGAGAGGAACAACATCCTGAGTGGGTGGCTAACATTGTTCCTGTCCTCAAAAAGACCGGCAAGATCCCAGTCTGTATAGACTTTCGCGATCTCAATGCGGCTTGTCCTAAAGACGAGTTCCCTCTTCCAATCACCGACGTCATGATCGATAACACGTGTGGTTTTGAACGAATGTCATTTATGGATGGGTATTCGGGGTACAACCAAATCAAAATGTTTCTAGACGACGAGAGACATACTTCCTTCAGAACGCCGATCGGTACATACTGTAACACAGTGATGCCATTTTGTCTCAAAAATACAGGAGCAACGTATCAGCGAGCAATGAGCACTATATTCCGCGAACATCTCCGGAAAACAGTCGAATGCTACGTTGATGATATTGCAGTCAAGAGTCGACAAAAGGAGGATCATATCCAAGATTTGAAGACTATCTTTGATTTAATGTGTCAACATCAACTTAAGATGAACCCTACTAAGTCCTTCCTGGGCGTCTCTAGTGGTAAATTTCTCGGCTTCGTCATTACCGCTAAAGGTATACACGTGGATCCCGAGAAGATCAAAGCCATCCAAGAGATGCGTCCTCCACGCACCTTAAAAGAGCTACGAGGATTTCAAGGAAGAATTGCTTATATCAGGAGATTCGTCTCTAACTTATCAGGACGCTGCAGACCGTTCAACAAACTTCTAAAGAAAGGTGTGTCCTTCGTCTGGAACGAAGAATGTCAAAAAGCATTTGACGACATCAAACAGTACCTCATGAACCCTCCGGTTTTGGTACCTCCCGTCTCGGGAATACCATTCCTTCTATATGTTCGAGCCATGGATTATTCTCTCGGTGCATTGCTCGCCCAGAAAAATAAAGATGGCCATGAACAGGCTATTTATTACCTCAGTCGCACAATGACAGGTGCTGAACCGCATTATTCTCCAATTGAAAAAAAATACCTAGCATTAATGTTTGTCGTTCAGAAGACGCGACATTACATCATCGGTCAAACGATTCATGTCATTTCCAGAGTGAATCCCATCAGGATTATGATGAAGAAACCCGGTATTCTCAACTCCAGGCTGGCTAATTGGGGAATCTTGTTAGCTCAATATGATTTGCATTATATTCCTCAAAAGTCAGTTAAAGGACAAGCTCTTGCTGATTTTCTAGCAGCTCATGCAGTTCCAGAGGATTCTAAATTATACGATGAGATTCCAGATGAAGTTCTGGATTCAAATCAGGTTTCTGAAGAAACTCCTATCTGGCGTCTATTCTTTGATGGAGAGTCTAGAATGGGTCCCAATGGCGATATTGTCGCCGGAGTCGGGATTGTTCTTGTATCCCCGGAAGGGCTGACTATTCAGAGGGCTTATTCTCTGGATCAATCGTGTTCAAACAATGTATCCGAATACAATGCGTTACTCATCGGTCTTCAACTTGCTAAACATCTGGATATTCAGTATTTAGAAGTTTATGGAGACTCCAAACTTATCGTCAATCAAATCAGAGGTACATACGAAGTCCATCATCAGGATTTGATACCTTATCACCGAGCAGCACTCTCTATGGCCTCTTCCTTTGAAGATTTCTTTATTGAACACGTTCGGCGAGCCTGTAATACAGAAGCCGTTGCTTTGGCTAATCTTGCCGCTATGCTAGCCATACCGGTCAGACGTCAACAATTGATAGTGGTTTATAACCGGGAGCTATTTTACATCGAGAATAATTTGGCTTTGGGTTTTCCCCATGACCCAGACGAAAATTCTCTCAACCCTGATGAATTTAATTCCTCCAACCTTAACACTGGATTAGGGTTTGACAGAGCATCCTCGTCTTCTTCCGATTCTACTATGGAATACGTCTTTTCCAACAAAACAGAAGCCATGACCGAAGACTAGAGACGTCCATTTCTAGACTTTGTATTGTATGACATACTTCTCGATAATCCGAGCGAAGCAGCGTCTATCCGGCGTCGATCTCTCAGATTCTATTATAATCATACGACAAAGACACTATATCGTCGGGCCTATGACGGTCTTCTCCTCCGATGCATCGCTGGTGAGGAAGCACAACGGATTATCCGTGAAGCACATGATGATGTCTGCGGAGCCCATCAACCAGGTCCTAAACTTCAAGATCGCATCCGACGTATGGGTTATTATTGGCCCACGATGGTAGCTGACGCCATTCAATATGCTCGAAAATGTAAAGCCTGTCAAATTCATGCAGACTTTATCCATCAACCGTCAGAGTTCTTACACCCGACAGCGGCATCATGGCCCTTCGAGGCCTGGGGCATGGACATCATTGGTCCCATCAACCCACCGTCATCAAAAGGACACCGGTTTATTCTAGCAATAACCGACTACTTTTCCAAATGGGCTGAAGCAATCCCGCTATCCGAAGTCAAAACTTCCAACATTATTAACTTCGTCAAGCATCATGTCATCTATCGATTTGGTGTTCCTCGGCGTATTATCCATGATAATGGACCACAGTTCGTCAGTCAGAAATTTACTCGATTTTGCAACGACCATTGAATCAATAACCTAGCTTCTACAGCATATAATCCAGCAGCTAATGGATTGGCAGAAGCTTTCAATAAAACCATCATCAAACTCCTGAAAAAGTTCGTTTCTTCTAACAAACGCAACTGGAGCGAGAAGCTTGATGAATGTTTATGGGCCTACCGCACCACAGTTCGCAATGCGACCGGGTGTACGCCTTTTTCTTTGGTATATGGGTGCGAAGCTGTCCTTCCCCTCGAGATCCAGATTCCTTCTCTGAGAATCGCAATCTCCAATGAACTTACAACGGAGAACAATGATCATCTTCGACTTCAAGAGCTAGAAGCTCTAGACGAAAAGCGATTGTACGCTCAACAAAATATCGAGCTGTATCAGGCCCGAATTTCAAAAGCTTTTAACCGGAAGGTGAAAGTCAGAGCATATCGGAAAGGAGAACTTGTTCTTACCGTCAGACGTCCGATGGCTATGACAGATATGAGCAAAGGCAAGTTCGACGCGAAATGGGAAGGCCCATTCGTCATAAACAAAGTCTTCTCTAACGGAGCATATCAGCTTACCTCTATGGATGGTAAAGTCACGATGATGCCTATCAACGACAAATTCTTAAAGAAATATTATATATAAATCTCGTTAAAATATGATATTTTCATCTGCTGCGATTATTCCCCGGCAAATATAAAATCAGAATTTATTCTTTCCCACAAAAGTCGTCTCGATATCGTTATCCCCAGCAGAAATTGATATTCTACCACATATCATCTTCCCCGAGAATTTTATATTCTGTCTTATTAGATCCCCAGTGGATTTAATAAAGATCTCATATAGAAAATCACGTCCATATTACCTCTGAATTTTCTATCTCAGTATCATATTTTCTATTCTATGAAAATGATATCTAGTCTTTTGATTTCCGAGTCCAAAGATCATGGAAAATTGAGTTCAAAGATATCTTTATATCTGAATTCTGTTTTCTCTAATCAGTATTAAACTAAACTTTTTGGTTTAATATCATCTGATGAAATTATAAAATTCATTTGTATATTTTATTCTATTGAATATGTCATGTATTATTTACCTCTGAACATATTTTCTACAAAAACATCATACACAAACTCGTGCCAGCGTGTCAAGACTTATTCCCACTTTGAGTTCAAAGTAATTTCGAACTTTCGAAAATCATAAAGTTCGAAAACTTTGAAGGGGGTCTTGTAGGGTGTGAAAAATTCTGACACGCTGACATAAGACCAAGTCAGCCAAAGGCCATACGCTCAGCCAAAGGCCATACGCTCAGTGCAAAAGTCATACGCTCAGTGAATATTTTATTATTTCTCGACTGACAGCACAGCATACGCTCAGTGGAGGATGAATCTGACACTTCGTCTTTCGTGCAAAAACAGCTGTTTTAGGAGAATTAACCGTCGTATGGATTTTCGAGAGTTGATTTTGTCTTTTACGAGGACAGCTCATTAGCCATCATGAATGCACAGCCATCATTACTGTCATTTCTGACAGTCTATCAGCCGTCAGCCGTCATATCCGCAACACGACGCTCGAGAGATATTTGTCAGTTATTGGGAGATATGGCGTATTCGAGAAGATTGAGGACATCCACGTGTCTACTTCCCCAGTCATATGACTCCTCATCAAGGCAGCGTATGGACTTCATACGACTCCTCATCAAGGCAGCGTATGGACTTCATACGACTCCTCATCAAGGCAGCGTACGGACTTCATACGACTCCTCATCAAGGCAGCGTATGGACTTTATACGACTCCTCATCAAGGCAGCATATGTACTCCATACGACTCCTCATCAAGACAGCGTATGAGGTCCATACGACTCTTTGTCACCCAAGTGAGCGTATAGACTCCATATGACTCCTTGCTATCCAAGTCAGCGTATGCAAGACATACATATCCAAAAGTGAGCGTATGGACTCCATACGACTCCTCTTCAACAAGACAGCGTATGCTAGTCATACTTCTCCAAAAGACAGCGTATCAAAGCAAATGCATTCAGAATGACTTCAAATGTACAGTCAACACACGTTCTCACATGTCCTGTACTCGGTTACCCACTCATTCAGAAGTTATGCAACGTGGCATTCATGCCATCAATCTCTCCTGGATATACCCCATTACTCTCAATCGCACTCCAACGTGTCTCCACCAAAATTCGCCACGCGTCCCTGCAGTTATGCACACGTCAAGTAACTGACTGAGCGTATGCCCAGAGCAGTTATCCAGAACTCTATAAAAAAGAGTTTCTCCACCTTCAACATACACCACATTCAATTCAGAGAGAACAGAGAGATTGCCCAGTTGCTGTTCAAGTTCTTCGAGGTCCGAGCCTTCTTCATCGCATCGTCCAAGGGATAAAGTGATCGTCTTCTAGATCAGATTCTTACAGTTTTAATTTTCTCAGAAACACAATAAATAAATAGAATTTATTTATGGAAAACACACATCGGCGAACACTTTTGCTGAGAATTTCAGTCTAGTAGACAGTTTTGCAACTGCAGCCCGATTAAAGAAGGAAGCATCTGTTGTGTTGGCTCCTGGTAATGATGAAGAGGATGAGCCAGTTGATGCACCGTTGGAAGCTTCAAGGGAAGCCAACTTCCCTGAAGAAGTCAACGAGCCGCTGTGCGTCTCTTTGAAGGTCGTCAAATCTCCAATCAAGGAGAGGAAGAAAAGGAAGGCGGAAGAACCTTCTTCTCCAGTTGCTAAGAGGAAGATTGTCTTAGAATCTTCAGAAAGGGTCACTACCCGGTCGCAATCTTGGCAGCATGCTGAGTCGACTCAAAGAGAAGAGACGATGACTCCGACATCTCTTCAAAGGCAAGTAGATGTTGTAGATGTAGAGAGTCCAGAGAGACCTTTACGCAGAAAAAAGATAGTTTTTAGAAGAAAAGTGGACACTCCTCTAAGACCTATCCTGTCACCGGTCGTGACTAGTGTTGTTGCCGGAGTCATGATGTCGTCTCCTACACCTGACCTTGAACCCAGGCAGGAAGATTTCAGTCCAGAGAGAAGGAACGAGGTTGTAGAGACCAGGGAGGATATCGCAGAGACAGCAGATGAGGCTGCGAAGCCAAATGAGCCAAAAACATCTTCCGAAGCACTGTAATCTCTAATACTTGCAACAGAAACCGTCCATCTGCCGGCTTCTCCTCGATCACTATGTGCCGAAGAAGATAAATTAATGATTGAGGCACTGGACGATTGTGACTTTGGCTTCCACGATGATGTAGATCTAGTTACCGCAACTGATAGTGAAGACGCACAAGAAGAGAGTGCAAGTGATGAAGATACATCAGCAGAGGCTGTTGATGACACTCTGAATCCAGAAGAGGATGCTGATGTACATGCATCCCCAGAGAAGAATGCGGTTAAAGAAGTAGCACCGAAGGGAGCTACTATTACCCATCAAGGAGGTATCGGTATTGACTGATATTAATACCCTTCTTTTATGGATTTTAAATGGATGACATCTTAATTTTTATCCATGCAGAAATTCAACTTTCTCCGATTCCTCCAATATGCACTGATATAGTGCAAATAAAGGAGATAGCCAGCAGTAGCCGTCACTTATCAGGCGGCTCTGAAGCGGGTAGTAGCCAGGTAGTAATGTCTGAAGCTACTTCCGCAACAACCAGCTCTACCATGGCTCCTTTATCCAAAGAGACTACAGTTCATGCTGCCGAACTTCCGCCTGTGCAGGCACCTGCTTGTAGTAACCCTAGAGGGGGGGTGAATAGGGTCAAGCTAACTAATCAAGCACTTAGCACAAGCTAATGGACAATTTAAAATTATAAGTGCAAGAGAAGAAGCAATAACAATACCGACACACGATGTATCCTGGTATCCTTCCAAGAGGCACTCCAGTCCCGGAACTCTCTCCGGCTTTAATCCACTATTTGAGTAAATAGTTACACACGAGTTTGGATCCGAAGAACTCGCCAACTTCAACACGAGTTTGGATCCGAAGAACTCGCCAACTTCAACCGAGAGTTTGGATACGAAGACTCTCCAACTTCAACCGAGAGTTTGGATACGAAGACTCTCCAACTTTAACCTTTCACAATAGGTTTTGATCTCCTTATAATAGGATGAAGATCTTTCTTTTCAACTCAATAACTCTAACACAATTTGTGGATGGCAATTGAAAGCTTTGTAGAGTTGTTTGTAGATAGGCTTTGGTGGTTTAGAATTTTTAGGCTCAAAGCATCAACCTTGAAAGAAGGGGTTCAAGGCTATTTATAACCAAAGCATTGAAAAGAGCCAAAGGCAACTTTTCAGTCACGAACCGGCATACCGCCGGTATGATCCGGCATACCGACGGTATACCGGTCTGGGATTGCAACGGCTAGAAATATAGCCGTTAGGATCATTAATGGCTGAAAATCCGACCGTTAGAATTTCAACATTTCGGAAGCGGTATACCGTCGGTATGGACCGGTATGCCGTCGGTATGCCGGTTTTGTAAACAGAAACTTTCTGTGAACAAAAACCGGTATACCGTCGGTATACACCGGTATACCGTCGGTATGCCGTTTTCTACCAAAAATGATCCTGGGCTTATTTTTGCCCTAGCTTTCGATTTTGTCAACCATTTCTTGTGTTTACAATAATTTCTAAGACTCATTACAGACTCCAGATATACTGTAGCAGGTGCAGACTTCTTCAGAGTCTTGAAATGAAGATGGCATGGCTTGGCTTCTTCCTTTGATAGGTGCTGGCTTTTTTTCTTGGCGGCAGCTGTCCGAAGATATCCAGTTTGCGAAAACTGAATACCTTTCGGGGGCTTCGCCCCCGAACCCCCGACGAGGGCCCCTCGACCCCCGTCCGCTGACCGGTCAGCGGAACCCCCGAGTGCGTGGCTCCGGAGATGTCGTCGGATGGTTCAGAGAAATCTTGTGGGATCCGTCGTCTTTGGCCCACCATGATTTCTTCATTACATTGCATATGTCCATATTGATCTTGCTAATTGCTTTTCTGCAAATACATGTTAGACGAACAAAGCAATATACATGTAGCAAGAATGATAAGATAAAAGCACATTAGGACTATGCGAAGTTTAAGTATCAATGCTATAGTGATAGCATAAATATTAGTGATATCATAATGATTAAACTTAATTGAATGACCACAATCAAAAACATAGTTTTGATTTTGGCAACCCGATTAAATTTAAGATAGAAAAGCTCGTATCACTAATATGTAAACCAATAGGCACATATCACCAAAGGTATAAGTATAAGTAGAAATGCTTTTAGCGATAGTATGAAGATTAGTGATAATGAAGTGCCAAACTTAACATATTAACCATATTCAAAAACATGATACAATCATTGGGCTAACAATCTCCCCCTTTTTGATTATGGCAAATCGGTTAAGTTTAGTGTGGATGCAATAGATGCATGTATCACTAATATACAAAAGACATAAGCAATATCACTAAAAGCATACTACTTAGATTACTTATAAAAGCATACTTAAACTTACTTCTCCCCCTTTGACATGATCAAAAATAGGCTCCCCCGTACTAAGAGATAAAATGAAATCAATCTCAAGCATAGAAATCAGAGCATGGGGAACTTATAGACAATCATGATCAAGATATACTAATGAAAAACAATGGAAGAAGTGTGTAAAGACAAGTGAGTACTAAATAGAAAATTGCTTGTCAAAACACAATATGGTTGGTAAAACTAAAAGAATTTGAAAAACAAGAAATAAGTAGTTTACCAACTTGAAATCCAAGGAATAAATCCAAAACACAATAGGATATGAAATTAAATAAACTTGATACCAATTGAAAAGATGTAAACTTGAAACATTGATCAAAGAAACCATTAATAATCATAATTGTCCACAAATATGTAGTGGAACAAAATAAAAAAATGAACAATATAAAATATTGCAATTGATATAAAGTAATCTCATTATTTGCAAGATATATATGCTTATCCAAGTTCATGCATTTGAACTCAATTACCTTATCATGCTATATGAATACCCTTAAGATAAACATGAAGGTAAAGGAGAAAAATACTTGAGAAGGAGAAATTCAGTCGACTTGAATGCTCCCCCTCAAAGTACTACCAAAGTAGATAAAAATCATAAATTTTGAATAAGTCCTCAACAAGGAAAGCCAAATCAATTAAGAATGAAAGAAAAGCCAAATCAACGAAAGCATAATATTCATCAAGATAAGATCTGAAAGTTAATATTAGCAAGATGACATATTCAAACCATATGAAAGAGAGAGATAAGATAATAAGGACAATTGCATACACTCTCATAAACCCTTCAAAATAAAAATATCATGACCTCAATCAATAAGATATGAAATAGAAGAAAATATGGGTCCATGATGAACTAGGTATACGACATATTAAAGGGTATAAATAAATAGAATCAATTGATTTGCTCCCATTCAAAATATGCGTATCTAGTTCCAAAGCACTTATAGCATAAAATAGATAACTACAAGATCTAGGGGTAAATCAACTATGGATTTCTCCCCCTTGCTCTATGCATATAAGGCTACAATATCGTCAAAAGACGAATAATATCATCTTTAGTCAAGAAGAGTTATACAATTAATAGCCACTAAAGATGAAGGATCAAAAGAATATTCGAATTAAGCACATATAATCAAAAGATGACATACATTAGTCTATATAGAAGGATCTCATATTTAAATATGATAGATCAATGTATGTTATCCTTTGAGAAAATGTCATCATGAAAAAAAATAAAGTCAATTAAGAACAATCATGATGATAGACAGAATATAGCTCAAAAATAAATAAAAAACTCAAACATCATGTCCATGATTATCTAATTAAGAAAGAATCAACCAATTTATTACTTTGCATGGACTAGGTATGTTGTACCACATATTTATCCAACAATGGATAAAACCAAACCTTGCTAATGGTAAATTAATAACCCATAAAGTTCAAGTAGCAAAGGTCATATGTGATAAACTATGAGTAGTCAAAGTAGAGTAATAAATTAACTTGATAATCTCATAACTAGATAATATAAGACTACTTAATTATTAGGATCATTCATAAAGAAAATAAATGAATAAACATGATCCAATGATAAATCTCATCAAGACAAAATTCAAAATCCATATTTATAAAGAATCTTACAGATCAATGAAAAATATAGAAAAGAGTCATTCTCATTTAAATGATTGCAAACATAATCAAGAAGAGATGTAAATGATAATAAGATGAAATCATGACTCAAAAGTGAGAGAAATTTAAGAGATACATGCTAATGACTAATAAGGAAGGAGACATGAAGAAAGGAATCACAAACCTCCAAGAGAAACAAGATCTAATCAAGAATTTGTAAAACTAGTTTTAGAGATCAAGCATATCACAAATAAGCAAACTATATAATCCAAATAAGATTAATGAGGGAAGCCATTAACAAGATAAATGTGCTCATTAAATCTTAAGTCACTAAAAATACTTGCTTAAGCAAGGAGTTCACAAAGAGGACAATACATTTTGAATGAACAAAATAATTTATAGACTCTTTACTAAGCAAGGATAAGAGCATAAGGTGACAAATAAATGAATTAATCTCTTATCAAGTAGAGACCAAAAGAGATACTCATGAAAACATAATATAATAAATCTTCTTTGCCAAGTATTGAGATTAACCCAAGATAATAAAATGATAGATCGATCTAGAGAATGCAAAATATTATAGCCATTATGAGATAAGTATATTCTCTAGAAATGGGAACATCTCAACATAAAAGCTCAAACCATAGTAGCTAAAGTCATGAGAAATATGATGTAACAATTACAGGTATTCTCATGTGCTACAAAAACATCATTGGGCAACAATAGTTCAAAAAGAAGCATAAACCCAAGGAATGAGCAAAGAAAGATCATTAAGATCAAGAAAGCTAAATGCTAAAGATATCAAGAAGTACATTTTTCAAAGAGCTTTCATAGTGCACCATAGTATATATAGAAGATATCGATTTGAAAATGTGCACTAAAAACGGAGGTAAATATAAAAACAAGACAAAGCACAAAATCATGTGATTCTTAAAAGAACTTCCATAAATAGTCAAGTGCAAGGCATAAACAAATATTCTCTCTCAACATCCTAACTTAAAGGTATAAAACAAATAAATATCAAAAATTAGGAATCACTAATATATATGAAACTATATATATCACGAATAGGCATACATGAAAAGATCAAAAACCAATTAAGAACATGTATCCATAATGCCAACCAAAAAGTCAAGAAGATATCATGAAAAGAAGACTTTAAGGAAGAAGCTAATTGATTCAAGAAGAATAAATTTGGTCAAAGGAATCAATAGCTAAGGTATGAGATAAGCACAAGTTTGAAGGTAACAAGTATAATTAAATACTCTTCAAGTCAATATAAAACTTTAGCTTAACTCATATGCCCACATAAAGATATTTATACAAAAAATATATAAACATAAGAAATACATAATCTACATGTAAATAGAAATTTAAAGAATATAATCATGTATCCTTAATGAATATTTGAAAAACTATCACAAATTCAAAGGCATGTATAAATAAACTTCATTAGGCAAAGACATAATTGATTCTCAAGAAGATAATCAAGATAAAGTATGAGAATCAATAATCAATATATTATGTAGGCACAAGATTAAAATAGAAGTATAAGTGTATACTTGTCAAGTGATAAGAAGCTTGTGCTAAACATATATATTCACAAATACCGATTTAAAGTAAATGCTACATATTAAATACAAACCGGCAAGAAGTAACTATTTCAAAAACTTTAAAGACGGAGAGTTAAAATCATATTAACTCAAATCAAAATCAAGCTCCTATGGACTAGAGTGATATGCTTGCTTTATAAATAGAGATTAAGAAAAACGAGCATGCATATATAAATGTGTCACACTAATAGAAAATGAGTGATAAACTACATAATGTGAACTAATCATTTAAGTCGAGTAACTAGTCATGCTAGATAAAAGAAATAATGAGAAAATTAACTAAGCATGCTAGTATTATATCTCACATTGATTTATACAATAAGCAACTAAGGATATCAATGTGAGCTAGTAGCAAGTTGTCAAAGGAAACATGCTAGATTCTACAAATATAAACTATTTAAAGAGAATCGTTTAGCATGTTACCAAAGTGGCTCTAGTGGCCACACTTGTGTTGGTGCAATTGCTTGGAAGATGACCTTTGAGCTTTGCAACCACCAACACGCTCCTCGGTGCTATGTCCCGATATAAGAAGCTCCATCTACAACAATAGACGAAGACTTTGGTATCCAAAGAAACTTGGATCCACATTTATTAGCTTTAGGTACCCATATAGCACTTACTCTAGCATTGGTAGTGAAGGTCCTACGAATAGGGCATGTAAAGCTCATGTGTCTAATGCGAGAGCAGTAGAAGCATCTAATGCTAGTGTGTGCACATGTATCAGAATGAGCATGGTTATGAACATGTGACATACTAGAATGATGAATGTCTCTAGAGTGAGCATGCATGGATGCATACAAGTAAGAGAATCAAATTTAACAATTAAAGCATTATTCTTTTTTTCAAATAAAACAATTCTAGAAATAAAATTATCATTTTGCTTCTTTAAAGTATCAATAGAAGAATCATGCAAATGATTTAGCTCATGAGTTTGCCTCTTAAGATCTTCTATTGATGAGGAAAGAGATTTGATTTTCAAAATTAAAGCCTCATTCAAACTCTTTAAAGAAACACAAGATGAGTTTTGAGAATCAAGTCTAGATAATAAAACATTGTTTTCATTTCTCAAAAACTCATTAGCTTCTTCTAAATGAACAACCTTTTCAGAAAATTCTTCATTTGTAAAATAAAGGTTATCAAGAATCTCTAAGGATTGTTTAGCCATGGCTTTCCACTTAGAGCATTTCTTGCATTTAGAAGAACCATGATTGTCTATGCTACTAGAAATAAAACCGGCTTATCGGAGGAGGAGGAATACGATGCCATAGAAAAAAAATAAGGATCTACTCTACGGATGTTAAGCCTAACAATAGAGTCCTTGCTCTGGTACCAATTGTAGTAACCCTAGAGGGGGGTGAATAGGGTCAAGCTAACTAATCAAGCACTTAGCACAAGCTAATGGATAATTTAAAATTATAAGTGCAAGAGAAGAAGCAATAACAATACCGACACACGATATATCCTGGTATCCTCCCAAGAGGCACTCCAGTCCCGGAACTCTCTCCAGCTTTAATCCACTATTTGAGTAAATAGTTACACACGAGTTTGGATCCGAAGAACTCGCCAACTTCAACACGAGTTTGGATCCGAAGAACTCGCCAACTTCAACCGAGAGTTTGGATACGAAGACTCTCCAACTTCAACCGAGAGTTTGGATACGAAGACTCTCCAACTTCAACCTTTCACAAAAGGTTTTGATCTCCTTACAATAGGATGAAGATCTTTCTTTTCAACTCAATAACTCTAACACAATTTGTGGATGGAAATTGAAAGCTTTGTAGAGTTGTTTGTGGATAGGCTTTGGTGGTTTAGAATTTTTAGGCTCAAAACATCAACCTTGAAAGAAGGGGTTCAAGGCTATTTATAACCAAAGCATTAAAAAGAGCCAAAGGCAACTTTTCAGTCACGAACCGGCATACCGCCGGTATGATTCGGCATACCGGCGGTATACCGGTCTGGGATTGCAACGGCTAGAAATATAGTCGTTAGGATCATTAATGGCTGGAAATCCGACCGTTAGAATTTTAACATTTCGGAAGCGGTATACCGTCGGTATGGACCGGTATGCCGTCGGTATGCCAGTTTTGTAAACAGAAACTTTCTGTGAACAAAAATCGGTATACTGTCGGTATACACCGGTATACCGTCGGTATGTCGTTTTCCACCAAAAATGATCCTGGGCTTATTTCTGCCCTAGCTTTCGATTTTGTCATCCATTTCTTGTGTTTACAATAATTCTTAAGACTCATTACAGACTCCAGATATACTGTAGCAGGTGCAGGCTTCTTCAGAGTCTTAAAATAAAGATGGCATGGCTTGGCTTCTTCCTTTGATAGGTGCTGACTTTTTCCCTTGGCGGCAGCTGTCCAAAGATATTCAGTTTGCGAAAACTGAATACCTTTCGGGGGCTTCGCCCCCGAACCCCCGACGAGGGGCGTTGCTCCTCGACCCCCGTCCGCTGACCGGTCAGCGGAACCCCCGAGTGCGTGGCTCCGGAGATGTCGTCGGGTGGTTCAGAGAAATCTTGTGGGATCCGTCGTCTTTGGCCCACCATGATTTTTTCATTGCATTGCATATGTCCATATTGATCTTGCTAATTATTTTTCTACAAATACATGTTAGACGAACAAAGCAATATACATGTAGCAAGAATGATAAAATAAAAGCACATTAGGACTATGCGAAGTTTAAGTATCAATGCTATAGTGATAGCATAAATATTAGTGATATCATAATGATTAAACTTAATTGAATGACCACAATCAAAAACATAGTTTTGATTTTGGCAACCCGATTAAATTTAAGATAGAAAAGCTCATATCACTAATATGTAAACCAATAGGCACATATCACCAAAGGTATAAGTATAAGTAGAAATACTTTTAGCGATAGTATGAAGATTAGTGATAATGAAGTGCCAAACTTAACATATTAACCATATTCAAAAACATGATACAATCATTGGGCTAACACTGCTGCTTCAATGTCCATGGGAGTAGCTGCTACACCCGGTGCCATAGCTACTAACAGATTTATAATTGGTTCCTTCACCAACCTTTTCTTCAATTCATTAGGACCCTTAATAGAAAGGGTAATGGAGAAATAAGATGTTGGTTTCATCACTGTTAGAGGTCCAACCTCTTATCTGATCGCTGCCATCCGAAGTCAAGGTGATGAAGCTCAAGCTGCTTACCTTGAGCACATACTGGATGAGCTGGAGGAATCAGTTAAGATCTACAAAGATCTCAATCGGGGAGAGGTAGAGTCCTTGGTACATGCTGAGTTTGAGAGGATGTCTCGAGAGGCTGCAGTTATAAAAGCTAATTTTTAGGTTTTCTTGGATACTTTTGCTGCCAAGTCTTCAGAGTATAACTCTCAGATGGAAATAATAGCATCTGCTGCTAGGGAGAAGAAAAAGAAAGTTGCTGAGCTGAAAGCAGAGTTCGATCGACTTCAAAAAGAGTTGAGAATTGTTCAACTTGCTCTGGAAGAAGAGACTACTCAACATCAAGCCGCAGTCCAGCAACTGGACATTCTGACCCACGAAAGAAATGAGTATGTCAGGACTCATCAAGCTGAAATCTCCCGCCGACTAGTAACCTTGCCACTTTTGATGATAATTCTGGAATGGAGGAAGCTAGAAGGCGGGTGATGGATTCTCGGGAGGAGCGACTTCAAACTTTAAAGCAGTAGATGGCTAGTTTGATGACCCCACCAACTGAATAGGAAGATTTTTTGTATCTTCTGTTTTATGACATGTCTTTTTGTAATGCCTTTTAATTGTGATCAATAAAAAGACATTCTCTTTGTGGCTCTATTATTTATTGCATATCTCATTCGGATATAAATAATAGTGATAGAAAAAATATATTCAGAGGTCCGGGACATGATATATTTCTAGATTTAGAAAATAATTATATTCATTATATCTGCTCAGAGGTAATGTGGACATGGCAGAATATAATTTGTTGAATATTATTATTTCAGTAGACAACTTAATCAAAGATGATAAGTTGCTGATATGATTGAACGGATAAATCGTCAAAATACATGAACGAAATGAATCATTGGAATGAACGGATGAACCGTCAGAGGAATTGAATGAATGGATGAACGGGTGAACCGTCGGATGAATATAATGAACGGACGAACCGTCGGATGAATGTAATGAACGGGCGAACCATCGGATGGATATAATGAACGGGTAAACCATCAAATGAATGTAATGAACGGGCGAACCGTCGGATGAATGGGATAAAAGGATGAACCGTCGGATGAATGTGATGAACGGGTGAACCGTCGGATGGATGTAATGAACGGGTGAACCGTCAGATGAATGTAATAAACGGGCGAACCGTCGGATGAATGGGATGAACGGGTGAACCGTCGGATGGATGTAATGAACGGGTGAACCGTCAGATGAATGTAATGAACGGGCGAACCGTCGGATGAATGGGATGAACGGATGAACCGTCGGATGAATGTGATGAACTGGTGAACCGTCGGATGAATGTGATGAACGGGCGAACCGTCAGATAAATGTAGTGAACGGACGAACCGTCGGATGAATGTGTCACTTCGTTGTTTCACGAATATCTGTCTATAAATAGAACAAAAAATTAGTTGGAATGATCACTTTCACTTTTCAACATAAAGATGTCGTCTGGAGATGCATCCAAGAAGACTGAGATCACCCCGAAGGTTGAAGCGGGCACTGAAGAACGTCCTGCCGAACCGACTCAGCCAAAGCAAACGGAGGTAGGTGAAAGTTCGTCTGCACCCCAGCCACCGCGGGATATCCTGGACTTCCTGGTTGAACCAGGGAAGACTGAAGAAGAGGAGGCCATGAGGATGGCCGCTTGTGCATTTCTGGTGAAATCGGGCAAGGATGTTCTCGGCTCTTTTGCTGACTTTATTTTTGAGAAGGACGACAGTGGTCCTCGTCCTGTCTATAAAAAAGACGATAGTGATTCTCGTCCTTGATATTATGTAACATCATTCATGATGAAATAAAATCAAACTTTATTTATGCACCGTCTTGTTGTATTACATGAAATCCTTGTTACGTTCATACATAGTATTTCTTAAGGAATTTGCAATTGATAGGCATCATAGCAACTCGACCGTCCAGCTCTGTAAGTTGATAGGCTCCATTTGAAAAGACTTTGCTCACAATATATGGACCTTCCCACTTCGCATCAAACTTGCCTTTGCTCATGTGAGTCATAGTCATGGGACGTCTGACTGTTAGAACGAGCTCTCCTTTCTGAAAGGCTCTGACTTTAACTTTGCGGTTGAAAGTCTTCGAGATGCGGGCTTGGTATAACTCAATATGTTGTTGAGCCAATAGCCGCTTCTCGTCAAGCGCCTCCAATTCCTGAAGTCGAAGAATATCGTTGTTCTCCGTTGTCAGCTCATTAGCGATGGCAATCCTTAAGGACGAAATTTGAAGTTCCCGGGGTAGAACTGCTTCGCAGCCATACAATAAAGAGAAAGGTGTACAGCCTGTGGGGTTGTGGACCGTAGTACGATAGGCCCAAAGACATTCGCCAAGCTTTTCACTCCAATTTTGTTTGTTAGTAGATACAAACTTCTTAAGGAGCTTGATGATAGTTTTGTTAAATGCTTCAGCTAAGCCATTAGCAGCAGGATTGTAGGCTGTCGAAGCGACATTGTCAATCCGGTGATCATCACAGAATCTTGTAAACTTCTGGCTGATAAACTGTGGCCCATTGTCGTGAATGATCCTTCGAGGTACACCAAATCTATAGATGACATGATGTTTGACAAAGTTGATGACGCTGCTAGTTTTGACTTCTGTCAAGGGTATAGCTTCGACCCACTTGGAGAAATAATTTGCTATAGCGAGTATAAATCGATGTCCCTCAGAAGAAGGAGGATTGATGGGACCTATAATATCTATGCCCCAAGCTTCGAAAGGCCAGGAAGCAGCAGTCGGATGAAGGAATTTTGACGGTTGATGAATAAAATCTGCGTGAATTTGACAAGCTCGACATTTTCTTGCATATTCGATGGCATCGGATACCATAGAGGGCCAGTAGTAGCCCATGCGTCGGATACGATCTTGTAGCTTAGGGCCGGGTTGATGTGCTCCACAAACACCATCATGAGCTTCACGCAATACTTGTTTCGCTTCATCACCAGCAAAACAGCGTAAAAAAAGATCGTCATAAGTCTGTCGGTAGAGAGTCTTAGTAATCTGATTATAGTAGAATCGCAGAGACCGTCGACGAATACTCGTAGCCTCCTTGGGATCTTTAGAAAGTATATCATGGACCACGAAGTCGATGAAGGGAGTTCTCCAATCTTCACTGATAACATTGGCCTCAGTAAGATTACTAAACTCAATATTACGATTGTTTTCGATGCAGAACAATTCCCGTTTAGAGACAACCACCACTTGTTGTCTTTTAACAGGTATGGCTAAGACTGCTGCAAGATTGGCCAAAGCATCTGCTTCAGTATTGCAAGCCCGGCGGACATATTCGATGAAGAAGGCTTTGAATGATGTAGCCATGCTGATTGCCGCTTCATGATAAGGCACTAGATCTTGATGACGAACTTCATAGGTTCCTCTAACCTGGTTAACAACCAGCTTGGAGTCACCATAAACTTCAAGATATTCGATGTCTAGTTGTTTAGCTAATTGAAGGCCAATGAGTAGAGCATTGTATTCTGCCACGTTATTGGAGCAAGGTTCATCTAGGGGGTAGGCTCTTTGGATAGTTGACCCGTCTAGAGAAACAAGAACGACCCCAACTCCTACAACAATGGTACCATTTGGTCTGATTCTGGATGCACCGTCGAAGAACAGACGCCAAGTAGGAAATTCTTCGGAGATCATATTTGATTCTAATGTCTCGTCTGGAATTTCATCATAGGGTTTGGATGTCTCCGGTATAGGATGAGCCACTAAGAAATCCGCCAATGTTTGACCTTTAACAGATTTTTGTGGAACATAAACCATGTCATATTGGGCTAGCAGAATGGCCCATGTAGCCAGTCGAGAATTGAGTGTGCTGGGTTTCTTCATCAGTACCCGAAGAGGATTAACTCGGGAAATAACATGAATAGTTTGTCCAATGATGTAATGCCGAGTCTTTTGAACAACGAACATAAGAGCTAAGCATTCTTTTTCGACCGAACTATAATAGTGTTCGGCACCAATCATAGTACGACTGAGATAATAGATGGCCTGTTCATGACCTTCTTTGTTCTTTTGGGCAAGTAAAGTACCTAATGAATGATCCATAGCACGGACATACATTAAGAATGGTATGCCAGAGATTGGTGGCACCAAGACTAGTGGGTTCATGAGATACTGTTTTATGTCATCAAATGCTCGTTTGACATTCTTCAGTCCAAATGAAAGAGACACCTTTCTTCATTAACTGGGTAAATGGTCTGCAGCATCCAGACAGATTTGAAATAAATCTCCTAATGTACGCAAGTCGATTTTGGAATCCTCTTAGCTCTTTTAGGTTGCGTGGAGGACGCATCTCTTGAATGGTTTTGATCTTCTCGGGATCCACGTGTATACCTTTACAGGTAATAACGAAGCCATGAAATTTACCACTAGAGACACCCAAGAATGACTTGGTGGGATTCATTTTCAGCTGATGTTGGCGCATTAGATTAAAGGTAGTTCTCAAATCTTAGATGTGATCTTCCTTTAGACGACTCTTGACAACAATATCGTCCACATAGCATTCAACAGTCTTGCGTAGATGATCTCGAAAGATGGTACTCATAGCTCGTTGGTAAGTTGCACCAGCATTCTTGAGACCAAATGGCATCTCGGTATAGCAGTAAACTCCACGAGGAGTGCGGAAAGAAGTGTATTTTTCATCTTCAGAATTCATCTGAATCTGATTATATCCGGAGAATCCATCTATGAAGGATATTCGCTCGAACCCACAAGTATTGTCGATCATGACATCTGTGATAGGGAGAGGAAACTCGTTTTTTGGACAGGCTTCATTAAGATCCCGGAAGTCGATGCAAACTCAAACTTTGCTAGTTTTCTTCAAGACTGGGACAACATTGGCTACCCAATCTGGATGTTGTTCTTCTCGAATAAAGCCACAAGCTATAAGCTTTTTGACTTCATCATCAATAGCGTCTATCATTTCTGGCTTGAATCGCCTTTGTTGTTGTTTGACTGGCTTTGCATTAGGCAAGATATTCAATTTGTGAGTAGCAACTTTGGGATCTAAACCTGGCATATCTTCATAACTCCAGGCGAAAATATCAATGTATTCTCGAATAAGAAGGATTAATTCTTGCTTATCCGCCTCGGGGAGGTTCTTGCTGATGAATATTGGACGAGGTGACCCGTTTTCTCCTACGTCAATTTGGACCAATTGATCTTCGATAGGAGGTTCTCGTTGTTCGAATCGGAGTTCCCATTGGGTATCCATTCATTGAGCCCAATGATCTGTTTCAGGACTTTCTTCGATATCATCGTCATAACCTTCTGAAAGTTCGACGGAGACCATGTTAGAAGATACGATCAGCCGATGAACCTGACCAATGCTAGTGTCAGAGTCCCATGATCTGGAATCAGAAGAGTTAGAGCGCTCCTCACTATCGAATTCAGAGACTTCCGGAGATAATACCGGAGGTGAAGCATATCCGAGACCTCTTTTTGTCCTGCTGTAATACATCTCTGATTTTTCTTCCGGAACAACCGTACGGATAGGAGTTCTTCTACCCTTACCGTAGTTGAGGCCATTCTTGAAGTCATAATCCATCTTTCGGATGATGTCTTTTGATTGTTGACTATAACGACGAAGTTGGAGACGTCCCATATCGTTATTTTTGCTATCATCCGTATAGCTGAATTTTTGTTCTGGCCCTTTACTAAAAAGTATTGGACTTCGCCTCTCTTTCGAGAAGGGACAACAAAATATGAATCATCTGGGTGTTCGAGTAAGACCTCTGTTTGAAGAGATTGTGTAACTCCCATTGTAAATGACTGAAAGCTATCTAACATATCCAAATAGCACTTAGCATGATAAATGACATCAGTATACTGGAAAGGAGATGCTTTTTCATTGATTTGTACATCCGTATTTACAACAGGACCTTTAGCCTTAGCAGACTTGGTCAGATTGATTACAAGAGGGGGAGAAGAAGAACGTGGAGGAGGATTGGACTTGTCACGACGGAGGTCAATAACAAGCGGCTCAGAGGAGGTGAGCTCCCTTTTATCCTTGTTATGAGATAAATCAATAACAAGTGGCTCAGAAGAGGTGAGCTGCCTTTTATCCTTGTTACGACGTAGGTCGATAACAAGTGGCTCAGAAGAGGTGATCACCCTTTGATCTTGACCACCATCAGTTGGTTGCTTCTGGACTGGCAAGTGAATAGCTAGTGGTTTGGAGGATTGAGGACGAGAAACATGCCCTTTGACAGGTACGATGAGGGTGTCATTAGGCATTGCTTCTTGTTCTTCTTCAGTGTCCATAGCCAGTACTACCTTCATGAACTCATCTTCATACATGCGAGCATCGTTACAATATACTTCGACACCTTTTAAAGGGTAGAGATCCGCAACATCTTTTTGAACCTCTCCATTGTCATCAACATACTTGAAACATTGATGGAGAGTCGAAGGAACAATGTTGTGTTCGTGAAGGAATGGTCTCCCCAAAAGAGCATTGTAAGAGCAACCATGGTTATCTATAATATAGAAGGTCACCTTTGTGCGAAGATTGCCAATTTGGAGTTTTAGGCGAATCTTGCACAAAGGCTCACTTCTTCCTTGGTTGAACCCCAGGATGGTGGTAATTGTACTGGAAAGACTATGTACTGGGATCTTCAGTACATCTAACATTGTCTTTGGCATGATACTGAGGGCAGACCCTGGATCTATCAGAATACGATCGACTTTCAACGAGTCGACATATCCTGTATAGTATAGAGGACGGTCATGCCTATTATCTTTCATCAGCATATCATCCTGTGTGAAGGTAATGTTTGGAATTAACTCCAAAATACTGTGACAATGGAGGCAAGAGACAGGCTCTGCTTTCGGCTTCTTCAGAAGTGTTAGACAGGTTTCCGCCTGCATGAGAGCTTCACTCAGAGTTTTTCGAGTCTCTTTGGAGAGGCGCAAGAGCTCGAAGATTGACAGCCTGGCCGGTGTATTGGCTAGTTGGGCCAAAATATCAAAGCTGTATGGCTTCTCAAGTCCAGAAGGAGATGACTTCTTCAAAGGTTTGTCGAAGCGGACTTGTTGTTTGCCTTTATCGGCTGTTGTCGGCTTAGGGGGAATGGGTTCTACAACCGGTGAAGACACAGCAGGGATGCCCTCAGCAGAGACAGGTTGCACTGGATCAGACTCAGAAGAAGAAGCAGGGTTTTCTTGAGTTTCGAAAACTTCCTGTAGGTAGGCTTTCCCTGACCTGGTACCCAGCAGGATTTCCTCTTCAACTATGGGGTCAAAAGACACCATATTGCAGATCTTTGTTTTGCCCTTGGAGCGGTCTTTTTGCTTAGAAGAAGCCTCGAAGTCTGCAACAAGGTCCGGGTGGATCCACATAATCTCACCATTATCAAGGGATAAGGGGACGAGACCTTCACTCCGTAGAAGAGGGAGATTCTCGATCTCAAGAGCGGCCTTGGGGATAGGGATGACACCATGTTGTACCATCTGTGGAGGGAAGTTACCGAACTGTACTGAGACCATGTTCACGGTAACAGTCTTCTCATCTTGTTGAAGAGTGACAATACCAGCATTGACTAACTCCTGAATTTTGCCTTTGAGCACGTAACATGCTCGAGTGGGATGCCCAATGAACCTGTGATAAACACAGTATTTGGGATGATCAGTCTTACCGACCTCGTCGGGCTTCTTCGGGTCTGGGAGTTGGAGCTTATTGCTTTTGATTAAGCAATAGAAGATGCTCACGGTGTCGTTCTCGTCAAAGGAGTACTTTACTTTCGGACGAGGTTCCCTTGGTGGAGGGGCAGAAGGAGTAGAAGCAGACGTAGGTGGAGCTACGTTGACAGCCAGAGATTCTTTGTTCTTTAGATTGATGTTCAAAGTTTCTTTACCTTTGTGGTTGTTCTGGCGATTACCGCTACTAGCTGTCGGGTGTTCATCCCGATCGGGGTTAGACATGTGTACCCCCAACTGCTTGAATTTGTCAGCGCTAACTTTAGCTGCTTTAGCATTGACAATGAATGATGGCCAGTCTTGAAATTGAGTTGACCCCGTCCATATGCTGATGATAGGCAAAAGATTTGCCTTACAGGTATCTATAGTGACAGCGGCCGGAGTTCCAGGAGGCATCTTTAATGCTTCTCGGCAGAATCTTTCAATGAAACTCTCAGCGGTTTCATTATATCTTTGTTTGATCTTGTTGAGGGCCGATATGGTCATATCGTTGATTCTCTCGTAGAATCGCTCCAAGAAGATTTGTTTCAAACCCGAGAAAGAGGTGATAAAGCCATCGGGCAAGCTCCTGTACCAATCGTATGCTACACCGGCTAAACAGCCGACGAACACCCTCGTAAGAAGAGCGTCATTTGGCTGAAGTTGAACAGTCATTACCTCAAAGTGGTTAATGAATTGACTTGGAGAAGTGATGCCGTCAAACAGCAAAATTGTAGGGATTTTGTACTTTGGAGGAAATGGGACTTCCTTCCATTCAACTGGATAGGGTTGTTTGATCCCCAATCTCTGTAAGTTGTCCTTCTCATTGAAGGCCTCAAATTGAGTGCGCAAGAGTTTGACAACTTCATTAGCATCCTCCGATGACGCAGAAGGAGCAGGCTGAGTGTTAGGAGAAGGAACAGCATGGTAAGTGCTACCCCCAGCTCCTGACTGACTGGGTGTGGGTTAAATTTGTACAGGGGATATTTGAGGAGATACTACCCCCATACCTGCATTGACAGGCATCGACGATGCTATAATCTCAGGATTTACACCAGGTGTGGTCGGTGGTACTGTGTGTTGGGCCACATTGATAGAATGCATATTTGCGACCATTTCAGCCATGGTCTTCAGCTTATCCTCCAGTGCAGCTATTCGTTGTTCTTGATTTGCTGAACTGGAAGCATCTGGGTCTTCAGTGACAACGTATGCTGTCACTTCTTTAGGTACAGTAGAAGATACTGTTTGTTCAGAACTTTTGCTGTATGCATCATAATCAGAGAAGGAATTATCTCCTGAATGAGAAGTAGGAAGATGACCAGAAGGATCTTGAAGAAGATTCCTTGGACCGATTGTGTCTCGGCTTCGGGATCTGGTGTGTTGAAATACTCCTTCAGAAGATTCTTGGAGTAAATCTAAGTACCGCTGGTTGGGCCTGCGAGACTTGCCGTGTTTGGAGCACTTTCTACCCCCAGTGTCTCGAGAAGTCATGTTGACGGAAGCATACAACACTTCGTCTTCATCTTCTGACATAGGTTCAGAAGTTATAAAATTCAGACGATCGAAGACAGATCATTTTGTTGTCTGGCAACAGCACTTGATGACAATCTTGTGATTACAATGGTGTCCAAGTGGCTGAACTGGAGGTGTTGAGATATTGTCCCGCTTTTGCTTGAGGTGCTCTCGGAGATCAGGAACAATGACGGGACGAGAAGAAGTCTGAGGAATATGTTCTTTGACCACATTCGGAACATGGTTTCGGTCCTTCAGATGTTTTGTCCCATGAGTATATAGAGAAGTACTCACCTCATTAGCATAGGTGTCAGGATTTTTCATCCTGGAAGTTTGTCTCTGATGCAAGTTCATCTTTGGCATTGGCTGTTTGCGTTTCGCCGAAGCTGGTCTATTGAGTTAAGTCCTTAGATCAGCAAATTCACCCCCAGGGATTTCTGTCTGAGACACTAGTAATTTTCTCTATTTTGAGCGAGATATCCGGAGAGTTGGGAGATATCGGAATTCTGCTACCGGAGTAGGCAGAATACCTCTTTGATCAGTACACTTCCCTTTGGCAGGGAGGGATGAACTCTTGTTTGAGAGAGTTCTTGTACTGATTAGTGCCGAGGCACGTTCAGATTGATCTTCTACGGTAAAAATTGGAGAAGACTGAGAAAAGACCAAAGGACCTTTTCCCTTATTTTGTGAATAAGGGTTGGCTAAAGAGCGTTTTCCTCTGTTGTCTTCCAAGTCGTGGAACGAGGAAGTTTGAGAAAAGACCAACGGGCCTTTTCCTTTGTTCTGAGGAGGAGGAGGAACAGTCAACAGACTACCCCCAGTGGATTGCGCTGGAGCAACAGGGTGCTTGGGAAGAGGAGCAGAGTCTTTCCTCTTGTTGTGAGAAGAAGAGAGATTAGCCAAAGGACTATCCCTATTAGACTGTGCTGGAACAGCTTGCGCTAGGGTTGATTGCGCTTGGGGAGATTTAACAGATGGCCTTTTGGTCATAGAAACTATAGTTTGCGCAGTAAGAGCCCTAGCTTCAATGGATTGCGCAGGAGGAAAAGAAGTCACCAACTGCGCTAGGGGGAGAGGAGTCTTAGACTTTGCCATAGCAGCATAGGAAGTGGCTTACGCAGCAGCAAGAGGAGCAGTACACTGTGCAGGAGTTCTGGCTTATACTTTGGTAGCGCGAGTGGTGTTTTGTGCAGAAGCAGAAGTGGCCAGTGGCTCCTTAGCAGCAGAGACAGCAGGTTGCGCAGATGATTGTGCAGAGGACTGCACAGAGGATTGCACAGAGGACTTTGGAGTCCACACGGAACGAACCTTGCTCTTGGTAGAGGTTGCAGTACGACGAGTAGCCCCGGAGTTGATCATCGCCTCGTAGGCAGTCTGGTTGACCTTCACAACCAGCATCTTCTGCGTCTTTCCGATAGACGCAACGTCACATTGAGTTGTCACTTCCTCGTCGGAGGAGAAAGTCGTCCCCAGCAGAGTCGCCATTTTGTTTGCAAAAACAAAAGTTATTTTTATTTCACAAACTTTGTAAGAAGATTACAATTGAATTCTGGAAAAGTACAACTATAGGAATCCGATCTGAAGACAATCGCTTTATCCCTTGGACAATGTGAACTGTGAAGACGATAGCCTCTGAAGAATGCAGCAGCACTTGGGCAAGAACTCCTGATCTCTGTGATGATCTTGAATGATCTGATCTTGATAATGAAGGACTTAAAACTCTATTTATAGAGTTCTGGAAAATAACTAATTATTAGTTATTTCTGGATTGCGCAGACTGGATTGCGCAGGCATTGGACTGCGCAAACAGTGAACTGCGCTGGCAGTTACTCGATCGTGGCTCAACTGTATTAGACGCGTGGCATTGTTTGATTGAAATGCGCATGGTCGTGTACAGACGGTTGCCATGTGGTGAGCAATTGATGGCATGTAGGCCACGTGTAAAATGTCAGTTATCTTGATGGATTGCTCTGCTTGAACTGCGCTAGCTTCAGGCTGCGCTGGGATCGAACTGCGCTGAAGAGGATCTGGCAGACTACGCTTCGGTTGGGCTGGCAGATTGCGCTGGCTGTACAGCTGTCCTAAAATACGGCGCGGCTCGAGAAACGAACAGACTCCTCGCTTTTCGGGCTGTTAGTTGTCAGAAAATCTAATTTTGTGTCAGGTAATGATGACGTTGCCATGTCAGCATTGCGCGCTTTGATGTTAGCGCGGTTAGGCCTCGCGCAGTTGATTTGTTGCGCAGTTT